>JAPTHA010000023.1:10041483-10062670 GCA_029814585.1 Gymnapogon annona | reverse complement strand
GTCCGATTAAATGTTACATGTCAGATTGCTTCAATTTGAGGCAAGTTTGGAGTTGTTCTATATTAGTGACGTGCTACAGAAATGATTCTAGTTGTATATTAGTCGAAGTGTAACCAGGCAGACTTGTTTCTGCGTTTGTTTCAGTTTTTGGTTGACAGTTTGATCACAAACGCTGTATTTACTCATTCAACTACAACACTTACTACATTTAACAAAAGCCTCTCAACATTTTTAGTGAAATGGTGGCCTTGCTTGTGACTAAGACCATGAAGGGAGAGGTGTTGCTGCTATTGAGGGATGGTTTTGTATATTAAGTAGTTCAACTATCCCTTTTCTTCAAAGCACAAGACGTTACTTTGTGTAAAATGTGTTTACAAAGCCTTGTCCTCCTTCACTTCAAGAATAAACAGCTGCTTTTACAGTACATAGTGTACCTTCAGTTTGTTCCTGCATAGTGAACATCAGGTTATTTATTCTGGTTTGTTCCTGTTTTAATTTTGGATTAGTTGCTTGGCATTGCTTCTGTGCTTTTGACTCTATTGTTTTGACTTTATATGATAACGTCCAACTACTGAATTGCTTTGGTTGTAACCCTCAACAAAATGTTGGTGTCATAATTCATATGTAAAACATGGAGAGATGACTGTGTAATGTGGTGAGAGGAGCTGAAGATTGAGAAACACAGACAATAAAATCTACCGGTATATTTGGATCAGAATTTGATTGTGTCTGGATCTGGCTGCAAAGCGGGGAATTCCATGAATTCCAATTGCTTCTGCTATTGACTTACAGGTAAGAGGACTTTGCTGTGACTATTTCCTGTACTAGCCTGGCTGTGCTTCTGGTTTAGCGTTCTTTTACATAGATGCTGTGGGATGTGTACTTTTCACCATCTAACCATATTACTGGGTTGGTCTAGGTGTATAAATTGGATCCAATTCAGGTCATTTTCAACACCATCCTGATCATTCTTGCACAATACAAACAGACAATTATTTGTTAAAATCTTTTGAAGATGGTATAGAAGTGGAAGGTAGTAGCATCAATCGATATGTCATCTTAAGATGTTCAAAAGATTTGATTATATGAACCACAGCCAGCCAATGTTTGTGTTCTATCATTTGAATACGGTTGTGTTGACCTTGGGCAGTAATTTTAGTTTTATTTTTTATGTGTTATCATTTGGACCTTAGTTTAAAATTATGGTAAGAGATTATTAGTATTCTTTTAAAAGGTTTTTATTGTATTGTGGAATATACCGGGAATCAAAAGCCAAAAAGGTGATGGTGATACTTGGTTTACTTATAGCTGATATTAAAGCTAAATTCTAATGTACATGGGGTGCTCTGCCACTAAATTAATACAGTGACACAGTATGTTTCATTTAATTCCTCAGAGACAGAAACATGTCACTTTTGTACAATCTGCAGATGCATTCAATTTATCCAGATCTATCTTTGTAAAAATGAACAATTGATTGGCGTCACTGCGTTTTCGTAAGCTGCTCCCTGTAAATTCAGCCAATTGGGTTGATTTTGGACTTGATACAGATATGAACTGAGGTGTGAACATTTATGAATAATAACATGAACAGTAGTGTGTATTTATGCATTCTGTGATGGTCTGAGCTTCTTAAGATACTTTACAGCTAAGCCAAGTCCATATCTCCCACATTGCTGTTTGTCAAAGGTTTGAGTGACATGCAGTTGTTGGGTGATCATGTGATGGTGGTGTGAGCGCGCTTGGACTTCTGGGATGTGCTGCTGATCTGTCTGCTTCATAGTGTGGCGCTCACATGAGTGTTTGAAGTGTTTTTCACTTAACAGGTTCTGCTAGTGCCTGAAGTGCTTTTTTAATACTTGTTTGTATTGGGAAGATATATGTATATGTTTTGATTTAAATTTCATCCTGTGCATGTCAGATTTTTTTTAACAGCATGGAGGTTGACTTTGGTTGTTTGTCTTTTCAAGTGTAATGTTTGCTTGCTTGTAAATAGATAAGACACCCTCACGAAATCAGGGTTTATTTGAGTCTTTATGCATGGATAAGGTCATGTGATGAAGCCAAAACCACAGATTTTTGTGTCACAGGTTCTTTCATAACTGACACAATTTCAGACTAGCAGTCATTGAAACATGGAGACTATCAAACATGGGTATAGTGTGGCATG
Organism: Gymnapogon annona; assembly: GCA_029814585.1. Lineage (NCBI taxonomy): Eukaryota > Metazoa > Chordata > Actinopteri > Kurtiformes > Apogonidae > Gymnapogon > Gymnapogon annona. The sequence goes on along the minus strand of JAPTHA010000023.1, from coordinate 10,060,500 downwards.
ATATGTTTTTATTTGAGTTGGAACAGTGCACAATAGTAACATTAACCTATAGGCAGAGTCTGAAGGGCAGATGGTGGTGACAGATTGGTACTAAAGCTAATGTAAATTTGTTGTCCTTGATCCATCCAAATGGATCAGGAAACCAATTATATTCCACTTGAGTCTAGTCCAGTAATAACACACAGAAGGGATGTTTAGAAAGCTCCTGGTATTTTACGAAATACACGGTTAGTTGTTGGCGTCATAGGGTGAAAGTTACTGTTACCCTTAATCATTAATCATTTCCATTTCCAAGAAGGTTTACTTGTGCTTCATAAAACCTGCTCAATTTCACTCACGATATTTAGTGTCAACATTTTGCTTTTGTTTTCTCGTTGATTTAATGGGAAGTTTCGAGGCAAGTTCTCCAAGTTTTCTGTGGTTTTTATGAAAGTGGACTCATTTCCCTCCGTCTGAAATGAACAATCATATGAGTTTTTTTTTTCATCAGACAATATTACAGTTACATTAATACACAACAGGACAACATTCATAACCCACAATGACATGATCAGAGATGACAAAACATAAAAAAGACATTAAAATGTCTTTTAAAATTCATTAAAATTAAACATTAAAAAAAAAACAACACCACGTAAATAAGGACTAGTCCCAAAGAATCATGTTGACCTCTGTCATATACCTTGTTCGGGTTTATAGAGCTGAACCAATATGGTGTACTGTGGTACATGTTCCATGTACTTTAGAAATGGTTCCATATCTTGCCAAACATCCTACTTTTTTCATCCAGTAGGTTATTTTCTCCAGGTTCACACAACTGCTGACTTCTTCAACCACATCTTGATTGGAAGGGGGTCAGAGTCTAATTCCCATTTTCTGTGTCCGTTTCTTCACATACATTGATAGTTTGAGTTTAGTTGGATTTTCTTGTAGACAGACTTTTTTAAGAACCGCCCCTGCTTATTCTTTTTGTTGCGGTGTTCTTTTGTGTGACTTTGCAACATAATGGATCTTCTTTATTGATGACTGAATAACGCAGCTTTTGTCAGAAATAACATCAGTCCATCAGGTGGAGGGGCAGAACACCTTGGCTCACACATCCATGTGTTATGCAGTAACTGACAGTTTGGTTCCTTTTAACATCTGAACGATGTTTTGCAGAAATGACAGAGTAGGTTGGTATGTGTGACACAAACATGTATGTGTTTAGATAATGTAAAGGTTGAATATGCTTTGGTTTGGACTTGCTGCGCAGTGGAGTCAGTCCAATAACAGGTGACTTCCTGTGGCGTCAGAGAAAGAATGATGTCTTCCTCGTGATATGCTTACAGCTTATGAAGCACATGACTGGAATGAATGGTATTTAAACCTGATTGGTTGACGGGTGACAAACACAATGTGTAGATGAATGTTTTTCACTGTCATCTTAGAGGTGTTTGTTTTTGTTCATTGTCCATAAACAACGTGATGAGCTTTTTGCTCGTTCTACGCTCCGGTTCTACGCTCCAGACTCAGCTTGTGCTGTTTCTCTGTTTGTTTTTGCAGCTGTGGAAAAATGACATCCAGAAAGAAAGTGCTCTTGAAAGTCATCATCCTGGGAGATTCTGGGTAAGTTCTAAGATGGCATGTTCCCGCTCACATGTAAATACAGTGTCTGAGGCACTGGTAAACACATCAGGCCAACATGTTTCCTCTTGTTTTGAGAAATGAGTCTTCTCCAATTTGCACACTTACGACTTTGTCATTGGCAGGAGTTGACTGGGTCATCACCTGTTTCCTGGCAGGTGAACTCTGCCTCCAACACTGAGGGCTCCTTCATGATCACATGACCTCCATGTGTACCTCAGGGCCATAAATATGTCACTGTCTTTCTCCCGATGTTATTTTGTCAATAATAAACATGACAACTTCTATTAATAAGAGGATTAAGGAAGTGATTTTATTTTGATTTTTCATTAGACAAAATTACAGTTACATTCATCCACTACAAGACGAGATTCACAACAAACAATGACAGAATCAGAAACAACAGACAAAAAAACACCCGAAGAACACAAAAAAAACATAAAAGAAGGACAATGACCAAAACAAACGCATAAGTGAACCGCATGAGTCACAGAAAGATAAGGATGTATTCTAATATTTTGACAATAATGTGGCGCTTTAATGCAGCATTATGTGTCATATATACTTCGGTTGTTTTTTTTGTCCTGATACATCTATAGAATAAAAATATTAAGAGGAATGTGAAGTTTATGCAGACATAAGTTTCTGTTCATTTTCCTTGTCTGAAACACTATGAAGCCCTTTGATATTCAGAAAAGACAGGATTCTTGGGTTTTGTTTTTGTGTGTTGTTTGTGTAGACGGTTCCACACATCACAAAGCCACATACCCGTCACTGTCTATATTTATGTCAGTTTGAGAAACGTAAGAAACATTTTGGTCATAATAAACAAAGGATAAATGTTCTCATCATCCTACACTTATTTCATTTCCGCACTTTCTCTTCTGATGTTTTTCTTTCAGAGTTGGAAAGACTTCGCTCATGAACCAGTATGTGAACAAAAAGTTTAGCAACCAGTACAAAGCCACAATAGGAGCAGACTTCTTGACCAAGGAGGTGATGGTGGACGATCGACTTGTTACCATGCAGGTACGGCATGAATTTACCTCTACGTAGTCTGTACAGTTATCTTCAGGAACTTTGATTCATGAAAGTGTAAACTTTTAACTGGTCAAGTGTTTAATCTATAGGTGCTTTCCTGCACAGTAGTAGTTTTTTTTCTTAACGTTCCTATCCTTTACCTGTAATTGAATTGTAGGAACTTCTCTCCCCAGGGGAACTTTCTGGTTGTGAATTCGCACATGCAATAGAACCATGGTACAGAGCAGTCTGACGTAATCTTATTCTGCATCCTCCGAAACACTTTTACACACAGGGATGGAAAATTATATATATATATTTATGTTCAAAATGTAAATGGATAATAGAATATTATTACAGAATATAATATAATAATTCTATACTACAAATGAGTCCAAGACAATCTTCATAAAGTGATGTTTCTGTGCTGCCCATGTCAAGAGTAGAGTGAACATGGATTTAGCATCATACATCCCATAATCACTGATGAATAACATAATGAACGTTTCCACACTCAGTCTTCTCGTCATCATGGGCCAGACGTGTGTTTCTTTTCTTCTCACAAGTTCACACAGATACGGATACGAGACTTGAAATGCTACAGATGGCATGCCAACAGAAAAGGTCCAATGTTACATGAAGTGTTTTTTATTGTTATGTAATAAATGTCATTTGTAGATCTGTTATATAAACTGACGTAGACTGTTGTTAAAGCACAGGACTTATGGCAATGACCTGTTCAAAGCCACACTATATTTACCATAACGCCATCTCTCTTCTGTAAGATGCAGAAATGGATGTGGCCTGAGATTCAGATTTCCTTTGTTGTCATTGCAAAGATCAATGATCTGGCAACGAAATGTCATAAAGCGGCAGCACAGAGTAGGAAAAAAGGGGCAGAGCAGATGTACAAAAAAATTGAAATTCTTGCACAACATAGGCAATATATACAATAAACATGATTGAAATCCCGGAGTTGATGACGATAACAAGGCCAGTGATGCATTCTCCGGAGCTGAGAGACGTAGTGACTGTCGTCGCAGGCTACCGCTAGCATCGCGCTTTAGCTGCTAACCGCTAACCTTTATCCTAGCCGCAACAGATCACAACCTGTAACTCACCCACACGCACCTCCAGTTCCCCCCCCCCCATTCTTCCCTCAGCTTTCCCCAGCAGAAAACCAACCAAAAAACGAAACAGCCCAATGAAGTCCTGATCCAGGAGTCCTTCACAGCTTAGCACCCGTGGCGCAGCTCAATAGCCGTTAGTCGTTAGATCCCATCATGATGGTAGAACGGTTGGTAAAATTAATCGTTACACACCCAACCGAATGGAAACCCCGGTTGTACCGTCATCCCGGTAAACAACGCCGGCTCCGCAACCGCTGCACCAATGGCGTAGTCACGCGGGTCGCTCTCCGGTGTTCACCGCTGTAGCTCACCCAGCTGGAGACGGAGTTGCTCACGATCCCATGTTGGCGTTAAGGGGGTCCGTGAAGTAGCAGACCAGCTACTACCTCTCAAAAAACTTCAAAAATGACGTGTCCATGTTGTACAAGAGTCCAATTAACACCACCACAAGAGTCGGGCAGAAAAACTTAAAAGTTAGAAAAAAGTATAGGAGCTGCTTTACTGGTAGCCTACGAGGTCTACCAATCGGCAAACATGCATGTCATATAGTTCCCATAGAACTAGAAAAGACCCTGCCTCTTCGTGGGAATTAAAAAGGATCATATGAACAACAATCGCAGTTTGTATGATGTGGAAATGCACTAGAAAGCGCCTATTCTTTTGTATGATGTTCAGAAATTAAGACAAAAAACACATCTGCCTCCTTGTTACAATGTATCATAATTGATTTATAATGATCCTTGATAGACACTGATATATTGATGAGCATATATCAGTTTGGAGTGGCAAATTGAAGGGTGAATGCAGAACATTTTCACCTCCCTAGATCTGGGACACAGCCGGCCAGGAGCGCTTCCAGTCTCTGGGTGTGGCCTTTTACCGGGGCGCCGACTGCTGCGTGTTGGTGTTTGATGTGACTGCGCCCAATACCTTCAAGACACTGGACAGCTGGAGGGATGAGTTCCTGATTCAGGCCAGTCCTCGAGATCCAGAGAACTTCCCCTTCGTGGTGCTAGGCAACAAGATTGACTTGGAAAATAGACAGGTGTGTACTAGTGTGTCACCTGTTCTATAATGTCAGACACGACGCCTGTGGGTTTTGTTTTCTACTGCTTGAAATACACAGTAATCAAACAAAACAAAAACAGTCAACGTGTATGTGTCGGTGTTTGACGCAGTAGAAAAACAAAAAAACAAACAGGTAACTAATGTACAAAAGCTACAGGAGGAAGAAAAACGTATATATAATCCCAAGCTTGTCATTTATACAACACATAGCTTAAGCTTTCGAAATAAAATAAATCTTTATCAAGTCACAGCTGACACAATAATAAACAGATTAGAAAAACTATCTATTACACTCAGTAACTATATCCAATTGACAGTCAACATCCCATAATACACTACAGTATTAGTGTGTGTGAGTGTGTGTCTTTGCATTGCCAGGTAACCACCAAAAGGGCTCACGCTTGGTGTCAGAGTAAGAACAACATCCCCTACTTTGAGACCAGTGCCAAAGAAGCCATCAATGTAGAACAAGCATTCCAGACCATTGCACGGAACGCCCTCAAACAGGTGAGAGGTGGCGGGGCATTTCGTAACTCTGACAGCTCCTCGTACGACTAAACATGTCCCTCACTTTTTCTGTCTCATGTCTTCACTGGTGTCAGGAGACGGAGGTGGAGTTGTATAATGAGTTCCCACAGCCCATAAAACTGGACGGGAATGACAGAGCCAAACCCTCAGCAGAGAGCTGCAGCTGCTAAGAGACATCTGGGAGCGCCGTTCCATCACCTGCACCTCGCTCCCAGGGAACGGACTTCCCTTCTGGTCTTCCTTCTTCACACCGCTATCCATTCCATCGGCACACGCCCTGTGTGGTGGTCCGCTATATGCCCCTCACGTAGTTCACCAATGAAAAAGAACCACCACACCCCTGTGGCTCATCTCTCTGACTCGCACTGAGGCGGCGAGATGGAGCTATGTTGTCATGGAGCGGCCGACGTCCTATAATGTGAGAGGATGTTGGCTGACATCAGCATCCCACTCGTCGTCTTCTGTCTTTTCTTTGTGCTTGCTTTGTATAATCTGTCAGCGAAGAAAAGAATCAAGTTCACCAATACATATATATATATATATATACACATATATAGAATATTTTATTTTGAATTGGCAAATGTTATTTCTTATGCCAATCAGAACCGTGTTTTTTTTTTTTTGCACTTTCTTTTGATGTTTTTGCCTTTAAATATTAGACATGTAGAGGGATGACTGATTTTGGGCAACATCCACTTTCTTATGTGAAGCTTCAAACGAATCCTCTGTTGAGCACGTCAGTGATTGTATTGCCTTTCTGCTTCAAGGTTGTGTGTTGATGGGGTTAAAAACTGCCTCTCACTGCAGAAGAACCATTCCCATGTAGACATGAAGCTGATTCATAGTGTAAACCATGGATTGTCTATTAATATTTGCCTTTTACTATTACTGCTGTATGTGTTACATTCTTCATCTCAGTGCTATGGAATCACAAACACAGCATCCACTCGTCCTCCATCACGTCTTTGTTCTCTATCTGCTTGTAGCTCAGGTTGGCGAAGTACTTAATATTTTTAACGGATTGTGTATTACAGTGTATAGATGGTAAAGGTAAAAGGCTGATTGATTTCACTGAAACGGATGTTATCTCTTTCCATTTAAGAAACACATCCAACTTTTTGCCCTGGTATTACTCTCCTTATAGAAAATTCACTGCGATGCCAATGATGATGATAAAGAAAATTGGGACGTCAAATAATAAAACTCTTGAATATATGAACGTGTAGCATTTGTGTCATTACAATCTAAATGTGTGTTTGTATATTTATATCTACTGATCCTGAAAATGTATTTACATTCCTAAATTAAGACTTTAATTCATCTGTAAATCAAAAGCCTCAAAAACCCCACAGACATGGTATGCGCAAGGAGAGTACAGTTCTGACAAATGTAATCAAAAGTTCATATGAATGTATTTACCATTCACAATGAAAGGATACTTTTCTGATTGGGTTTTGCATCATTGGTGTTTACAGCGCTTTTCCGAGAACTTCTAACGTAAATACAGTATGTAATTGGTGGTTAAAGTTGAAAATGAATGGAGGGGTACAGGTTTATGAGTTTGAACATCAGTCATGGACAAATGTTTAGGCTTGTTCAAGGCCTGTTGTCTGTGTGAGTATGAAGTCCTCGATTTGATCAGACACTGTAAAATGTGGTAAAAAGTCAGACGTTGAGCTTCCTCAAAACTGCAGATACCTCATTTTAATGGAGTTATATGTAACAACTTTATTCAAGTCATGGTAAAATGGCCCTGATATGTCACCAGACATCTAGGATTCACATTCTCATTTTATATCTTTATTTTTCATTCGACAACAACATTACATCACATCACACATTACAACATTACATCACACATTACAACAATACATCACACAACCGTCACATTTGTTCATCATCAGTTGGATTCACATTCTTTCCAAATACTGATATCACTGACAGTCGTAGTACAGACAGAATATTTGCATTATAAAAGCTATTGTTTTGTTTGTGTTGTCATTCAGCGTTTTGGCGCGTTGCCCCACACTACACCTGTTATCCAGTCAGGTCCAGGTTGCCAGTTCATGTTGAACTAGACCTGTGAATATTTCAAATGACAAATGTCTGACATTAGTGAACCCAAAAGGCTTTCGTATGATTCGCAATTACAAAGTACAAAACAAGGCTGGAATGGCTAGGAGATGCTTCTGGAGATGATAGAGATGACTGAAAAAGGAGAAGAGTTTGAGGACTGACACTGAAGTTGCTCATTTTCTCCTGAACAGGTAAGATTGAGCTAAGTTTGGCTATTATTGTGGACGTGGACATTTCAAATATACTTTTCAGCTGAATAAAATAAGTTACATGTTCATTCATAATACGTTAACCTGTGTGCAGGTGAGTCATTACATTTACCAGGTGATGCACTGAGATGAGACTGACTTTATTACTAACATCGATGCATTGTTATTTTTCTGAATATGATTTTTGACCTAAAGTACATGCAGGGAAATTTTCAATTGTATATAGTTTTTTGAAATTGTTCTTAAAGTTGCTTTGAAAATCAAAAATCTTTTTTTTATTATTCTGTATTTTTTTCAATGTCTATTTTCGAATTGTCCCAAAAAATAGTTTTCAATTTTTGGAAAAAAAGTTATGATTTTAGTTTTTTAAAGAGAAAAAAATGAAATGGAAAAAACACATTCTTTTGATTTTCTATTTTTGAACATAGTACTTTTTATGGTTTTTGAAAAAAAAATCAATTTTTCAATTTCAATTTTTGAAGCTTGTTTTTGAAAAACAGATTTTCAAAAACATTCTATTTTATTTTCGATTTTCAAAAAATTGTATTTATGGTTTTCAGAAAGAGCACTTTAGATTTTTGAAAAAGACATTTTAAACTTTTTTTTACATTTTTTTATTTTCAAATTTAAAAAAAAATGTCGATTGATAGTTTTTCAAAAACAATTTTCATTAATAATTTTTTTCGAGTTTATTGAAGCACATCAACGCTACATTCTCTTCTGTGTTCACTGGTTCTGATCTCAGAAATTTTTGAGGAAGGAGGACAACAAACCCAAACAAGTCGCCCCCCCGCACACACACACACACACCCACACACACCACCATCTCTGCAGTCAGAGCCAAAAAGTCAGAAATATCCAGATAATCTCCAGCCTTCAGTCATGTTTTTCAGTGTGAGTGGCGCTCATTATAGCAGACTACTCAAATGATTAATTATATTATCCAATCACCATGATATTTTGAGTATCTATATTTTTATACTTGCCCTGTATTTCCTTGGCTTGGTATCGGATTGATGTCAATATTCCAGTATCGCCCCCTTTTGAGTAAATTTTACGGCAGGGTTACACTCTTTATGCGTTACTGTGATTGGTTGTTCGTCAAAGACAACAAATGACGCTATTAAAATACATTTAGGTCATTGGGTTTCTTGCTTCACCATCTACCAATCACAGTAGTGCACCCCTCCAGTTGATCCAATCAATCTGCTGGGTTCCCCCTGACGAACCTAGCTATTTCCGCCTTTAGCCGCCTCTCATCATACAGAGAAATGGTAAGAGAAAACGTAATGATTAAAGTGACACATCGACAGCTGTGAACAAATCGCTGTGTTGATTTTAGGTTGCTATTTCTCCGTACTTAAACCTACATCAATGTAAGCATGTACACTCCCTTTTTTCACTGATCGTATTTGGGGCATATAAGCTAGCAGTTAGCTGATAAGCTAACGATAGCGGCTCGGTTTCCTGTCGAAATAGGGAAACGCGTGTAAATTAGCAGAGTGTCATCTGGCAGGGGCATCTCTGCAACAGTGTTTTATGTAGTGTCCTATAGATGCAGTGCAAATGCATATGGATAGATTTTTTTCATCTCCCACTTGAATACAAATATACACTGGTTTATCAGATGGACTGAAACGAGGGCCAAGTCAAGGATCCAGGTCAACTGCACTTGTCCAAGTAGGATCCGAGAGACTCCCGGTTGCAGTTGACGAGGAAGGAATTTAACCTCTTCCCCCTCACTTCCTTCCCTCAGACGGCGACCTTGCGTCCGTACCTCAATGCTGTGCGTGCCACTCTGCAGGCCGCTCTCTGCTTGGAGAACTTCTCCTCACAGGTGGTAGAGAGACATAATAAGCCCGAGGTAGAAGTACGGTAAGTTGATTTAAAAAAAAAGAAAGATCACGGGATCAATAAATTAATCTTTGTGGACTCATTGTATGATTGTACAATTGTTTGCAGGAGTAGTAAAGAGTTGCTCCTCCAGCCAGTGATCATCAGCCGTAATGAGAAGGAGAAAGTTCTGATCGAGGGATCCATCAACTCTGTCAGAGTCAGCATCGCAGTGAAGCAGGTCAATGTTTAAACTATTAATGGAAAACCTTAAGTTATCATCGTCTGGACAATGAATTTACATTTGATGCCTATCTAAATACTGTTTGTGCAAAGGCCCACCAGTGGACCTACTTTTATCGGAAGCGCCACAGTTTTAACGTTGACTCTGTTTTTATGGAAATGTTTTCTTCTTGTTTTAGCAAGTCTGTTCTAATGTTTTCTTTTATCAGCTGCTTTGGCTCACTCACCTTCAAAGACAGAAAACTCATTGAACAGATTGTGTGCTGGAGTAGACCTTCATAAGCCTTCCTCCCTCTAGAGTGAGTGTGTTGAAAAAGGCCAGAGCCATCAGGAGTAATAGCTCCAAAACATGAGATACAGTGTGTCCAGCTTTGAAACAAATAGACTGAACTGATTCATCTGTGCCCATCGAATTTCTGAATAGGGACATTTGAGTCTCTGTCCCTTGTTGTAGTTCTGAGTTGTGTGTGGGGATTGGTTTTTTAATATTTTTAATGTTCTTTGTTCTATCTTTTTATGTTGATAACAGCTGTGTGCAAAATGATTTGCCCCAATTCATTTTCAATTCTTATTGTCATAAAATATAAATATATATTGTTTTAGTGAGAAATTGTTTTCACGTGGTTGACCCTTTGTAATTGTGCTTCTGCAGGCTGATGAGATCGAGAAGATCCTGTGCCATAAGTTCATGCGTTTCATGATGATGAGAGCAGAGAACTTCTTCATTCTCAGAAGGAAACCAGTTGAGGTAAAAGTTCAATGGGTTGACTTAAACGACCCTTACAGTTGTTTGCTTATCGTGCTGTTATGCAGTTTTAATGTGGTCCAGAAGTGTTTTCTTTTAACAAAACTTACATTTGAGTCTGAGATAAATGTCAGACTCAATGTATGTTGGTAAAATATTTATTCCATGTAGGGATAGATTAAAACCTCTCCAATATGTGGGACACATTAAAGTAAAATATATACCACATTCTGTATCTGGGATACATTAGAATGAACTATATGCCACATGTGTGGGAAATATTAGAATATATCCCACATTTGTGACTGAAATTTTCCATGTAATTGTACAGTAATGAACCTTGATGTGTTGTTTTTTACAGACAGCACATATTGATAAATTTATATAGTCATCAGCTACTTGTTGACTACCAAATCATTTGAGTCAAATGGAAATGTCCTGCTGTGAAAAAATCCTGCTGATATTAGTGTCAGGTCTTTAACACTTGACACTCTTGTGCTTTTCAGGGCTATGACATCAGTTTCCTCATCACCAACTTCCACACAGAGCAGATGTACAAACATAAACTGGTGGATTTTGTCATCCATTTCATGGAGGAAATCGATAAAGAGATCAGTGAAATGAAGCTGTCAGTAAACGCTAGAGCTCGTATTGTCGCAGAGGAGTTCCTCAAAAACGTGAGTTCATTACAATCCTGTGTTCTTTTATGGTAGAACTGGTTAGTGCTCGACCCGTTTCAAAATAGGTTTTTGATATTATGTAATTTTTTCTTGTGGTTTATCTTTAGGTATATATATATTGTGTTAGAGAGGATTATAAGATGTTATGATGTATATTTCTTGTGGTTTGTATTTTATTCTTGTTTTGTTCTTGCAGTTCTGAGAGAAAATACCAGGAAATTCGTTCCTTTTGTGTCTGGACTATTGACAAAGTCGAGATGAGCAGAAGGCGTACAGTAAAGACGTGCTGGCCATCGAGCTTTTGCCCTTTATCTGAAAAAAAGCCCCTGTGCTCTAGATAGTTTGTACATAATGAATATTCACAACAGACATTAATTTCTGCCTTAAAACATATAAGGGCAGGTCCTTAAAATATTTTTTCAATACTATTGAGCACAGGGTTCTGTTTTTTGTTTTCAAATAATTTAATTTGTTTAAGAAAATATATATACACACACAAATGTAATTTTGAGGTGTTTTGTTACATCAGACCATAAGGGCAATCACATGTGCATGTTTGCTTTCTCAGTTTACAAATTAGACCCTATTGTAGACGAAAACTTAAAATATAAATGCTGGCAGTGAAGAGAAATAAATACATTATCATTTGTATTATGGTGTTTTTCCTTATTTGACGCACAAACAGCAGAAGCTCTGCCTTTTTACCTGATGATTGAAGGTTTATTGCAGGGATATTACTCGTTCAGGGGTCAAATTCAGACAGATTTGGTGTGAAGTGGGCGGGGCTAGTCAAACAGAATTACATATCAATGTCAACTCCAAACTGTCCTTGCATGATGAAAATGCTGACATCTACAAACTGCCCTTTCAAACAACGTGAATAACATTAACAACCTCACACACTTATTTAACAAATACTTTAATAGCATTTCAGTTTTTAAAAAAGTAATTAGAAAACAAAGCCACATAATGTCCCTTCAATTGGGCTTCACCTTTTCATCAATAATTAGGGTACGAGTCAGTGTACACTGCAGAATATCTACTCATCTTTATGATGACAACAGTTGTCCTGTTTTTGCTATAAAAAAAAAAACCTTCAGAAATGAGATACATGTATGGCAGTGAACACAGTGCACAATATCAAATAGACTTCTGAAGAAAGATATTCAAGTTAAATAGACAATTTTGCAACATTGCAGGTTTTTACATCTATATACACACAAAATATAAAGAAACATTTTCTACACTGGGATTCACTACAGTGCAGATACAATTAACAGATGACAAAATTGGAGTGTATTTTGTGAAAGTGCATGACAGTTCGACACTGGGAAGATGCAGATTTTGTAGCTGGAGGACTGTGCTACCAGAATGCATTTCAGAGGTATCAGCTGGAACAGGAAGTGCAGGAGTTTAGTAGTGAGCAGGAACTGTTTGCAGAGCATCCTCTGTGCTGCGCTGCACATTCACATTCTGAAACGGTGAGAAACATAGGGTTAAATTATTGTTATTGCATTATTAAATATGCATTCATGAACATGTGTGGTTATAGTGTGCTTATATAATTAGTTAGAATTTCTTGTGCATTTTATAATCGTGTGAAATTACATTTTAAACTCCAGTTATTATCAGTATCAAAGTATTTTATTTAACCTTTAACAAAATAAACTTTCCGGCACAAATCCACACGGGTGGATGGAATCATCTGTGGGTATCTATGTATGAAACATTCATTGACACTAAACAGATGCCTTGAGTTGGAAACGGTGGAATGAAAATGAGCTTGTGCGTAGTTTTGTAAGTCCAGTCAAATAAAACAAAGCTTTCATCAAGAGTATCAAGTAGAAACGCTGTAAACAGCCAATAATACATGGTGGGTGGGACTTTAAGTGGCAGGTTTGTCTCATTCACATTGTTTACATCACTTACGACACGTTCAACCTTCAGTAAAACTCCAGTTTAAGGGCTTTGATTAATAGCTATTATTCATGAGTCCAGATCCATGTTCAATATATGTATACAATTGAACTGTTCCTGCGTCAGTGGTAAAAGTGAAACCATGACTGAGTGGAGTGTGGGCGTCACCCATGTCGGCCTCTGTGTGTGGTTACTGGTGGATGTTGTTTCACCTGCCGGTTAAAATTTCTAGACTGAGGCTGACTTAATTTCTGTATGAAAACTGATTAACTTTTTTTTGGTCAGACTTCCATATATACGAGGCGGTTGAGGGTCAGTGTTAATGACTGGTCTGGGGTCTGTGCCTGTCACACCTACCGGTGGTCTGTCTCTGTGTGTGTTCACCGCCTCCACGCCTAAACAGACAGACTCCACTTTACAACCTGAGGACGACATGCACACCGTGAACATCAAAGAAGCACCATGGAAACTACTTGTATGACATCACTTACCATAAGCCATGGGTGTCAACTTCAACACGGAGTGCAAAGAGCACTTCAGGTAAGGCAATTCATCTGTCCAAGCAGAGAAACACTCGTCACACATTTGACACAGAGGGTTTTTTTCTATTCATACTTGAATCTGCACCAGATGTTTTATTGACCATTTCTTTTTTGGTCTGATCTTCAGTTACATCGACCTCTGGGATTGTAGACTTCATCACTTCAGTTCCAAACACAGATGGCCAGATCCATAAAGAATGGATTGTGCCTGCTAATAGCACCAATATTAGCTCAGACAGTCTGCCCTACTTTAGTGTCTTATCCTTAAAAGTCTAATCAGATGTCGGCACTAACATGTCCACAAAGTTTGGCAGCTGAGCATAATTTGCGCCTCTGTTTATGCTTTAGGTTAACAAAGTCCACTGTGACCCATCACTTAATTACTATTGTCAGGGTGAGAGGCAGAGTTGCATTTATTTGGAAATTACTGATTCAACCCCTTATTTATTGAAGCATCTACAACAATGATCTACCAGTTATCTGCAAATGATTTCACAGTCACTTAAATCAAGAAGTGATCCTCTCCTCTGATTAATCTTTTCTTGTGTGGGCCTTCTATTAAGGTGCCTTGGCCTGGCTGCAATCCCTGCTGCCATGGAGAGACCTTGCATGGCTAACCTTATATAGGCTATACTTCCTAGTTCTCACCAACTGAGTGCAATTTGCAATAATTTTGTGTGAGAGAGAGAGAGTGAGAAAGAGAAATTGTAGAGACTTAATAGACGGGTTTCACTGGCGTTAAATAGCACAGCCTTACGGTCTGTGGTGATTAGTGCTGGTCTGTGTGGATAAGGTGGTAATTGCAACGAGGCTTATTTGCATAGGAAGGGGGCAATTTTGCACTGAATTTATGAATATTCTCATTCACATACATGTAAATAGGAGCGGTGCAACTAGGAGTTGCAGTGCTGTCTCTGTTCAGTTTGCCTGCATTTGACCCTTTGCATATGCTTTGTCAATTGCACAGATTTAGCTGTGGCAAAATCAATGCAATCATTTTGAGGATATGGCCTATGGACTTGTGTTCTGAGCCTAGATGAATGGACTCTGATCTGGACCCTGTGATCCTGAGGAGGTTGGACCACAAAAACACTTCCTGTTATGACTCGTACCCGCTGTCTTGTCCAGAAAATACGCCAGCAGACAGCGCATGACGGCCTGATGACAGATGACCAGGACGTTCTCCTGCCTCTCTAGCTCCATGATGACTGGCTCGAGGCGCTGGACCAGGTCTTCATAGGACTGATGGAGTCAGAGCAAAGCAGTCAGTGATACAGTCTGAACAAGGGACAGAGTGTACAGTGCTGGGGCCCACCTCTCCTTTGGGGTAGCGGTAGCGATACTTGTCCTGGTCTCTCAGAGCGAACTCCAGAGGGAAGTGCTCCTGGATCTCCTCATACATCATTTCTTCACAGACACCCTGAGGGAACAACAGGACATGTGTTTACGCCAGTGACACCATGCTCTGGTGTTCGCAGCATTCAATACCTACGGCATCAATTTCATTAAGGGACTTCCACTGCTCGTAAGGGACGCCCAGGCTCTCCGCTGTCTGGATACTCCTCCTCATTTGACTGGTCCACACTTTCAAATCTTTGATGTTCTGCTCCTGAATGAACTTCCTCAGAAGTGATGCAAACTAAACAATACAACAAATGCATCATCAAACCTTTCTACACTGACGCCATATGGAAATTCTGTCATAGGCCTGTCTCAGACACAGTCCTAAAACACACCTCTTTCCCGCGTGTTGAGAGGCCAGAGTCGCCACCAATGCGTCCCTTGATGTTGAGGTCACTCTCACCGTGACGACATAGGTAAATGGAGCGCGGGGTGATGTGGATGTTCATCAGGTAGTATACAATGCGGCTCTGGATGTGGTCGAGGACGCGGTTCACCAGGAAGTGGTGACCCACGTCCATGATCTTAATGTAGGAGAGATCCCTGGAAAGAAGAAACGACTGTCAACGGAACAATGAACCTGCTCCATCACAGCCATGACATGATTCAAATGACTCATAAACATCTGATGGACTTGAATTAATAAAAGGAGTAATTGAATCAACAGACTCCATTGATAACAAAATTTAGAAACAAATATAATGTGGTTGAATAAGTCAATAGTTGTGTGAACTTGGGAGAAAATAACCTACTGGATTAAAAAAAAAGTAGGATGTTCTACAAGATATAGAACCATTTATTCATCCAAACATACGTCTACTGTGTACAAGAAAATCAGAGAAGCTGCGGGTCATCGGGAATGTACCAGTACACCACATTGGTTCAGCTCTATATACCTGAGCAGGACTTGTAGGACTTAGGAGGTAAACATATGGGACTTGTGCGCTTACCTCGTTTTAGAATAAACCTTTTTTGTCTCTAATCCTGTCATTCTGGGTTGTGAATGTTGTCTTGTAGTGTATGAATGCAACTGTAATGTTGTCCAATGAAAAATAAAATAATGTAAAAAAAACATTGCTGGTCAACTGGACTTATTTGGTTCTTTTACGTGTGTGAATGGAAGTCACACAGTCAAACTTGAGCGCAAGACAACAGGAAGTGTAAGTGGACCGTCACTATGTTTGGGGCGGCTGTGGCTCAGTTGGTAGAGCGGGTCGTCTGGAAAGGTCGGTGGTTTGAATCCTGGCTCTGACTCTCCACATGTCGAAGTGCCCCAGGGCAAGACACTGAACCCTAAATTGCTCCCAATGGAGCCTGGTATGCCTGGTGCCTTGCATGGCAGCAGCCGCCCACTGGTGGGTGAATGTGAGGCCAATGTAAAGCGCTTTGAGTGCCTTAAATGTGTAGAAAAACGAACAACTCCAAAGGAACATGTATATTATGTATGTACTCCAAAAAGTAAATTGGAATCAAATGATTCCAATGATCCCATGACTAAAACAATTTTAATACGTGGTTCTATTTTTAGATACCATTGATCATATGTACATCTTATATTCTATATTTGTTATTTTTGTGATTATTTTTTTTTATTGTAAATGTGCTCTATTATCCTGTGATCTTGGTAAATGGATTACACTTATATAGTGCATTTCTACAGTTATGGTGCCCAAAGCACTTTACATTGGCCTCACATACACCGTGGGCGGCTGTTACCATGCAGGGCTCTGTCAGGCTCCACTCGGAGCAATCTGGGGATCAGTGTCTTGCTCAGGGACACTTCGATGTGGACAATCGGGGCCAGGATTTGAACACCGGCCCTTCAGCCATCGGACGACCCGCTCTACCAACTGAGCCACAGCCACCGTTGATGATCAGATCAGCTTTGATGGTCATGCAAACGGCTCAGATCAACCTTGATAGTCACATAAATGGGCTCACCGGTCCAGAACCTCATCCAATGGCTGATAGGACGCCTCATAGCACTTGATTCTCTGCATGAAGTCTTCCATTGCGTCTTCTGTGTTGGTGTGGATGTAGTCAGGGTTGCCCAGTTTCACCTGCTGCATAGACACAGGATGTGAGCAGAGCAGAGGAAGTACCATGATGGCGCAAGAAATTAAATACGTACCACTATGTTTTGTGCAATTACATCTGGGTCCTCACACACAGACTCCACAAAAAACACCTGCAGCAACAGCACAATATTGTAAACAATGTCAAAATGAAGGAATGTGAGTGAATCTGCCACGACGCACACCTTAAAGCCATTCTGTTCTGCAAACTGGACTATGGTGCTTCTTCTTTCTCGTGTTGTATTTGTGGCATCAAAGACCTGAAGAAAATAAAGACACACATCTGACACAGTCCAGACAAAGATTTTTTTTAAAAGTACAAAGCACAAGCGCGAGTTGTGTGAACGCAAGTAAAAAATGGACTGACAAGGAGGTCCTTCTACTCCACAGAGGAGGTATAGGGAGATGAGGGCTTGTGGTGGAATATGCAAATGTTTACCAAGATAAGTCCAGAATTAGAAAACACAGGGATATTTCACACTGCAAAGCAGTGCAGAGAGAATATAAGGCACTAAAATATGACTCTAACGAAAGGAAAGAACACAATAACAAGAGCAGAGCGAAACGCTAAGTCATATATGATTACATCACACTGCTCCGCTCAACAGTTCTCCTGGGGAGAGTAGTTCCTAGGACTGAGTTCTTACAACTTCTCACACACTCTTGAACCACATCCACTCACCGCCACCTGTCCTCCTTCCATACTCAGGTACTGCTGGACGTCATTGAGCGCTGCCGTTGCACATTGACTGTGGACAGAGAAGCATGAGTCGCATGACGTATGTACTGTTGCGTATTGCAATTTCAATATATGGCCTTTGTTCAGCAGAGGTAACTCTGGTTCCAAGTGACACACACTGGTTTCATTGACTGTTTTCTATCACTTCAACGCTGGTTTTTGTTGTTGACACAGACATTGCTTTAAGGACACCTGCAACTTGCATCACTTTACTTGGAGCATTTTATGTTTTGTTGTAGCGTTCAGTTTTAAAAAAAACATTTATTTAGCATTTTAGTGACTGCAGTAACTCCTATGTTGTTTTACATTTTTGGCTTAATTTCATTTAATTCCAGGGTCCTACATTACTTTATGTCTTTTGTATTCTACGTTTTGGCTTTTGAAAGCCATTGTTATAAACTCTCCTTGGGTGAAATGAAAGAAAAAAAGGGGAAGGGCTATCCACACAAAAAAGGGGAGTGGACTATCCATACATATAAGGGGAGGGGACTATATGTACAAAAAACTATCCATATCAAACAACCACGTACATTGAATAGAGCTCAGTTCTACCTCAAATTAAACCAGTGAGTATCCATTCAAAAGTCTGTCCTAAAACTACATATTTAGCATTATGTCTCTCCCTAGGAGGATGTTTAGTAATACTTCAGTTGAAAATATGCCCTCATCTGACAGTTTATTTAATTTGTCCCCATCAAAGTAATTGACTTGTATTGTAATATCCATTTAAAGTAGTGTTTGTGTGAGGTATGAGCTCACATGTGAATAGTTCTGTTGATGGGACAGTATGAGGAACAGAAAATGTCCACCAAGGTCTGATCAGAACCAGAACCAGTGGCACATTTAGTGAGCTGAAAACCACCAGCTGAGATCAGGTTATTGTTGCTTCAGCTGTGGATGTACGCAAACAGCCAGAGAGGGACATGGGCTGACCTATGAGCTACCCTCCATCTCTTTAAATCAACCACAGATTTGATACCATTACATGAAGAAAAGATGAAAATTATATTTAGGGACTAAGCAATAGTAACATTAAACAAATTATATCTCACATGTGTTGAGTAGAATGTGTTGAGTAGACCAATTCACCTGCATATGCATAAGTGATGTTAGATAGATAGATAGATAGATAGATAGATAGATAGATAGATAGATAGATAGATAGATAGATAGATAGATAGATAG
>JAPTHA010000023.1:10003840-10014710 GCA_029814585.1 Gymnapogon annona | reverse complement strand
TATGGGTGTGTTTTTTGTGCTCTTTGCATATATATGTTATTACATATAAATTACATATGAAACAGGTACAATGACATACAAGACATGAATAAGTGAAGAGTATGAGTCCCATAGAGACATATGTTGACCTCTGACCTCCTTAGTCCTACAAGCCCTGCTCAGGTATATAGAGCTGAACCAATGTGGTGTACTGGCACATTTTCCATGTAGTTTATAAATGATTCCATATTTTGTAGAACATCCTACTCCTATTTCTCCTTTTTATGAGGTCACAAGATGTGATGGTTGTAAAGTTTGGCTCAGGCTTACTGTGTTGTCAATAAAGTATCTGCGCCATCAGTAGAACAGAGCAAAAGACTCACGATAAACATCACAAGCCACACTTCTTGCGGTGCTGTATGTTCACATTATTGAGGTTTTTTTTCTGGAGCACGCACATAGCACAGGTATGAAATATGTGGGTCCAGTCTGGTCCTTACGATGAATTTGTGCAATGTTAAAATTACACTGAAGATATTAACAATAATATTAGTTCAGATTCCACATTCAGACCAATTCAATCTCAAGTGCGTCAGACCAGAGACATACATACCATAATAACCAGTTTGCAACTCCTAATATTATCATGTATTTACAATAAAGCAAAGTATAATTTGCCAAAAAATGTGAATGACCTGAACAAACGTGAACAACCTGAAATGACTTAAGTACAGTTCTAGCAATATTCTGCCTGTTATTAAATGTTATTTGTCAGTTATAATCTGTGTAAATGAAAAACTGAATGTTATAGTTACACTTATCTATCTTTAGGTTACAATGTACATACAGTATGTACACGAGAAACTGTTATGATAACATTTATTTTTTGCAGTTTGTTCACATTTATTCATATTGCTTTAAAGAACACTTTTAGATGTAAACATTTTCATCATATCATTTGCCTTTTTTTCACTCTAAAACAGAATCGTTGGAGTTGACATTATTTATATATTATGTCATTATTTTACTGGTTCGGCTCACTTCAGATAAAATGGATCTGGATGTGGTATCGGAACTGAAATAGGTTTGACACCCCTGATCTACAGCTTTAACTCTTTGTGTTGTCTCCATCATCTCCTTCCACATACTACACTGCGATTAAAAAAAACCCAGAACTGAGACAGACAATATGTTTTACCACAAATGAATGCCTTTATTTTCAAGACACTTAACACACAGGTAAACAAGAGAGGTATTGGCTCTTGCTATAACAAAATAAAATAAAGTTAATATTGAAGTGGTTAATATGGAATGTAGCCGTTTCCACTCGTTTCATAATTTTCAAATAAATAGTCTCCATATAGTCTTTGTGGCTAGTGTTTTTAACAATATATTCTCTTTTCTTGGGAATGAAAATCAAACAGAAACAGAGACACTGAGGAAACAAAGATATGCAATCTCCGTAAAAAGTTTATAGGCAAAAAAAGCTATAGGTTCAAGCAACGGTTGGAAAAAGGTCTATCCCTTCTTCCACCAAAAACTGTAAATCCAAGTGCCTGGTGGACATAGAATCCATATCTTAATATAAAAACACATAGCGTCCTAATTTGAAGCTCCACAGCTGACTTCACCGTCGCGCCCCCACTGATACGGCGCCGTTGCGGTCCAAACGTCATCCAACGACAAAAGGACAAACACTGCCGTCATGTCACAGGTCGAGCACCACATGTGGATCCTACAACTACATGTCCTTTCCCTCATCCTTTCTCTCTTGGAGAGAATATAAATAAAGAAAGTTGTGTCTGCCAGAGGCAGGGGGGAGGTCACGACGGGGGTCCCGTGTCAGTTGAGAGACACCCACCTCCTACGACGTCCCTCCTGTTCAAGAAAAAGGACTAAAGACCACACTGTCCTCTAGCTCATCAGGGAGAGAGACCACCACTGCACGGACCCCTCCCCAAGCAGAGGACCCCTCCCTGACACACTGACAAAGAAGACGCCTCCCCGACACAGAGGACCCCTCCCTGACACACCGACAAAGAGGAACCCTTGTCGACACAAGAGGTTCCCTCCCCGAGCAGAGGAGGACCAGACCACCGCAGAGGCATGAGGACCATCAGGACTGGAGCTCAGTGAGCTTCTCCCAGGGTTGAAATGCAGAGCACCGTGGCTCCCATCAGGTGTCACTCACTGCTGTGATCCTCCAGCTGCGAGATGATGGTGATCAAGTTCTGGAGTCCGAAGATAAATCCACTGTCCTGGCCCTCATGCACCACGCTGTCCTCTCCGTAGTGCCGACAGGTGGTGTGTGCAAAGTCGATCATTCGCACATCTACGTCTGGGCTGCTGGCTTCTCCCCCACTGTGGGACGAGCGGCTGCCACCACCGTTCCCGCCCCCCCCTGCCACACTGGAACTGCAACTGGCTGAAGAGGAACGTGGGAAACCAAAGGCCCCTCCCTCCTCCTCCTCCTCCTCGTCCTCGTCTGAAGGCTCGTCCTCGTCCCCCTCCTCCCCACCCCGGTGTCTGTGTCTGGTGGGGGGCCTGGCGGGGTCTCCATCGTAGATGATGAGTAAGGAGCTGGAGTAGAAGCGGTAGGACTCGCAGGCTTCCAGTGCCGCTTGCATTTCCCGGAGTCTGCGTAGAACTGGCGACAGCAGCTCCCGACGAAGACGGCGTCCGTTGTGAAAGAATTGGTACAGAGCTTCCTTGAAGCCAGCCAGTGTCAGCTTACGGCCGTGGTACTTATTCATGAACATGAGCTGCCCTGAGTCAGACTGATACACCTGCAGAGGTCACACAGTAGTACACATTAGCAGAGCACAAGAACAACACGCTACAACTATACTTGGAGAGGGCGGAGCCAGTACCTGCATCCCACAGAGACGCACACCGATGGACGCAGACGTGCTCTGCTGACACTTGCGGATCTGATTGGCTTTCTTCTCCTCTGACGCGTCATCACCGTGTTGCCGGGTTCCCATCTTTAAGTCCAAGACACATGGTACTCGATAGCACCAGGTCAAGTTCTCAAGAAGGATAAACTCTGTGACAGGAGTCAAGGCTCACACACATAACAGCTGAGGAGACTTCAGTGCAAACACTTTCAAGGTCTTTTTTTCTGATTTTTCAATACCATTAAAGGAGAAGTTTAATATATATAGGTCTTGCAGCGTCTATCTATATACGTCTTATGTCTGTCATCTTATGGGCTAAGATGATGAATTGAACCACATCAGCTGTACTTCAATTCATCAGTTGTGGGAAGTTCCTACACTTTACCGTAAAGAAAGACTGGCTTTGTTCTTAATATAGACCTTAATAATTGTCCCTAAATGGCACTGGCATTCAGACACATCACATAGTGCTTCAACATTCAGGTCTAGTGTGTAGTTAACGGTTAGCAAACACATGTAGGGCTAATCTTCTCTGTGATAGACCTTTCCTACGACTCCAGATTGCTGACTCTCCAAAAGTTGAATCTCCTTTTAGCATATTTTGCTACAGATGGATTTGAACCACGTTTTATCCGCTGCGTGTACTTTTCAGCCAATGTTCAATAAAAAGGCAACATGTTGGTCTCATGCTACTACACTGTCCTCTTGTTAATACATGTCAATCAATCCAGCTCTGGCCCAACACATCAGAGCATCGGCCATGAAGGCATCATTTCACTTTATTTCTCTCTATTTCATACGTGATCCATTTCGTTAGACAGCCCCGAAATACAGCATGTGAACTATTTCAAACACTTACACACACCTTCCCCAAAATTCAAGCATTTTTCAAACATTGAAAACACAACATTAAAATCTAAGCCTTTTCAAGCACCCGTATGGACTCTGAACAAAGGATACTGTATTGGTTGCGATGCTTGGCATTCTCTTTCATTCGCTGTAAGTGCTGCTGGTGACATTTGAGGCTCCAGGGATTGTGTTTGATCTGTGGCACCACATTGCCCTTCTCCAAGCTGAAGTACAGAACCTCCGCCTGCTGCTCGTCACGGTTATAACTGCAAAGACAGAGAGACATCAACACACGGTACTGGCCAGCCGGTTTTGGGCTTTGCTCTTAGGGCACGCACCCCTCACCTCAGAAGCTTGTCGTCTTTACGTGTGTGTCGACTTCTCTCTTTGCTGTAGTTGTCATTGTCCAGTAACAGTGTCGTCTGTTTCTTGTTGCTCCACTTCAGCATCTTGGTTTTGGGCTCACAATCTGATGAAGGGTCTTTGTTTTCTATGTCACCTGATTCGCTGTGGAGCGGGTACGCGATGAGGCACAGGTTCCCCTCCTCGTCCTCTTCAAAACTGACTGACACGACACCTGTCAAAGAGCCAGAGGAGGTGAGAAATTAAATCAGTTCCCTTTAAAATCATTATGAAGGAAACAAGACACAACATTAGGCTTAGAATGGGACCAGCACATTTATTAAGCAACTGCCAAATATCACGACACAAAAGTTAAAGGCCAAGACAGAAGGAAACACACATCAACACATACATGAACAACTGTGACATGATGACATCATCCCTGAGCCACTGTTCTCTACAGTGATTTTCATGTGAACACACATGTATCACCTTCATCTACTTCACAGAAAAACAAATGTCAAGTCATTAATCATCACACCAACAACTTACTGAATGCCAAAGTAACTTTATGACATGATTGGCTTGTGTAGCACAGATCTCAGTGCAGAGTGGGGGGAGGTGTCAGACTGAGACTAAACAGATGATCCACATAAAAAGCACAGAGGGATGTGCTGATCTATGAGGCCAGTACTGTTGTGGGGATGGAGCTGGATCCACTAATGGTGGTGTCTGACAGAAGAATGTTGTCTAATATCAAGAGAATATTAGAGAGCATCTCTCATGATACCGCCATGACATACTGGTCAGCCACAGGAGCACATTCAGCAGCAGACTCATCCCACCAAGGTACACGACAGAACAGCACAGGAAATGATTCCATGAAACTTTACAACTGATTACACTGAGAAGAACCTGTACATTGTGTATGTAGTCCCCATTGAACTAAATTCTTTATATATTCTTAGGTATATGCATATATAGGTAATAATTTCATTCTATACAGTGTTAAATACTAAATGGTTTATATATATATTTATGTCTTTTGTAAATATTGCTATTGCTGTATTCTTCAATTTTAAATATTTATACTGATATGGAGCACCTGTAAGAAAACAATTTTTCTTTGGATTCAAATAATATTGTGTTTCGGATGATTGAAGCTAACCCAGACTATAGACACCGATAGCAAGTGTGTGCGTGACATATGAAACATAGAACAGTACACGCATTAAAAAGCAGAAGAACAGCTTGAGTGAACAGAGTAGGTGTTTGAAATACAGTGCTTTGAATATTAAACGGTGGACCATGGGACCCTGCATCTAGGATCTGTCTGCAGGCATGTGTAGTGACATCACAATCATGCAGGAAGCCTCTCCACCACAGCGTGTCCTGATGGACTGAGGCATGGTCTCAGAACTGCAATGTCATCACACCACCTCATCGAGTGTGGGAAATAATGCGTCACTGGCATAATAGACAAGGCCAATAATACTTCATACTGGTATTAAACTGATACAATCAACTCCTTTACAACCACATTGCATCATTAGCTTATCCTGGACAGATAGCTTTGGAGATGTTTGATAAGGTTCACGTCTTTGGGTCCCACTTCCCTACATTTCACAAGTTGTACATTTCACATGGTTTTGTCCAGTGATATACAATACAATACGTTAATAATAAATAACAATAGAATAATCTAATAGTTTGTCTTTAATACATTTACCTCTACATCACATATACTTCAGAAATCACATTTATTAATACGCTTGTGAACTGTACAACTACAACTATACATGTCTGAGAAACTTTCTAAAATGTATTTAGATTTTTCATTAGACCATATTCCAGTTACATTCATACACTACAAGACGACATTCACAACAGGATCAGAGACAACAGACAAAACAAAAAAAAACATTAAAAAATCTACATTAATAAGTGAAGGGCATGAGTCCTATAGAGACATATGTTGACCTCTGACCTCCTAAGTCCTACAATACCTGCTCGGGTATATAGAGCTGAACCAATGTGTATGGCTGGTTAAGTGTCTGGGAAACTTCTATTTTTTAACAACCTACAGTATATCAAAGACATATATTCCCTCTCCACTTATTCTGGGATATTTTAGTTTCCATGCCACTTTGCCATTTCATGTGTACGTCTCTGCTTTCCCAGGACAGCGTGTCCAGGGTATCGGTGATGAGTGACATAGTAAGGACACACAAGTTCTCCACAACTTTCATCTTGTATCTTTTTATAGTCCGGTGGTGCATTTCTGAGGAGTCGGATACCATGTGTGCGTCTTACCCACGTCATATGACAACCTAAAAGGTGCCTCTATCAGTATGTGCTTATTGTCTGTTGCTGACTGTGGACCTGGAAACACCCTGGAAACATGACACTCCAATTAAAGGCATGTGTATCCACGAGTGTGCCTGAAGATTATACGTCTATGTTTCAGTGATGGGTCAAGAAATTGCCTCAGCTGACTTCTGAACTGGTCCCCTGGTGATGTGTCCCATTTATTTTTGATCCCTGTGGAACTCTATCTCATCCCGAAACTATAGCTGCCTTTAAAGTCCAGCCCGGCACTTGAAAGGCCTCAGGCGCCTCATCCTCAGTACTCACGCCTGGACTTCAACCCCTCTGGGTCACATCCAGATCACATTATTGTACATCATACCTACTGGTCATCAAATACAGGAGTTCACCATCCTATAAATATCATATTCTAGTGTGTTACTACTGGGAACACCATGTCCTTTAAATGGTTTTACTGACTTATCTACAACAAAGCTCCTTCATTTAAAGCAAAAATAATTTCTTTAACATGTGCATTTCTCACTCGGTCTCTTTTTTTAATATTTTATCTAGATTTTTCATTCAACAATATAACAGTTGCATTCGTGGGTGGGGGGGTGTGGCCTGATGGTGAACAAATGTGATTGTTGTGTGATGTAATGTTGTAATGTAATGTAATGTTGTCGTCTAATGAAAAATAAAAAGATATAAATACAAAAATAACAGTTGCATTCATACACTATAAGATAACATTCACTACCCGACAGGATCAGAGACAACTACAGACAAACAACGGACAAAACACACAAAAATAAAAGAGCACACATAAAAACCACATAAGGGTATGAGTCTCAATGAGGCATAGTGTATGTTGCCCTCTGACCTCCTAAGTCCCATAAACCCTGCTCAAGTATATAGTGCTGAACCAACGTGATGTATTGATACATTTAAGCATTTCTCATTACCTGTGGTATTAAAAAACCTGAATAATGCATGATACCCTGCAAGCAGTGAGTACAACGGCGAGCAAAAAAAACCCTTGAAAGAATCCATGAAAGGCACCAAAACCACCATCACACACATCTCCCAACAGCCATCTGTCTGTTCAATAAGCACTTTCAATAGGGATTGTTCAATTATCGCAGACTGACACTCTATTTATATATGCAACAATTATTTTAAGTATCTATATATAATCCAGTTTTTCTAGTATTTTTTGTCAGCAGATGCACATTCTTTTACATACGGCAGCATTTTAGTGATTATTTAATCTGTTCTAAGGTGTTTTAATCATGTTTTTGTTCATTGTTGACTGTGCATCGACATTTCATTTCTGCTGTGCATCCATGATGTTTGTGTGAAATGACAATAGTCTATCCATCCATCCATCCATCCATCCATCACACGTGAGCTGGTGAGGTTGATATAAGGACCTTACCTCTATACTGAGGGGTGAACTTCCTCATCTCTGCTGGGAGGCTTTTGTAAAACTGGTGCTCTCGTGGGATGAGGGGCTTGCAAATGGTTTGTTCTCCAAATCTCAGCACACAGGAGTGTCCTCCCACCTGGTGCACAAAGGGCTCAAGCATCACCCCTTTGGGAGGATAAGGAGTTCCGTCCGCCTGCATGAGCGCTTCCAGAGCGGGACTCATCCTCACTCCGCATCGGACAGCTGAGCTGTGGGGTCCCACGTTGTACGGGAGGCAGAAGGCTCGGCCGCTGGTCTGGCTCCCTATCCTCGGCTCTTCCCTGTTGACTCGTAGGGGGGCGCTGTTGTCCGCCTACTCCAAAAACAAAGGCCTGAACAGGAAGGGCGACAAAATCCTCGATTCCCTTTGACTTTCCTCGGCCAAAGACAATTTACAAAACCCCTCTGCTGACTTAGATACTTTCCGTATTTGTGTGTTTAATGAAACGCTTGTTGTACAGGTGTAAAAGCTGTTAAAAACGTTTTAAACCGCGTGTAACTTGCAGCTTTCACGCTATCGTGCCGTCACCGAAACTGACGACTGAGCTGAGCCACCAGCAAGGAAAAACAGCTGAGAGCTCCGCCCATATGATTGGACAGCCAATCAGAAAGCCGCTGCTGTCGCTGGGAGGAGTCAAGGATCCTCCAGAGGATCAAGCAGATCAGACAAACAAAGAGGAAGGAGAGGAGCAGGGGGAGGGGAGAGCAGGAAAAATACTCGACAAAAACACAACATTCAACGTACAGGGGTTTCATTTCATGACATAGTGCAGATGTAGGCTTCTTTCCATCATTTCTAATCCCCTTTGATAGAAACTGCTGCATAAAATGATGGATAGAAGGGAAATGAATTTTTTTGCAATTGCACAAATAGTGTCTTGTCTGTTTTTTTTATATTTACTGTAATTCTTTCTAAACATTTTCACATCTTAATAATAAAATGTGCCCCAATATGTCACAGGCTCATTTTGATGTCAACTGACAAGTCCAAGACTTAATGCGTTACCAATTACAATAGAATATATAATGTTTCAGCTGCATGTTGGCATGTTTGTATAATATCTCAAGATTAGAGTTAGGGTTAAAAAAATAAACAGCCGAGAATGTATCAGGACTGACATCAATGTCACTCAAGTCAGAAAATTAGAAGATTCCTTTGTTTTGATGTTTGTGTTTGACATTTTGTAGTCATCTTTTCAATTGTGCTTCTCTTGGTTTAAAACTGACACGTGTCGAACAATTTTTGATCAATTTAATCTTTTGGACTGACAGATTATCTTCAAAGGCCTAACATCATGCTGTATCATTTATGTTTGTTGGTTGGCAGTGTGTGGGTGTTTTTTTAGGCCATCAGATTTGTGTTGTTGCAATACCACAGTCAGCCACAGGAAGGAATAAAACAGACGTGTCCAGCACATGTCCTTTATTAAGCAACGTGATAAAGGAAGGGCTGAGGCATTGCTAAGAATTATATTTTGGATCAGATCCTTAAAAAAAAGAGTCTGGGACAACTGGCTGAAAAACAGGATGGCCTTGGGCGAGGCACACATCTCCATGTGGAGCTGGAAGATAGTTGGGGGTGGAATAGAGATGAACAGTTTACCATTAAACATCAACATCTTATTATACAATCTCTAGTTTTCTAATAATCTGAATGCTTGTTAAAACCCGACCAGGATGACATAATATCTAATGTGAAAATGAGAACTTTTTTTTTATCATGATGACATCTAACCCTAACCCATCTAGCCCTAACCCAACCACCACATAGATACAAAACAGAGCCTTGATTTGAAACAATGGTCACGGCTTCATCGTTCCATCCCAGCATATTTTTGCAACATGCTGTGCATTCCAGTGACAGATGTACATTTTCTAAAAATAGACAGCAGATAACGATATGTGGGGGTCTATTATTGAAGCTTTGCTTACACAAAGATAACGTGGTACTCAGGTCAGACTCTTTTACCTGTATAACTTTTTGCAGCCTTTTATAATAAAATGTCAGGAGACATACAGTATATTCTCCAAGAGTCTGGAATTATACAGTGTGAAAAAAGAGTATTTAATACCTCAAGGCAGAGTTTGTGGATAAAGCAATATTGAGAACACATGTTCATATGTGGGCCTTTAGTGACTTAATGTTAGTCTTTGTAAAGTGAGTAAGTGCTGCTCATTCAAAAAGGTTCTGATGTACGGAACAAGCACTTACTCTTGCAATGAGTGGCAGGAGACCTTATGCATGCCAGGGTCAGGGGCAGGGTTAGGGTTAGGGTGTAGGGTCAGCGTTAGGGTAAACAGCTGGTAGCACTGCCAGAGCAGGTCACAGATGAATCTCAATCAGAAAAGGCAAAGTTTGACTTTCTCTATGAAACTGAAACAACATCAGTTCATTGTCTCTGTCTTCAAGTATGCTGGTGCTGATGCTCAAGGTTCCTGTCTATGCTGTGGTATGAGTTGTCATCCCTGGTGCATTCCTTTTATGTGAGTTTAGTGAGGCTTCCCTCTCGTGTCATGGGTCTGTGCTTCAGGACAATAGGGAGCGGGTGGAGCCACAGGCCCCCCATCCAGCTGTGAAACAGAGCAGTGATGCAGCTTCCAACAACCTCCTCCATGCATGCTATCTAAAACATAACCTTTAACAAAAACTAACCCACCCAGTCACAAAAAATTCAGCCATATCCAAACGCATTAGCACTGGGGAAGATGTATTTTAAATGGATTTCAGTGATAGTCATCAGAGAGTAATAGGTTTTCTCTTAGTTGATGTTCCTATCCTGTACCTGTAATTGAGTTGTAGGAATTATTCTCCCCAGAGCAACCTTTTGGTTGTGCACTCACACAGGCAGTAGAACCATGGTACGGAGCGGTGTGATGTAATCTTATTCTGCATCCTCTAAAGGACTTTTACACACACTATAACTCACACACACACACTCTCTCTCTCTCTCTCACACACGCACACGCACACACACACACACACACACACACACACACACACACACACACACACACACACACACACACA
>JAPTHA010000023.1:9982968-9993133 GCA_029814585.1 Gymnapogon annona | reverse complement strand
CACACACACACACACACACACACACACACACACACACACACACACACACACACACACACACACACACACACAACATACAGTACATACATACAGTATATGTACATATATTGTATTCAAGCATTGAGGCTTTTGTTTTCACTGAAATAACATTCTGCACCAGAGAAAGTTTTTGGAATTTCCTAAAAAGAGCCCAACACTGCTATTAACAAGCCCCAAATCATAACTTAAGTCATCTTCTTAACATCAAGTGCACGTTTCCAAACAGCTGCAGCGGATGCAGATCACTGATGTCTTGGACAACATTGCCCCCTGCTGCCTGGACTTCACAACTGCATTTGAGCGTGTGGGGGTGGGGGGTGGGGTACCCGAGGTACTCCCTCCGGTCCCTCACGCTCAAGGCGGGGTTCACCCTGGACATGTCCCTGGCTCATTCATTCATTCATCTTCCAAACCCGCTTTATCCTTTGCAGGGTGGCGGGGGTCAGTGGAGCCTATCCCAGCTACTGTCCATTTACACTATATCACACTTTTATTGCATCCAAGCACTTTATCCTTATTTTGCTACTGTACAGACTGGGTTTTATATTTCTTTTTCAAAAGTTAATGATAATTAATCATGACACACATTCTCGAATCTACATCATACACACACACTGTTTGAATATTGATATCAGAAGTGCTTCTAGAACCAACTAAATGACTACAACACAACAGTGTCAATTTCACAAAGACGTAAATTTGTTCACACAATGTTAATGTCAAGATTATTAACATTGACCAATTATCGATCTCAATGGACCCTCTCAGTCGGCGTCAAAGGTTATTGTTCCTTTGTGTAATATTTACCTTCCTCGTGTTTGACATGGATTATTTGAGCATTTGGCGCCTGGACTGAGTGTCTGTGATGATTGACATATTGTCCCACGCGTTGTACTTGCACATTTATCGTGAACAGAGCGTCATTAGAGATGACGTAGAGAGGAAATTCGTGACCTAATTTGGCCTGACGATGATAAAACAGAGGACCGACAGGGAAAAACGTTTTCACCATGTTGCCGAAACCCGGGATCGAACCAGGGACCTTTAGATCTTCAGTCTAACGCTCTCCCAACTGAGCTATTTCGGCTGGTACTGCAGTAGGCAACAACAATATGTTTTTATATCTGTGAACTAACGTGACACACATATTAACAGGTGATGCGTTTACTTCACGACAGAACCTCAGCAGTTGAAAACATATAACAGTCGAGACCGAAACGCCGATAAAACAGTCAGTTACTTCTGTATGTAGTTCGAATAATTAGACACTAGGTGGCGCCATCGTAACATCCATCCATAATGTCATACGTTGCAATGACATTATCCGTGCAAAAGCAAAAGATTAATGACAAAGCCTTCGGGGTTGTTTGAAGCATTAATTCTAGGTGCTTTTAAGAAAATTACTGCGGTAGCAATGTCACAACACCAACTCCTTTCGTATTTTGACCTTGCTTTGGAGGAAAATATCACTTTTACCTTTAAAATAAGCTCCGTGTTTTGTATTGCGATTAAGGAAGGTTCATGTTAGGGTCAGAGACAGCAGACTTGAGATAATTCAATTTTTGATATTATTTTACTTTGATTTTTCATTATATCATATCACAGTTACATTATATAGAGCTGAACCAATGTGGTGTACTGGTACATTTTCCATGTAGTTTATTAATGGTTCCATATATTGTAGAACATCCTACTTCTCTTTACAGGCAGAATGTAGGAATGGTTCCTTCCACTTAAATTAATTTTGTGCCTACATCTTACACTGGGGTCAGGTCAAAACTACACAAAACATGTCATTGATTCATTAAGACCCAAATCTAGTAGTGGCATTGCATAGAATAGCCAAACAACCAGGAAAAGCAATAGCATGCTGTTAAAGCACTTTACTTTGTCTGCTTTATTCCTGTCTATTATTTAGTTCATGCAAGACATTTTTCAAAATCACTGCTAATTGAATGCTTTGCCATCAATCACAAAAAGGGGCAGACTTTGGATTGACTAGCTGTGGACTGCACGGCATGACTGTTTGCTAGAGAAGATAAAAAGATGAAAACATTTCACACCCCTAGAGAAAATAACCTGCTGGATGCATAAAAAGAAGTAGGATGTTCATAAGATATGGAACCATTTCTAAACTACATGGAAAATGAACCAGTACACCACATTGGTTCAGCTTTTTATACCCGAGCAGGGCTTGCAGGACTTAAGAGGTCAGAGATCAACATATCTCTCTATGGGACTCATGCCCTTCACTTATTTCTGTGATGTTGATGTTGTTGTTTTTTAAAAGCTACTCTTTTTATTTGGCTCATTGTACCTGTTTTATTCGGGTTTTTGTGATCTTCGTGTGTGTGTGTGTGTGTGATGGTTTTTTCTGTCTATTGTCTCTGATCCTGTCATTGTGGGTTATGAATGCCATCTCGTAATGCATGAATGAAACTGCAATATTGCCTAATGAAAAATCAAATGATATATATACGTGTGTATAAAAATAAATTTTACCACATGAAATGGAACACTTGGTGAAAATAAGAACAGCACATGTTGATAATCTTCTCATTTTCCACCTGAAATGTCTATTTTTCTCTTTTTTTTAGGCAGTGATGCAACGCTTTCTTTTTATTAGTCATGATGTCCCAGCGCCAGCTTCCCCTCGTCTCTTTTCCCTCCACACACACCACTTCTTTTTCATTCCCCTGTCTTTCTCATCTCTCTCATGTTTTTATTCCTCCATCGTTCCCCAAGGTGACTTTCCTTCCTTCACAGACACTGCAGCTGTTCCTCGTCTTTGTTCTGGAAGGTCTCAGCGTGGATACGAGAGCAAATTCAAACTGGTAGAATACAGAGGAGCGCTGAGAGAGGGGATGGAAAAGGAGGGTGTTGATGAGATTATCAAGTAGAAAGATAGTGTTTATTCAGAAAAATAACAATAAATAAAAGTGTTACGATGATGGTAGTCTCACTCGCAGAGATTTCACTGTGAAAATCCAAACTGAAGCGTCAACATCAGCCTGGATGGCTCCTTACCTCACATCTTCTCTTCATTATTACTGGTGATTAGCACAGTTGTCACATCACAGTGAGGCGCAATGAAGGTTCACCATAGTCAGCACTAAATACTGCAAGTATCTGGGACGGAGTTTCTATATTTAGGGATCAAAGAAATGGGAGTGGAGACACTAGATGTAAAAAGGCAGCTGGAAAAAAGAGAGACAGATACGGACAGTAAAGTAAAAGGATAAAGGAAGTGAAAAGTCACCATTAATTCAAGCAGTTTCCTTTAAAGACAACTCAATCTGTGATGGATGCCAGCAACTCTTCCTATTCCAAAAAGCACAAATATAGATGGGATTTCGTTGCTAAAATAGAGATGATTCATTTAGTCTTTTTTTCCCCTTGATTTCCATTCTGTTAAGCATCTAAAAACTCCAGCTACGGAGAAAATAACCTACTGGACAAAAAAAAAGAAGTCGGATGTTCCACAAGACAAGAAACTCATAAAGGTAGCAGTACACCACGTTGATTCAGCTCTATATACACGAGCAGAGCTGATATGAGGTCAAAGGTCAACATATGCCTTTATGGGCCCTTCACATATTTATGTTATTGTTTTGTTTTTTGTCTGTTGTCTCTGATCCTGTCATTGTAAGTTGTGAATGTTGTCTTCTAGTGTGTGAATTTAACTGTAATATCGTCTAATGAAAAAGGGGTAGCAAGGGTTGCTCTCTCTCTCTGCAGGTACAAAAATCATTATCTCAAAAACACCAGCCATGGACAATCAATACCTTTGACATGAAATGTGTATGAATGGAAGAGAGATACGTTAACTCTTAGATAGATCACCTTTTTAATAATACAGATTCTGTTCTATACAATAACACATAATATAAATCTTATACAATACTATGATTTCTCTATACACATGATCATAAATGTACATTACAGAGTACACACATATATTTTAACACAAATACAATTACATGTATTGTCTCTTTACATTTGAACTTTTCAACTCATCACAATGGCTGATTTTTCTGTCCGGCAGATGATTGTGACCAAAAAAAAAAAAAAAAGGTTTTCTGACTAAAATCCAAAGCAGACGTTTCAATATTTACATCCCTGAAAAATTTACATGAACACACAAGAGTTCTGCTCTTTCTGTTTGTCTCACCAGTAACGTGAAAATATGGAGGATGACGGAGGAGATAGCCCAAAGGTGGCGGAGCTCTTCAAGACGTATAAAGTGAAACTGTAGTTACTCGGCCACATTGACCTTAACCTACTCAAACACTGGTTTATTTTTTCATATGTAGAACTGACACCTGAAGCCCTGAGGAGAAAGAGACACACAGATCAACATGTCCAGGGGCCGGTTCCAGACAGTGGGTTATGTCAAGGCTCTGAGTTTGAGTTTGACTCTGAGTTTGAGGTTTTTACTCAGGGTTTTCAGTTCCAGAAAGAGGGGTAAGTTAAACCCTGAGTTTGTTACCATGGTAACTTACCGCTCGCTGGCAGCTTCTCTTGAAGAAACTCCGAGTTTCACCTGACTCCTCCCACATGAAACACTGTGTTCGATATGGAACGTCCGTACAAATGTGACACCAGAAGATGAAGAAACACAATTAAATATGCAGTGATCTTTGTCAGGAGAGGCCTGTTATCATGTCCTGATATTTGTCTATGCCTATTTATTAGCGGTAGGACAGTATGAGCACAATATAAAGTCTAGTTAAAGAGACTCAATCGAACACGTACACGTGACTGTTTTTCTTCCTTATTGTTATTAATGTTTTTAGTAATTTGACACGTCCTGTTTAAATGTGTAATTTCGTCATGTCTATTGTTCACCTTTATATTTTATTCCTTACATGTGAAATAGTTGATAATTTCAATTTTACTCTATACTAAACAATAAATTTAATTTTAAATGATGTTAGTGACATTCCGCTTGTTGTCGGCAGTTGCCATGGTGAATCCTGGTATTGGACCTCTACTGATGAGGACTTTTTTTGTGGGTCGTGCCTCCCTCTAGGTAAACTCAGAGTTGACTGGACTTATTCAGTGCTGTCTTTCTGGAACCGTATACTCAGAGTTTTGAAAGAGACTCAGAGCATATTGAACCCGCTTTCTGGAACAGGCTCCTGGCCTCAGTAGAGAGGCTGATGGAGCAGTGACTCCACCCTCCAGAGCAACACAATACTGACATGGAGGGCTTCAATTATCGACAGCTCAACATTAAGATACTAGTGTACCTGCAGTGACGGTGTATTGCCCTTTGATTTCCATTTTCAAACTCAACTTCAGAAGGATGACAGCGTCCTGGCATGTACACGTATGCAGTTACAGCTGCTCCACATTATTTGCTTTTATTTTATGCTCCTAAATTAGAAGATTGAGTCCCGTCTTCTCTTTTCCCCCTGTAATCTAAACCACAAATATAAATGTCTTTGTTCACATCCTCTGGGTCATTGCTTTGCTCATGAATTATTGCACATATTCATAGACTCACCACACGGGCATACATGCATACGTGCAAGCATACAAACCCAATCACTCCACCCCCATCATGACTCTTACTGTTAACCCTAGAACACTATCGCTAAAAATAGTAACACCGTCATCACTGACGTTGGGTGATTTACCCGATATAATATACACAACAAAAAGTACTTCATCAAAATATATAGAAAAAACAACAACAAATGCTTTACCTACATTTTTAAGTTGCTATTCATGTTTCTGATATACATTTCTATTAATTGTGGATGTTAATGCATCTTCTACTGTTGCGTCACACAGCTTTTGTAATGCTTGTTATCTAAACTCATGCATTAAACACGCACCATTCAAGAGTGCTATGGTATGCCTGCACACTGTTGCAATAAACACAAGTCACTCACATTGGTTCAATGTGCCTGAGCAGGGTATATAGGAGGTCAGAGGTCAACATATGTTTCTGTGTGACTCATGTGGTTCATTCATTCATTCATTCATCTTCCAAACCTGTTTTATCCTTATTTTTTATCATTGTACCTGTTTCATATTGTTTTTGTGTTTTCTGTGTGTGTGTATTTTGTCTGTTGTCTCTGATCCTGTCGTGGGATGTGAATGTTTTTCTTGTAGTGTATGAATGTAACTGTAATGTTGTTCAATGAAAAATAAAATAAAACATTCATTTAAAAAATGACAAGACATGACACATTAGAGTGGTCTTTTATTCTCAACTGTGCCATGTCTAAAAAAAATGAAAATAAAAATGTCATGGAGGGTGGGCAAACAAAAAATGAAAATGACAAATGAGGAAAAATGAGGAATTCCAGAACAAAAAATTCCTTAAAAAATAAATAAATAAAAAACGACACTAAACTTGGTGAAGACAGTCTCCTAGACATGCTAACAGCTGCAGCAGAGACAATCAAAAAATGTAAATTTAAAATGATTTAATAATGAATTAATTGTACAAAATGTACTAATTAGTGATTTTTCTCAACATATGAATTCACAGTTAAAAATGAAAGAAGATCACTCTAATGTGTCCTTTGTTGTCATATTTGGATATATTTAGTACTTCTTGTTAGGTATATTATTGGGTTTATTATATTGGGTTGGCATTAGTGATGGTGTTACTATTGACACAAACCTTACCTATGTGTTACTCACTAGGTGGGATGCCTGAGACACTAACCCTAACCCTCACCCTAACCTATGTGGGATGCCATAGACACTGAGCCTGTGACAGGATGACAGCTGTAGTTGACAGTAAATGTGGTGAGCCTGAATGTTGTCACCCTTGAAATGATGTCCTGATTTTACAAACACTAGCACTATCACCAGTCCACCCAAAACCTAGTGGACCCTCTCTCACTATTGAACACATGCCTGAAGGGAAAAGAAACACCCACGCCTTCAAAGACGTTAAAGACAATGACCCATGACACTCAGACAAACGCAACATATTGAAAATGATGTACATACACACCCAGCAATAGTGTTCTAGGGTTAATGCATTATTTTTGTCAAAAACAAACAAAAATAACCATGCCTTTTGGTTTCAACTTGTTGTATAAAAGTAGTGCTAGTGTCACATGAAACCTCAATCTCTTTCCTGCTACTTTGTAAACAATGCATCTGAATGCGTGCACTTTCCATCTACCAATGAAACCACAATGTTTTTCTCCTTCAATCCTTGTTGTAAACATACACCAGCACATTCAGCACCACAAGAATATCAATAACTCAATTAAGGCGTGAAAACAATGAAGGAAAGAAAAAGGATACAGGTGTTTGTTCTTACTGAGAGTATCTGTGCAAGTAGATATTGGTGTGCTTTCACAAATGATGCACATCAGTGTGTGTGTGTGTGTGTCAGTGCATTAGTACATACACATGCAAGTTCAATAGTGGATATGGGAGCAATAACGCATGTAAATGCTCTTCTCTTACTGTTCCCCTATGACACACTTGTATTTTCAGCAGCCACACCATGCTGCTGTCGCAGTCATGTGTGGTCATGTTATCAGTGAAGAAGTGAACGAACAAGGAAGATCCATGCTCAGGTCATAGCATGAACTCTGACCCTAACCCTAACTCTAACCCTGACCCTACCTGCAACAATAGGCCTGAACCCTGACCGTTGTGAACCCTAACTCTTTACTGAACTACAGGCCATAGCATGAACCCTGACCTTTGTGAACCCTAACCCACCTATGCCTGAATACACTTCATGTATATTCATGCATCTATATTTTCTTGGAAATTGGAAATATGCAAACACTTCATGTCTCTCTCTCTCTCTCTCACACACACACACACACACACACACACACACACACAAACACACACACACACACACACAGACACACACACACACGCCTCATTCCCTCACAGCCTCAGTGAGACATCGATCTGTGCCGTCACTGGCCTCCACCCGTGGCTTGCGACTCTTTCTCTGGCCTCCACCCTCTACCCAGGAGTTATGAATCACCGTCCCCCCACTGGGGGCGGGGTCTACTTGCAGAAGAGACACCACTCTTTTCTTCACACGTGTTTTGAGGGCACGCCTCAGCTTTTGTCTAGTGAAAGCATAGAGCAGTGGATGGAAGATTGTAGTTCCATAAGCCATCGCCAAAAAGCAGAGGCGGAGCCGGACCAGGGCGTCGCTGGGACCCAGACACAGGATCAGCACGTTGACTGCTGAAAGCGGCGCCCAGCAGCCTAGGAAGGTGGAGATGATGATCAGAGACATCTTCAGGACACGACGTTGGCGTTCTCGGCGATCTCTATGTC
This sequence comes from Gymnapogon annona, assembly GCA_029814585.1. Classification (NCBI taxonomy): domain Eukaryota; kingdom Metazoa; phylum Chordata; class Actinopteri; order Kurtiformes; family Apogonidae; genus Gymnapogon; species Gymnapogon annona. The sequence goes on along the minus strand of JAPTHA010000023.1, from coordinate 9,984,808 downwards.
TACGCACTGCCCGTCTTAAAGCGATGATTGCAGAAACTGAGGCCTGTACGCCCATGGAGGAGGCGGGTAGTGGCGAGGTGGCGTGGGGCTGCGTCAAGGATGAACTCGGGGGGATTGGCGATGCTGGAGTAGCCGGCGTAGTGGCGATAGGCGTGGTAGCAGCAGTACTGATGGTGGTGACGGTTGCTCCACTGTCCGACATGCCCTGGGGCATGGAGGACAGTGGCGGGGGGGACGTTGGCGTTGGGGTGGGTGATGGGATGAGTGGAGGGTGGGGTGGGTGCTGGTTCTGGTTGGAAGATGCACCTTCTGTGGGCAAACTGAGATCCTTCCTCTTCCGTCTCCTGCAGCGTATCCGGCAGGTGGAGTCCTTGGTTCGTGAGCCCCTCATCATGTGGGTGCCGATGCGGATGTTGAGGGCTTGGAGGATCCTGGAGTAAGTGAACAACATGACGGCCACAGCGACAAAGAAGCAGGGCACTTGGAGTAACAAGTGGTAATACATGGCCATGCCGGTGTAGTAGCCTTGGCCCCCGATGCACAACAGGGTCCGGTTCTGCCATGCAGGAGGCAGGTGGTGGGACTGGACAGACGGGTGAGCAGTGGGTGAAGAGATGGAGGAGTAAAAGGAAGTGCGGCCAGTGGTGAGCTCAGAGTCGTTGTTTTGGCGTTCCAGCTCTTCATCCTCACCATCTTCAACACTGGATGAGAAGAAGTCACCCTCGAGAAAGGGCAGAAAAAAGACTGCCAGAGACACGGCCCACACCGCCGCTAACAGTAGTCCCGCCCGCCGCGGTGTCAGAAGACGACTGGCTGGACGCACCGAGATGTCGTATCGATCCAAACTGATGACCAGCACATTGACTGCCGTGGCCACGCTAGTGAACGTGACGCATGCCTCGTGAAAACAGCACAGCGTGGCCAGGCTGTTGACTCCACCTCCATTTGCTGGTACCAGGAGAACTGCCACAGTCAGAGGCAGACACAGCACACAGACCAGGATGTCCAACACATGGAGGTTGACTGTGACCAGGTTACTGACTGAGTCCACCAGGTTGGACTGAGCACAGTACAGCACAAGGACCGTCAGGTTGCTGCTGAAGCCCAACACCAGCTCCAGCATCAGCACCGTGGTCAACGACACCTGGAAGCCCAGGGGGTATGGGGTGCTCCAGCCCTCCTCCACCCCTCTTCCACCCCCTCCATCCAGGCTTACCCCCTGACCATCGCTGGTCTCCGGGAGGTCACGATAGCCTTCGGTCTCCATTGACACTCTGGGTCACACATAGCAATAGCAGCCGCCAAGCCACACCATGGCTCAAAGATGACCCAAACCAGGACGACGGGTCGATCTGTGGAAAGAAAAGAGAAAAGACCAGAAAGGCGACAGTGAAAGGTCAACTTGACTTCAAAATAACTAACAGTTACTAGTTTCACCATTGAAGGAAGCATAGGCATGAGACTCTTTCTCACAGAGTAATAGTTTTTCTCTTAGTTGATGTTCCTACCCTGTACTTGTAATTGAGTTGTAGGAACTACTCTCCCGAGGGGAACTGCGGAGGCCTGTGATGACATTCACACTTCTGTCTCTCAGCTCCAGACAACGCATCACACCCCCTTGTTATCATCTCTGGGACTCCAATCATGTTTACTGTCTATGTTGTCTATGTTGTACAAGCATTCAATTGTTGGATATCTGTTCTACTCTGTTTTTTCTACTCTTTGTATTATTCTGCTGTATCTGAAATTTCCCCTTGTGGGATTATTAAAGGTCTATCTATCTATCTATCTATCTATCTATCTATCTATCTATCTATCTATCTATCTATCTATCTATCTA
>JAPTHA010000023.1:9833391-9847654 GCA_029814585.1 Gymnapogon annona | reverse complement strand
GTCAAATCCAATTTCGTTGTGAAAGCAATGACAATAAAGTCTATTCTATTCTATATACAACAGTGTCATTGAATATCATTTAGTGACAGAGCATAGAGAGGTTCCCACGTCTCTACAGCCCTCTTCAACTCAACTGGCACGACTCAACAACTGACTGAAAACCAGCCCATCATAACAGCCTCTCGTAACAGCCCGTCGTAACAGTGTAATAGCCTAACGGCCCGTTGCAGGAGCCCAGTGTATTAGCGTAACAGCCCATCGCAACAGCCGTCTCTGCTCCTTTCTTCACCCACTTGTACATCATCCCCTTTGTTTCTATTCAGGTTTTGTTGGGAGACAATCCCATCAGTGACTTTTTCTTTTGTGTTGTTGTTGCTGCACCACAGCTTGTGTGTCCCTTTTCTTCACATTTTAGTAAGGTGATCCACTGTCATTCTCCCAAGGCAGCCCAGAATAAAGAAGATTGCACACGACTGGGAGGAAACTGATCCACACCGCAGAGGACAACCATCAAAACACAAGTGGCCGACGGGTCTTCAAAGTCTTTCTGGAGCACCCCCCCAAAAATTATTGTAGAAGGTTATTTTTAGCATATTGTACCATGACAGTATCATCCATCAGCCTTGACATAGGAGACCAATGTCCAAGGCCAAATGTGCTTAATTCACGGTTAGGGCTAGGGGTAGGGTCCTTTCTCTAGAGGACGCAGAGCCTGTACTTTAGGTTAGGGTCCATTCTCTAGAAGACGTAGAGACTGTGCTTTGGATTAGGTTTAAGTTTAGGGTCAGCATTAGATCCCACTACCACCACCTTCACTTATAGTGCTTTTGAAGTTTGTTTAGGGTTAGGGTTAAGCTTCTAGCCGGGCACTACTTTCTATTCTTAGCCTGAGTTTTTTTTTTTTTCCTGTCATCACACAAATGCCCAGTTCAAACATCTTCTTAACTCCAAATATTTTCATCCCACCAAAAAGTACAAGTTGTCTCTTTACCAATAAGTTAAACCTACTTTCAAATAGCGAATGGACTAATTTGATGTTTTTGTGGGGAGCTGCAGCCATGTCGACCATGAAACAAAGGGTTAACAGTGACCCACCCTCTACTCAGTATTCCCCGGCTAAAAAGAGCCTCAGTGTGGGAGCGAGACAACCACATAATTACAAATCACAATAAAGCCCTCAGTGCCCAGTCCCTGCCAGAGGCTCAGCTGCACCCTGCTCTGCCCCCCCCTCCATTCACTCCACCAGCCCATGCCCCCCTCCCATCTCACCGCTCTCTTTCTCTGCTCTCTGTTGTAAATCTTACGCCCTCCTCATCCCTCGTCCATTTTCAATGTAAAGCTCACAGGAAAAGCGACGCCTCTGAGCAGAACATGTGCTTCCAACGTCCGCCTGACCCTGACCCTAAGCCTAACCCAATGAATACTCCCAAAAATCCTTTCACTTGGGATGGCTTGAAATGAATTTGAGGAGATGAGTGGAGACGTTTTAAACCCCAGCTAGCTCTTCAGCCTTGAGCAGGACCAGTTCAACCCTGACACTAACCCTAACCTGTTCCACAGTGCCCTTCATGAAACAAGTACAGGAGTTAATATTGCATCTTTCCTCAACTAACCCTAACTTGAACAAACTGTGATCCTAGCCCAGACCCTGACCTTAACCCTAACCCCAACACTCCCAGCATGTGCCAGTAAATGTGCACACTTCACCTAATCCCAACACTGACCGTACCTTTTGACAACTCTGCCAGGATTGGGTTAACTTTAACCATAACCCTGACCCTAACTCTGAACTGATAATGCAAGTATTTGCCTGTAAATGTACACACTTTTATTGCATTGGTCTCCAGTCATTCCACTATTTTTTGTATCAACATGTAATACAATACACAGTAAAAGATGCAGGTTCATGTGTGAAAGAGGAGCTGGGTTAGGGTTAAACATACATACCAGCAGGTAACAACTTTAACTTAGCATACTTTTTATTTCTAGATGTTGCAGGTACAACCAAAAGTGCAGCTCATTCCCTGAAACTGAAAATAAATAAAACACAGACATACATATCTAAGGCTTGTGTAATATTCCACCGTCTTTTACAGCTGTGACTGAAGGTACAAAGGTTGACCACCATCTAAAAAGACAGAACCAAGTTGTGCATTAGGGTTGGGTTGTTTGTTGCAGTATCTTCCATTCCTGTCCGTGTCTGTTAGTCTGGCATTTGTATCTGCACATGGTATAAACTGGTCACTACTGGTGTCTTTCATGGGTTAAAACACCTGCAATCACCAGACAGTGGGCACTGTTATTGTCAGGGTACAATTACTATGATTACACACACTCACGCATCACTAGTTCCACGATGAGCCCGTCTGTCAAAGGAATTCTCCAAAATGTGGATTGGAACCTAAATCTACCCTAATATGTACCACTTATTCCATTTCATAACCTCAGAGTCACTACCCTTTGACAACTGTGCCAGGATTGGGTTAACCCTAAACCTGACCCTTAATACTAACCCTGACACCCCATGAGCCAAATGACACCGCACATACATATGCCTGCATTGCCAGGGTTCTTCCTCTTGTTCTTGTTTGTTTTTTCTTGCTACACATGTCTTAGATGTGTCCTGCTGCTTTAAGAGATACTTTGGTACGGGGTGGAAAACAAAACAACACACCAAAGTAAAACCATACTTCATGGCCCTTTCACATTCTTTCCTAAATCTTTATTAGCTGGAGGGGTGTGTGCAGATAAACAATTATGTGTGGAGCAAGACGACTACAGTCCACGCTGTTAGGGTTTCACATATGTCTGTTTTTATTGTTAATACTGATGTCATTTACAAACAAAGACAAAGGGAAGGGAAGAAGGGAAGAGAGTGAGTGTTTGTCCATTTTATAAAAATAAAGTACGTGGTATTAAATGCAAAAAAGAACCGTCCTCTTTTAGGTGCAACAGTGCATGTGACGGAACCAACACAACTTTAACCCAAATCCATTAGAACCAGGCCAGAGACACAGGAAGGGCGTGTTAGCTTCCTCAACAAAAACACTCACATGCACTTCTCTTTTACATGCAGCCAGCTAAAAGAGGAAGCGGCTGGGGGTGGGGGGTGGGGGCAGGAAATGACATCAATTCTATCTACAACACAGCTCAGAACCATGATCAAAAATGGTAAAAGAGCAACAGAAAAGGCAGGGCAATTAAAACAGCTCTCAGTTACATCTCCAGCTCCAAGACTCCACATGTTAAGCCCCAAAACAAAGTTATTACTAGCTGTTATTTTTTTAATGTTTAGGAGTACGAGACATTTACTGTAAAAGGAGTTGTGTTGACTTTGATTGTGGTTCGGAATCTAACCCATTTCAATGTGCAGAGTACAACTTAGAACTCTGACAAACAATCAAACTGGCTTCCACTGCAGCTGCCACAACATTATTACTCTGAGGTGAAAAAAACTTCCCCCAGTGTGAAATCTATGCAGTTCCCACCATCCATTACCTTACCCCGGGCCCCCCATTGCTCAAGTTATGTTGGAGGGGGCATGGGCACACACAACTAAGATACACGGCTAAAGAAATGGACTGCGGCTCAACGTGATGTGACAGTTGGTGTGAGGCCCCAGATCTGATGGTGGGAAACGTCAGAGAAGTAGGAACAAAGCGTCCCCCCCATATTAAATCCTATCTCACAAGAAATGAGACTTTCCTCATTCTACATGACAGTGCTGTTATCACAGAACACATGAAAGAGTCAGCACCTTGATGTGCATTTGGTTTGGACTTGGCTGGTTCTAACATCGATGCACCACAAAGCTGAGCATGACAACCCCCACCCACCCCCAGGGAGGCCCGGAGTAGAAAAGGACAGGATAAGCTGAGTACGGAGGGGAAGTAAAATGAGCTCATATCCTCCAATGGCAAGGAGGAAATGGATTATGGGATAAAGGGACTAATGGTTTACTGGCCCAACAAAGACCCCCACCCTCCACAGCCCTTGAAATATGAAAACAACATTGAAGAGGGCAACTTTGACATTTGTGGTGACGCATTGTGGGGTCGCGAACTTGGTGAGTGAATGGAATTCTTTGCATTGGCAAAGGTAGTAACTTTACAGAATAATGTTAATGGAGTTCAAGCAGAAGCAGGAATACTAAAGTTCTTGTGCCCAACCCCCCCAGGGAAAAACATTGTGGAAGGACACTATGAATGTCAATGGTCATTTCAATCAAACAACAGCGTTTTGTTCATATTTCTATGAAGAATACTTGTGGAACATTTGAACACAAACAGCTAGAAATCTACAAAAGATTGACAGACATCATAAAGGAAGAATCCAAGGAAGAAAGCAGAACATTGGTCTCGGGCTTGACAAGCAGAGATAGAGGAGGCTTTTGCAATGCTTCCTGTATGCATGCCTCTACTTCCTCTGGCAGACACACGTCCAGACAAACCTCACCACACAGTAGGTTTTGATGAAAGAGCAGACAAGGCTATGTGTGGCTGAGGCTGAGTGTGTGTGTGTGTGTATATGTGTCTAGGTCTAGCACAGTCTGGTCCCTGTGGACTTGCAGAAGCCGGAGTTATCTCTCAGTTCGGCCTGTAATTGCAGGATTCCTCCACATACACACAGACAGATCCAGTGTGTCACACAGCACAGACGGCGGAATAAACCAAGCCAAATCGTTATTGACAAACGATTTGAGAATTAGCACATTTTCTTCAAAGTGTCTTGTTGGTTCCAATGCAGCAGATGAGTAACTCAGGTTCTTTAGGGATTCCCTAACGAGCTGTGAAAGTGCCATTCACTGACACATCTGTTTATACCTGCGGAACAGGTCAGGTCTGGGATAATTACACCACTGCCTTTAATAAGAGGGAGGAACCTGCTCTGACCACATGGGCCGACCAGTGCTATGACGTGGACTCATCCTCCATGAGAGGACAGTGGCAGAATTTAGCTTGGACTGACCCTTTTAATGTTTTGGGGATTTTTACGCTGCTTAATCACTTTGTCAACACATTTGATGTATTTACGCCAATTTATTTGCTTACATTAAAGCTGGACATATTGAATATATATTGAATATATTCAGTATATAATTCATATATTGAATTCATTCAGTTAATCAGTTTTCTGACAAATGTGAAAAAAGATCACATCTACAAAATGCAACTTGAGTTGAAGACATTAAAAGTATGAATTTTCTGAATTGCCCTTAAGACTGAACACAAACAGAAGTAAATCAAAAAGATTGGTAGTTTGGTAGTTCTTTTAGTGCCCATTCCCTGAGAGCAGTTTCAATTACTTCTATTTCTACTTCCAGAACAAGCCTGGAGAAAATCTGGCAGATTTTCAGGCATGCATCCATGACTGGATGTAAAAGAGGAAAAGGAAATGACTGGTTTCTTATCATCGTTTCTTCTTTTGTCTGTGGTTTTAAAAAGTCAATGATTATTCATAATGTCCAACAGAGACCATAGGCAATTGCCCACTGTTGGAACCTTTCGGAGTTCTTAAAACCTTTTGTAATTCTGTAAACCTTTTCAGTATTAGAATCTTTTGTAGTTCCTAGAAATTTGTGTAGTTCTTACAACACTTTTCCATCCACAGCATAAGAACTATGAACTACAACCATAGTTCTTAGAACCTTTTTAACTCCTACATGGTGGCAAGGTCTTTTTTAGTTCTACAGGAACTACAGTATATGACGTGGATGTTTGCTGACTGGTAGACCTCAGGCCATGCCCATTTCCATAGAGTGAGTTACGGTGATTATAGCACAGCTGTGATCAGGTCATAGAAATAAGTCCTGTTACTTTAATACAATGGAATACATAAGTTTATACCGTAGATCTAAAAAGGACATTTATTAGTTAACAATAATAAACACTTGATGTGATCTTTGACTTTACCATTGGCGTGTCATTTCCAGCAGTGCCACATCTTGTATCTGTATCTTTGTGAACTTGTGAGAAGAGAAGGAACACACGTCTGGTCCATGAAGAGATGAAGAGAAGACTGAGTGTGGACACATTCATTCTGTCGTTCATCAGTGATTGTGGGTTGTGTGATGCTAAATGCACATTCACGCTACTGTTGACATGGTCACTGCAGAGACACCACTAAACACTTAACGGAGATCATCATGGACTACATGGCATTTCATTATATTCTATATTACTCTGCAGGCTCCCCCAGTGTGGACTGACATTTTGAACATAAATATAGTTAATTTTCCATCCCTGAATGTGTGTGTGTGTGTGTGTGTGAGATAGTTGTGTGTAAAAGTACAATGGCGGATGCAGAATAAGATTACATCACACTGCTCCATACCATGGTTCTACTGCCCGTGTGAATGCACAACCAAAATGATCCTAGGGAGAGCAGTTCCTACAACTCAATTAAATGTACAGGATAGGCACATCAACTTCTACCACTTCTATCTAGAACTGTAACTACTCTGTGGGAAAGTGCCTCATGAGATACATCAGGCAATGTATTTTTAAAACATTCACTGCGTGCCAGTGATGTAATGTAGCTGCAATTTTCCTTTTAGGGACAGTAGTTGACGCTTAAAAATCAATCAATCAATCAATCAGTGAACCACCTTGAAGGATTAACCGTTAAGATCCATGTGGTGGAATCCACGCTGCAGCAGGGACCAGGTCATAAAGCCAGACTGTCATCCTTTATGTGTCACACTTGTACTGATCCAGGAACAGCACTGCCATATCAGTTGTTTTTAAGGCTCAAAATAGATAAGTTGTTTTCTACATTTTCAGCCAGTCAAATAAATCGTCCTCTATTTTCTTACATCTATCTCACTAACCATGTCGAGTTGACAGCTGCAGCTGTAGAGGGAGAGTGTGTGTGCCGCTGCACAAATGTGCTCTAGCACTTCTTAAATACGGACAGAGGAGCAGATATTTTTAGTATTATATCTAGATACACACGTTGGATGTAGACTTTTGTGCCCACAGGCACTGCATATATGCATGTCTGGCACTGCATGTGTGTATGTCTACATTTATTTATTTGTGTATGTACTATATACAGTATGTAGGCGTTTATGTATGCATATGTAGGAAGGTACATATGTGTATGTATGCATGCATGTGTATATGCAAGTGTACAAGTGTGCAAGTGTGTCTGTATGAATGTGTGTAGGTATGTATGAATGTGTGCAGGTGTGCATGTATGTGTGTGTATGAATGTACAAACAATGAAGGTGTGTATGTGTACATGTGTGACTGTGCGCACGTGTATATGCATGTTATAATGTATGTATGTGTGTGTATGTATACAACATGCCAGCGTATTTGGCACCACAGCCCGTCAAGCCTCTCAGAAGAAGTGTGTTAATAGTGCAACGTGTGTGTTCCATGATGGAGGGTGAAGGGTCTTCAACACAAATACAACACAAAGCTTTCACTAGGGCTGAGCTGCAAATGGGCCTAGAAAGCAAAATACACGAGAACATCACTAAGCGCAGGAGTGGAGGTAGATGCAGTAGTTCATGAGGACTTAAAGCATCTGTGTTGTGTTAATTTTCGAGGGACAAGACAAAAACAGATTTGAACGTTAATACAGATTCACACAGATGAACAAGATGAAGCACAAAGTGCCCACGTTTGGATGAAACTGTTGGTGGTTGCATTTCCTGAAGTTGTTCAAGTGAGGTGATTCAAACAGAGATGCATCACTTCCTTGTTTGTCTAGAAAAGCACTTCTCAATTATTTGATTCTCAAATATTTTAGAGCCTTATAAGTAAGTACTCTGCTTTGGTGTGGGTTAGGGTTATACTACTATAAATACTATCATTTGTGTATTAGTAAATAAATAGAGCCTTATAAGTTGGTCCTCTGCTATGGTGTGGATTTGTTTTGGTTCATCTCCTATGAGCAAACATCCTCACTGGTTTACTGAAGTAGCGTTCACAAAGCAGGATGATTGTTGTAAAGTGATATAAGTGTCTTATCAGCGTCATTGGGGTGTAATGTCTTTAACTGACGGCTTCATTTATTTGGCTTCATGCCATCCACTGCTGTCCAACATTTTTAGGCCCAAAGCCCATCGGTCAAGAAGCCAAGCACTACCTATGCTTCGTCACGTTTCCTACTCCTAGCTTCTGGGAGACTTGTCTGGCTTGTCTCATTATCTCCGTCTCTCTCTGTCTTTCTTTTCATCTCTGTTAAATATGCATGGTGGGTGTATAAACACCCACATCATAGAGCTAATACTCCCTGCACACACTCTGACAATGAGAGGACCACTGACACATACTGTAGCGGAGGTGACATTACGCTATTATACTACAGAAAATGAAAAGCATGTCCTCCGTGCATGTCCCGAGAGCCCCCCCCCCGCCCCAAGCATTATATCACCCCCCCTAACCTCACTACTCTATTTAAGAAACACTGGTCTACAAATAGTATGGATTGACTTCTGGGGTTCTATGGGTTCCGTTGGTGTTGAAGAATGAAAGCAGCAGTTTCTCTCAGCCGTTCTATCATATTTAAAAGAGTGAAAGGATGTGATATGTGATGCAACACCGCTGGATACATGTGACACCTCCATCGCACACACTTCACCTCATTTTGCAAATGTGGTGTTTTTCTCAGAATATTGATACGGCTATAAGTCACTGTTTGATCACATGGAGACAGACTCAGCTGTAAAAGAGTCACATGATGCTGGATTTGATGGGACTGTTTAAGTCCACCACTGATCTCAGATCTGGGCTAGACTTGTCATTGTATTCAGGCCACATATGGGACCTCAATGGTTCTGGAGCCATACAGGTGCATCTGTTACATGTTCTACAAACAAGCCCTGGTTCAGCCTCTCAATCCTCACACACACTCCTAAACCTAACCCTGGTTCAGTCTCAGACCTCTTAAACCTCACACATGCTGTGGTTATTACTGATCTGAGACCTCCTGTATGGAGCAGAGTGAGTCACTGCCTTTCAAACCAGAGACACAGCGCAACAACCAATAACAACCAAGACCCAGGAGAAAATCAGTGTTTGTTCTGTGACCTAACATTAATCTTAACACAGGAGAGGAAAAACAATGTTTGTTCCCTAACCTTGACCCTAACCCTAAGCATTTTCACACCATCCTGTATGTATGTTGGTTACGTTTGTATCTGCAGTATTTCAAGGCATAAGCTAAACCTCAAATAAGCCTTTGTTGAATGTCACCACTGCTTTCAAGATCACAATCGCTATAAACATCAGCACACGTTCAATACAAACATTATTTAGTTTGGAAAGACAACAGATTTATGAGTTTAGAGGCAATAACCGCTGTAAGCCTCTGGGAGTAAATCAATGACTACTTCTTTTCATTCCACATTACTGTGCTACAAGCCAATTAGTCTTTGAATAAAGCACATTGTCTTTATTCTGATTGGTGTAAACTATGGTTTCACAGATCCACAACCTAGAAGATGTTTCAAAGTGTCCTTCGCCTCCTTCCACCAAACAACCTCTAACCCAAACAACCCCGTGTCCAAACAGCAGATCAACCACAACCCCCAACCTCAGCCTTATCCCAAACAACTCTGTCCAAATAGCAGATCAAGCAAAACCCGTAATCCTAACCCTATTTGAGGAAAACACTCCAGAACCACTAACCTAAAACCAAAACTACAGAACCCCTGACCCAACCATCACACCACCCTATGAGGAAAACACTCCAGAACCCCTAACCCAACCCCTAACTCAAATAGAATGTTTTCCTATTTGAGGAAAACATTCCAGGTTTCTGCATTAAAACCAAAAGGCTTTCGGGATACGTGTTCCTTGCTCCTTTGCTTTGACTCCAAACTTTCCCATAAAAGACTGTAAGGTTGTCAGGAGGAGGACAGGGGTGGGGGGGGCTGGGGGGGGGATGGGGTGGGGACAGTGTGACAGGTCATGTCTTCAAGGCTGCTGTTACACTGACCAACCTGCAAGTGCGCTGCAGGAGGAGAAAGCCCGGACACTTTACACAGACAGTTTCAGGTCGATGTGGACAATGTTGTTTCCGATGGTGTTGCGTCATGATTGATGCGTAATCGTCAAACTCATCCTCATTGGTCACTCATGATTGATGTGTAATCATTGGTTAACTCACCCATGATTGGTGTGTAATCATGGGTTAAACTCGCCCATGATTGGTGTGTAATCATGGGTTAAACTCACCTATGATAGTTGTGTAATCGTGGGTTAACTCACCCATGATAGTTGTGTTTCAGTTAACTCACCCATGGTCCATGTGTAATCACTGGTTAACTCACCCGTGGTTTATGCGTAACCATTAGTTAACTCGCCCAAGGTGCATGGGTAATCATTTAACTCAGCCATGGTTTATGTCTAACCATTAGTTAACTCACCCAGCAGCAGCAGTTTCACTTCCCTCGCCGCCTTCTCTCCATCTTCTCTCAGGTTCTTGTCAATCATCTTCGACCTTTCGGCCGCGGCTTTGTCTTCCTGACTCACGGTACAACCCATGGTTCCCAGTGCGCGCTTCAGGTCTGCAGTTGAAGTGACAAATATCCACGGAGAAAAAAAAAAAGATCAGCGAACACCCTTACTGAACAACAAGGGTCGAAGTTGAGTACGACGAACTTCCCCTTTCGGTGACAAACGTGACGGAATCCACGAGTGGAAACGAAAACCATCCAATGTGTCGTCGAGAGTAGTCCACCGGCGGAACCAAACACTAACTTTTGGTTTGTTTTTCTGGACTTTTACCAGTTCCTACAGCAGACCATGAGCGCACGCAAACGCGCCACGAAGTTCTGGAAAAAAAAAGTATTCCAGCTGTTCAAATCCCGAGATTGTCCAACTACTGAACTCGCGCTTCAAATCAAACGGTGTCCGTTCGTGAGTGACAGGTTCGTGTCCGCGCAGTTTGGATTCCGTTAAACCTGTTCAGATTAATCACATTTAAAGCCACACCCGTAGCCGCCGTCAAGTTCCCCTCCACCCGAGACACAGCAAGACAGCGTCGTCACCTCCCAACTCCACTGTGGCAAGGGCCGACCTCCGACAGAAATAGAAAAAAAAAGAAAGAATACCTACTCCGACTGCATCATGGGAAATGTAGTCCAAAGGCGAGCAGCGACCTTTGAATGTGTTGAGCAAAAGATTTGTCGAGAAAAACAAGTCGATGCAGGATGTTAATGCGGTCTAACTTTATTTAATTGTTCATTTATGTTTAATTATTAATGAGTGTCCAATAATTAATTACTTTATTTATGTATTTAAACAGATTTTGTTTTCCATTTTTTACCTACATCTGTTCAAATAAATTGGACAGATAAGTAAATGAGTTGTAATAAGTTGTTAAGTTGCTTCGTATAATATATCTATTGACATAATAAAATAATTTGGATGAGTTGTTACATTTGTTTGTATAGTGTATTGTGTTATTTTATACATACTGTATAATATGAAGAGCTAAGCTGAAATACGAAAAAATCAAAAATACACTCTGGCCCAAATTCACACCATTAGGATGAAAACAGGCAATAATAATCTAAAAATATGAGAAAGAGGATGGATGCCCCAAAAGTTATTAGAAGTTAAAATAATAATATATTATTTAGGCAATTTTCTCATTTGATGTGCTTCAGAATTTTCTTCCATGCTTTTTGTTGCTATTAAATTTTAATATTAGACAAATACATGCACCTTAAAACTTCAACTTTCTGATATGTCTTAAACACTGATAATGAAGTAGATGTGAGAATAGATGGTGTTTTTAAGTTGTTGAGCATAGTAATACACAAATATTAAGACCGATGCAACGTTCAGTCAGTCATTCAAATCTACTTACAGTGTGTAGACTCCTGCTGCTGCACTGTATTACGGTCTGGAGCTCCTTTCTGTTACAGCTCTTTACTGCCACTTTCTGGACACTTAATAAATCATCCAAAGAGAAAATCAACTGGAAGAGCAGCATTTTTATAGGCTTTGTCAATATGTTAAATAAAGTAAGAACCACTAAAAAGCCACCACGCTCAACATTAAGCAGAACACAAATGCAATCAAAGCTGGGAAATGAAATGTATGTTACCTCATTATCTTTATTGCAACATTGTTTACAGTACAATAACTGCCAGCAACATATTAAAATATAGAGAGATACAAGAAAATAGACATGGTTTCAATGACAAAAAGGTTTAAAAGCACTTTGAAAATGATTACATTTATATTTTTATTTCTGGACTAAAACTTTAATTGCTATTTACAGTATATAAACTAGATATGCATATAGAATATAAAGGGTATACATTTATATACAGTATTTATAAATGCTGGCTGATGCTGTCAATATTTAATATGTTACTATTCAATCATACACATTTCAATAAATCACACACACAGGATAACTAACAACACTGAGATCTAATAGACATCATCTTGTATCAGCCACTAACACACTCACTTTGTGGCTTAGCATTTATTTTTCCATGTTGTGAGGTTTTGAAGTGCTTTGTGTGTGTGTTCATCAATGAAAGTAAATGACACACACACGGGTTCCCACAGATCTTACTCCGTTCTCAGACTTGAAACTCAAAGTAGGAAGTGAACGTTGCATTGCTGGTACAAATGTTTATGTTCCCTGTGCAGTCGGCAAAACACACTCTAGATATAGTAACATAAAAACACATTACAGAGGCTTATTGTTTGTTTCATGTGACATAACGACAGGACAATAGTTAATTACTCATACAGCACTCACTGTCATGAATAAAAGGAACCAAAGTACACTAACAAGTCAAAGTTAGTACAGTACGTTACTGTATGTTCACAAACAGTCCAAAATACCCAACCAATACCACTACAAGACTGTGTAACACAAAAGTAGGACATAAAAACAAAAAAAAAGAAACAATCATTTATAGGCGTATGCATTAAACGACAGAACTGAGAATAAACATAAAATGTGGTCTTCGTCTGTCAACACATTTCATCTTCTACTTGTGATCAGGTCCAGTTGCAACAACACAAGTGCATACAGGTATATACTGGACTTATAATGGAAACAACACGGACACTTAAAAACCTCCAACAGTAAGTACATGGTGTGCTCTACACAGAAGGAAAGTAGCGACCACAGGGGCTCACTTACTTCAAGTCAAGTTTGAAAAGACATCCATTATACTATCGATACATTGCTGATATTCAAAGAACCTACATTTGACTGATTTAATTTTTATTTTTAAGATGCCTTTAACTCACGTCTATCAAATATTTAAATTCCTAAAATGATTTTCTTGCATCTCCACAGATTAATGGTTACGAGAAGTTGTGCTTATCAAATAAAAGTGCTATTGCTAACCATCAATATCTCACGATTGTTAAAGAAACTGTACTTCCCTTGTTTAGCATTGATGTTAGAGATTAGGACTCCAAAGAAACACACCAAACCGTGACATTATAAACGTTTTGGTTATCTCTGACTGCTTCCAGAAATAACACCACGGATCTTTTGGGGGTCTGGAGGAACGACTACAATGATGTACAAGCCAACCGATGAGGTCTTACGTACCAGCTGTGTACACCTGTAGTCACATCAACCTGACCACATTGACCTCAGACCTGTCTCTCATATCCATGACCTCCTTAACACCAATCCGTACTGCATCTTCTGAGGTTTATGTCAAGTACAGATTACAAATAAAAACATACGTCTACGTTATAGGACGTAGGAGGTCAGAGGTCAATATGTGACTATGCGGTTTACTTACCATGTGCTTTTCCTTTGTTTTGTTTTTGTTGTTTTTGTCTGTTTTCTCTGATCCTGTCATTGTGGGTTGTAAATGTTGTCTTGTAGCGTACGAATGTAATTGTAATATTATCTAATGAAAAAATCAAAATAAAATATATTTTAAAAAAAAACTATGCATTTAGCTCATCTCATCCAGGAATGATAGGGTAGATAACAGATGTGCGATACAGTCGTCGCATTGATGCACCCTGCTCTGGTAAGAACGTTAACGCCTCTGAGCCTTCAAAGAAATGGCAGCAGCACAAGTTAGTCAAGGAAGAGATAAAGGATTCATAGCTTTTCACATATTTTTCTGTCTGTGCATCAGTGAAAATGTAGTTTTATTCAAATAACTTATATAGATACTTATACTAACAGATCTAAAAGCATCAAAGAATCCTTCAGTCATCCAGAAGGTCAAAGGGAGTTGACTCAGTTGTATCATCTGAGCTTGCAGTTGGCAGATAAAACTTCATCTTAGAACAGCACAGAGATA
>JAPTHA010000023.1:9804747-9815697 GCA_029814585.1 Gymnapogon annona | reverse complement strand
CCCCCCGCCCTCTGTGGCTGAGATGGGCTCCAGCAACCCCCGTGACTCTGCAAAGGATTCTGTGGCTTGGAGAATGAATGAAAAATGAATGAATGAACAAATGAATACAACTTTTTCTCTGTGTAAATTTAAATACTTTCATGTAATTTTCCGGTAACAAAGTGTAATTTCACAAATAACCAAAGTAACCTGAACCAATATAAACAACCTGAAATGTCTGAAGAGAAGTGAGTTTAATCAATATTCTATCTGTTACAAAATGTTGTGTGTGCTTGTAGATCCACTGTGATCTGTAAGTTGTGTACATGTATAAATTATCTGAGGTACAATATTGTTAAAATTACACCTATTTTTCTTAAGTGTTTTCAGGTTGTTAATGTTATTCACATTGTTTTAAAGCACAGTTTGTAGATGTAAACATTTTCATCAGTTCTGTTATTATTGCACTTGCCCTGCCTACTTCACTCCAAATTTGGCTGAATTTGGCCCCTGAACTAAAATGAGTTTTACGCCCCTGCAGTAAAGGATAGTTTTTAGTTGTAAACATCTTCATCTAGTAATTATACTTTACTCAAAAACACTTTTCACTCTAAAACATAGAGAAAAGTTTAGAGTTGACATTATTTGCATTATCTTTACCACATTATTTTACCACTTCAGATTAAATGTACCTGAATGTGGCCCTGGAACTGAAATGAGTTTGACATCCCCTGGTTTAGAGCCAAAAGTTCTTTGAGCCCATCGACACAAATGAGGAAGAAGATACATTGCCTTTCTCAGAGACAACTTCCTACAAACACCTGACATTTCTGTGCAGCAGAATCACATCATCCTGAAGTAACAGAGCAGTGAGAGGCTGCACCGCCACCACCACCTTGGTGACGCAATGAGCAATGCTCCCAAAACAAAACACAAACTATTTGCCTTGCTGTATCTGATTCTCCGTCCTAATCACTGTGTACTTTCAGGGCTCCAATCCAATCATTTCATGCAAAAAAAACACTACTGCTGGAAAACGCCTGAACCAGTGGCATCTTCCTATGAGTGTCACCACATCAGTGACACCTGAATATAAAAACACCAAGACTTGTACTAATAAATGACATTTCTCTGAAGAGCAGTACGTCTTGAACAGTTCTTTCCTCGCTAAAAATAGTAACAACATTACTATTATTTATTCGGATTATATGGTTCTCCACTCACTGTGTTTGTGTTTTTATGTGTTATTATGGTTTTAGGAATGTTTGTACATTTGTATTGTTATTTTTGCACTGTGGGTGGCGAATGCCACACTTATCTCATTGTGCTCAACAATGACAATAAAGTCTATTCTATTCTATTCTATTTTATTCTATGCTAATACCGCGGGGGATTTTTACCCAAAATAATATACCCAACGAAAACTATTTGTTATCAAAATACTTGTTATCCCAATATGACAACACATGAGTAGAGTCATTTTAGAGTCACTTATATTTTCAACTGTGCCATGTCAAACAAAATGGGAAAAAATAGTGTTATGGGGGACCATAAAAAATGCTCCAAAATGACTGAAAAATGGCAAATTCAAGAACAAAAAAATTCCTAAAAAATAATAACAATAATAATGACTCTTTAAACTTGATATTTGGTCCTGGGACATTTGAGACTTCCCTGGTGAAGACAAAGTCTCCTAGACATGATAACAGCTGCAGAAGAGACAAACGAAATATGTCATTTTTGAGTCAAAATTACCAATTAAATTAATATAATAAAAATAATTTTAAAAAAGACCAGTTGACTCAAATATTATTTTCACCATATGAATTCACAGTTGAGCATAAAAGTAGACTACTCTAATATGTCATATGTTGTCAGATTTGTATATATATTTTGTACTTTTTGTCAGGTATATTCTATTTGATTGGCACTAGTGATGGTGTTACTATTTGTTACAAACGTTACCTATGTGTTCCTCACTAGCTGGGATGCCTGTGACAGGATGACAGTATCACCAATCCACCCAAAACCTACTGGACCCTCTATCACTATTGAACACATGCCTGTAGGAAAAAGAAACACCCATGGCTTCAAAGACGTCAAAGACAATGACCCGTGACACTCAGACAAACGCATCATATTGACAATCATATACATGCATTTGAAAATCACCTGCCAATAGTGTTCTAGGGTTACCCGGTTCTTTCTACAACACAGTCGTTAGTGGGAATTAACTTACTTTTCGCCGTCGTCTGCGGATGGTGTTTTGGCCAGAGCGCTGACCTCCTCTCCAGGCTCGTGGCCTTTCCCATTAGGAATGGCGTTCATCTCAGTGGGTGCTGCTTCCACAGCGTCTGCTGGTTTATCCTCACTCATACCTTCGTTGAAATGTCGACGTTTAAAGAGGAGTGTGACTGCTTTAGTTCCCCCTGAGGATCTGTGGAAAAATGACACATGTGGTGGTTGGTACGGTGGTAGGGATCAAAAACACACAATTGATTTATTTGTCTTTGTCATGCAACTGACTGTAAGTGATCAGACCCACAACATCACTGCATCACATGAATGCATCTGCGCCGTGGCAGAGGTCGAGCGGATGTCAAACCAGCATGAATGAATTTGTCTGTGTTGTGCCAGAGGTCAAACCATCCCCGGTCAGCATTGTGAATTAAATGTTACAATTCAGTATAGACTGAACTCTTAAACTAAATACCCCATTAGGACAATAGGCACCACAGTTACTGGTCTTACAGCTACTGGTCGTGTAAGCTAATGGAATGAATAAATGCTTGAGTGCTTATTTGGGTTTTTTTATTGTGACGTTACTGCTAATGAGATCAAAGGAAACCCTTCCATTTTCCTGTAAAAGCAACAGCACCAACTCCCACTAAATTAAAGAGTCGATCATGAATAGATGTTTTGGCAGATCCCATGAATAATTGACACGTCAAGCGACAGGTCGTTCCCTTTACGGTGACACACTGGGCTTTGCGTCAGGTCTGGGTTTCCCGGGTTTCCTGTCGTGCTGTCACCACTGGCAAGTGATGACCAAAAAGGCCTCTGTGACTGGTCTCCTGGACCAGAACCCTGAATGATGTCTATGAACAGTATAAAGGTTGGGGGCCTCAGAGGAGGAACACACACAAGTGGAAGGAGAGAAAAAGACCAGAACCAGCTGAGACCAGTTCTAGGCATGTTGGTTTTTCTGCCTGTCACTTTCCTGTTTGTTTCCTCTTTTGCTGAGGATTTTGTGGACGACCATCCACTCGTAGCCTCAGGCCTCTTCCGCTTCACAGCCCGCCCTAGTGAATGTGCCTTTTTGTGATATAATTTCAACACAGCGTGAGGAGAATAAACCCTGGTCTTCCTCTCAACCTGTCTACGTTGCTGTGAGCTTCGCTGCTCGGCCAAGCCTCTCGGTGTCTCTGGCTAAAGCCGGGCCAACGTGGTTGGGCAGCAAAGCACGGTGCACAATGGCACATGTTGTGCGGTTTCCTGGGAACGAGTTGGAGAACAGTGGAACTATTGTGCCAGGCATCATTATGCTGCCGGGGCCCCTTGGCCGTACTTCGCCACGCCACTCGAGAGGCTGAAAAGGTATTTTACTGAGCTCTAATTGAAAAGACGCCACCTTGAATTCAGCAAATGCCAGTATCCTGGATTCATTCGCAGTTGTAGCAGAGATGCTAGCCATGGCAGAAGCAATGTACAAATCCCTGAAAGTCCACACATCACAGGCAGCTCCTGGAGAATCACGTCTGGTGGAACGTAGGACGGGGGGGTGGAGCTGGAAGCAGTGGAGTTGCTGTATAATGGAAATTAGACTCTGCCCCCTTCCAATCAAGATGTGGTGGAAGAAGTCAACACTTGTGTGAACCTGGAGAAAATAACCTACTGGATGAACAAAGGAAGTAGGATGTTCTACAAGATATGGAATCATTTATAAACTACATGGAAAATGTACCAGTACACCACTGGTTGGTGTACTAGTACTGGTACATTGGTTCAGCTCTATATACCCGAGCAGGACTTCCAGGACTTAGTGGGGTCAGAGGTTGACATGTCTATGTATCAGAGTCATGCCCTTCACTTATTTATGTGTTTGTTTTATTTGTTTGTTTGTTTGTTTGTTTTTTGGGGGGGTTTCATTTGTTGTTTCCTTTGTCACTGTACCTGTTTTATGTTTTCTCTGCTCTTCCGGTGTGTATGTCTTTTATTTTTTTGTCTGTTGTCCCTGATCCTGTCATTGTCGGTTGTGAATGTCTTGTAGTGTATGAATGTAACTGTAACCTATGTGAATGTGAAAGTAACTTAACCCTAACCATAACCATAACCACAACCCTAATTCAAAATCTGTAATGTTGCTGAATGAAAAATGTAAATACAATCATATTTTTAAGAAAGAGCTGTTTCATGTGACATCACACCTGAAACATCCCCTGTTTAGTTCCTACCCTTCACAAACGTTTCGGCTCAAGATCCAAAAGAGAAATCAAATCTCTCCTTTGGTTTAAAACAGACAAATATGACAAACGAAACTGAATTTCCATCAACCAACATTTAAAATATATGTCTCTTTTTTGGTATTTTATGGTCTTTTCCATTATAATTTTCGTACTGTTAATCTCGTCTGTTTTTCTATATTTATCAGTTCTTGCAAAGAACACGTGTCTTCTGCTTTAATAAGGAACACTCACTCACTAACACTAATCCAATAACAACAGCTCTGTCCTGACTCAGATTTACAGCCTAACGAACACTGATTATTATTGATTTCTAGATTGCTAGTAAAATTATGAAATCTCACAATTGGTGACACCTCTAAGGAATTCAGGCAATAATTTGTAATGGTATAATATCTGTTTATATATCCCACCATTTAAACAGCTTGAGTGATGATTTTTTTTTGTCTATTGTCTCTGATCCTGTCATTGTGGGTTGTGAATGTTGTCTTGTAGTGTATGAATGTAACTGAAATATTGTGTAATGAAAAATCTAAATAAAATATTATTTAAAAAACAGCGTAAATGATTTACGAGAGGCACTGAACTGTATTAATGCCGTAATTAGTGTGAAAGGTCAGTTACTGTAATTACACTATCACAGCACTATTGTGGCATAGCAACAGTAGAGTTGTTTGAAAGGAAATATTCGTGCAAGAAAACACTGCATCATCAGCAGACACGATGTCATGCACAAACACAAGCGCAACTGTGTGCAGGAAGCAACACTGATTTGTTTGTGTTTTTTCTAAATGCATCATTGAACAACATAGTCATAGTTGACGTTGGTATGCAAATCCATCCTTATAATAGTGCCGTAAGATGAAGATAAAACAATAAGTAAACTTAAGCTAGAAAAAAAATCAAACCACAGAGGAAAAATGATGTGGGTTGTAGAATCCGGTAAAAGACCCACATTAAGAATGCAAAACCAGTGGTAACGTGGCATTGTGATGCTGTTTGTGGGAGTAAATGAGTCTTTTCACAGCAATGGCAGAGGCTATGTTTATTCTAGCCCTGATCCAAAACATCACCTCCGTTTGCCAACACATAGCCAGTGACATCAGAGACACGTCAGGCTACAAGGAGGCTACACTCACTATTTCCAAACTGATACCTGATCAAACGGCGCTGTGCATGCTGATTCATCCTCGCTGTTGTGTGCATTTGTGTTAGTAATTCACCGTGGGAATAATTCAACGTGTCATGTATTGAGTCATTTCCTCTGCTACTTGTGCAGCTTCAGATAAGCTTCAGTCTCTTCAGAGTTCAAAGACTCTTAACCTGCTGAAGTACACAGGGGTAATCGTTGTATTAAATGTCTTTTAAAAAAAACTTCAAATTAATCTTATCAACTGGATTATCCACTGGACCCTAGTGTCTGTACTAGTGAATGTAATTAAACCGAAACTGTCAAAGCATGTGAAGAAACTGACAGAAATTGAATCACTAAGAAATAAATCTATTGATAGAAAATGGAAATTAGACCCTGCCCCCCTTCCAATCAAGATATGGTTGAAGAAGTCAACAGATGTGGGACCCTGGAGAAAATAACCTACTGAATGAAAAAAAAAGAAGTAGGATGTTCTATAAGACATGGAACCATTTATAAACTACATGGAAAATGTACCAGTACACCACATTGGTTCAGCTCTATAGACCCGAGCAGGGCTTGTAGGACTTAAGAGGTCAACATGTGTCTCTATGGGACTCATGTCCTTTACTTATTTCTGTTCATTCATTCATTCATCTTCCAAACCCGCTTTTAACCTTTGCAGCGTCACGGGGGTCACTGGAGCCTATCCCAGCTACTCAAGGGCAAATTTATTTATGGGTTTTTTTTTTTATTTATTTTTTGTGTGTGTTTTTTTTGTCTGTTGTCTCTGATCCTGTCTTGTAGTGTTTGAATGCAACTGTAATTCTGCCTTTTTATATAATATTGTCTAATGAAAAGCCTAAATAAAATATTTTTTCAAAAAAAGACAGATTACACATGCTCACAATTGACTGATGAGCAGCTACTGTGTATATTGTGGAGCATTTTATTGTGAAGCTCTGAGTTGGGATTTGCAACCTCTGGCGGCGTCAGAGTGGATGGGATTAGGAACCATCTCTCTCAAAGCAGGAAAACAGGATCAAACCTCACAGGTCATTCAGCGCATTGTATAAAAATAGCTTGAGAGGGGTGAATAGCCTCACTCTAAGCCCGTGTTGAAGTGCCACTGAACACAACATGTCCAAGAACCATCTGCCTGTTATGATGGTTCAAACTATGGTCATGTGAGTTTCACAGTGAAATGCACATGATGACACACCCAGACATATGGAGTGTAACAGGGATTGTCAAACATAAACACATGCAGATGATGAAGTCTTCTTTAGAATGTCCCATGGTCTGGACTCTGTCTACTTGGATTGCCAGCATGGACTGTGGATGCGTCGTCAGGGAGACAAAAAACTTCACAGAACTTTGCTGAAGCAAGATCAGACTCACTGAATCTGAAACGTATTCAGTTATGACCCAAGGCTCTTGACTGACGGTTTTCAATAAATCCAGGTCCAGCAGCGTCTATATGTCAGTTGTAATAAATCCAGGTCTATATGTCAGACCTAATAATTCCAGGTCTATAAGTCAGACCTCATAAATAAGTCCAAAAATAAACTGATGTCTAAAGGTGGGTATTCAGGAGTGACTTCTGTTATGACTTCTACTGGAGATATTATCAAAGACCAAAAAACTGCACTGATGGACATTAAACTAAACATGCACTGATGGACATTATGCTACAATGATGGACATTAACCTACACTGATGGACATTAAAGTGCAGTGATGGACATTAAACTGCAGTGATGGACATTAAACTGCAGTGATTGACATTACACTGCACTGATGGACATTAACCTACACTGATGGACATTAAAATACACTGATACACTGACATGAAACTACACATCACACTGCACTGATGGACATTAGATGATGTCCCACTGACCCCATAGGGATCAGTGTTTTCTGAGGATATTACGTTTCAGAAGTAAAAGCAGCATTTGGAATGAGTATGTCACATCTGATGTCATAAGTGGAATGAATGTTCTGGAAACACACGTGTAAACCTCATACTGTCCAGATGTTTGTCTGTGATGAGGCACAAGAAGGGATTAAGCTTAACTTGGAAGAGATTTGTATGTCAGCTTCTCCTCATCACCATGGTTTCTAAACCCTTAAGAGGCATACATCTGAGACAGTTCAATAGCAGGAACGATCCATTTCATGACGTAGAATAGTGGTTCCCAATCCACTGATTGGTACTGGCATGCGGTCAGTTGGTACTGGGCCACCGTTTAATTTAATATCGGATTCTGAACAATATTTTATTTTGAAAAACTAAATTCTCTGAGCCACATTGATCAATGACTCAGTCTTGATCACTGAACCTCGATCACTGTCATTATTTTAGACATTTTTTGTTCTGGAATTCCTCATTTTTCAGTAATTTTACAGCATTTTCTTAGAGTTCTCCAATGACACTGTTTTCTGGTTGTTTTTTTTGTTAGACATGGCACAGTTAGAAATAAAAGAATTAGATTAGATTAGATTAGATTAGATCCCTTTATTAGAAGAAGACTAATGTGTCATGTGTTGTCATATTTGGATATATTGTGTGTTTTTTGTTTGGTAAATTATATCAGGTACAGATCAAGATAGTGTTACTATTTTTAACGACAGTGTTGTAGGGTTAAACCAATCCGTGGTGTAAAAAAGGCTGGGGTCCACAGACGGCACTGTCCTTTAACTAGCGATCCTCGTCAACTGAAAAATATTTTTTTGTCTTGTGAGGCCTGTGTATTTGTGAAATAATCTTTTTCCTTGTGTGAATGTAAATGTGCAGGTGTCTGTAAAAGGACACAGACTTTAGTGTCCCATGACATTGGTGCGTGGATAAACCACCCTGATGACTCACTGAAAATGTGTTTTATTTATAGTCACACAGTACTTTCTGTCACTGCGGCTCAACCTTAGCCCCCCCCCCCCACACACACACACACAAACACATACATACACAGAGACGCGGTTGAATGAGCTTTACACAAACGTAGGCTGGACCGTCGAGAGTTAGTCACTGCTTATCTACTACTGTGGAATATGAGACAACAGGACAGTAAAACCAAGACAATATTTAGGTCATGGAAAATGAACTACATACAGACAGGATGTGATTGATGATGTAACGTATTCAGTCCTCAGGCAGATGAGTTTTTATAAAGGGCTTATTCATTTTCATGCAAAAGGATTCATTTCACCAAGTTCTTACTACATAAAAAATAAAAAAGAGAACAGTAATAAAATATTGAAGGCAGAGGTAGTAAATCAATGACTCAAAGAAATCCATCACTTCTCTGTAGAAAACAGCCAGTTAAAGACCAGTCGAGCCAGTCAAAGACAAGTCAGACCAGTTAAAGACCAAACAAAGACCAGTCAGACCCATCAAAGACCAGTACGACCAGTCAAAGACCAGTCACACCAGTCAAAGATCAGTCAGACCATTTAAGACCAATAAGACCAGTCAAAGACCAGTGAGACAATCAGCCCAGTTAATGGCCAGTTGAACCAGTCAGAGACCGGTCAGACCAGTAAAGGACCAGACAAAAAACAGTCAGATCAGTCACAGACCAGTCAGACCATTTAACACCAGTCAGACCATTTAAGACCAGTCAGACAAGTCAGACCATTTAAAGACCAGTCAAAGGCCGGTCAGACCAGTTAAAGACCAGACAAAGGCCAGTCAGATCAGTCAAAGACCAGTCAGACCATTTAAGACCAATCGGACCACTCAAAGACCAGTCAGACCAATTAAAGACCAGTCAGACCATTTAAGACCAATCGGACCACTCAAAGACCCGTCAGACCAATTAAAGACCAGTCAGACCAGTTAAGGACTAGTCAAACACCAGTTAAAGACCAGTCTGACCAGTCATGTCTGCTTCTGTACTGGAACCAAGAGAGTGAGCTCATGCTGAACATAAAACTGTTTTCATCACATGCGGACGACCATGTGATGGAATGGTTCCGCTGTGCAAACATTTGATTTAGTTGATTGTCCGAGCCTCACGCCCCTCTGTTGACTTTCAATTACTATGCATTTACACTTCAGGATGAGACACGAACACATCTTCATAAGGGACAATTGATTCAGTGACATAACCGACCTCTTCACTGCAGACGTACATGACAGGGTTGACACCAGTCATCAATCATGGAGCCGTGCACAAAAGCAGCCATCAACAGATGTGCATGATGTATTCCAGGGGACTCAAACATGTGGCCCAAGAGGTTCCAATCCAGTCCGTGGAATGAATTTGTGAAATGCAAAATTTACACCCAAGATATTTACATTAATTATAGTTCCACCACATACAGATTGGGAACAATATTATCATAATAACTCACAACTTCAAATTCTCTTTGGAAATGTTATTATTTTCATGTAATCTTTCTGTGTTTGCCCTATCACTGCACAAAAAAAACACTTAAATAACCTGAACAAATATAAACATCCTGAAATGTCTGAAGAGATATGAGTGTAATTTTAACAATATTCTACCTGTTACTGAATGTTTTGTGTAAATGTAGATCCAGTGTGATCTGTAATATACATTTATAAATTATTAACTGAGGTAATAACACTGTTAAAATTACACTTATTTTTCTCAGGAATTTTGAGGTTGTTAATGTTATTCACATTTTTTAAAAGGACAGTTGGTAGACAAACATTTTCATCATATAGGGACAATTTAGAGTTGTTGGTATTATTGGCATGCAATTCTGTTATTATAGTATTGGCTCCCGCCCACTTCAACACACTTTATTAGTCCCGCAAGGGGAAATTCAAATGTCAGTCAGCAGCAACTGGATAAAAAGAACAGACAGTACAAGTAAAATTAACTGTGAGCGCTATAAACACATAAAATCACATAAAATCTGGCTGAATTTGGCCAGATTAACTTAAATGAGTTTGTTGCTTCTGATGTTTTCAAATATAAAGAACAGAATATTATATTATTATACATATCTTAATATGAAATGTAGTCTTTCAATTTGTACTTATTTGCACTCCTACAGTGTCCTAAAATGCATATTACAAACCCTTATTTCACTTGAAAGCATAGATAAATGTATAAATCTAATCCATTATTGTTAATATTGCGATTATTATACACTCACAGGCTGTACAGGAACATCTATTCTATTCTATGTGAGCTCAACTGTCAGGCGGGCCCGCGCAGGATCGGCTCCAGGTCCTTCAGGGACATCGTACAAAATCTATAAGAACTGTCCACAATTGCTGAGGAGACTGGCCAAACTCCTGCGCATACTGTGGAAGAAGAAGCAAGAACCCTGGCTGTGGACACTCGCCGAGGGATGCTTCATTCCCAAGGAGCTGAACTCGTCAACCATCGACCAGTTC
>JAPTHA010000023.1:9641485-9651697 GCA_029814585.1 Gymnapogon annona | reverse complement strand
TGAATTTGATTCCCTGGGAGACCCAGAAAGCGAAGAAGCCCAAAGAAAACATAATATATATATATAAATATATATATTTTAACAATCACACTTTATATATTAGTGTTAGCCTTATTTCACAGTATGACAAAACTGTCTTTATCCTCAACTTGTAGGTCTGTACCTGTAATAGTTGGGTTTAAAAGGGCCGTTTTTGTTCAGGCCCAGGTACTTTGCCTGCTCGTCGGACAGCTCTGTGAGGTGAGCATCAAAAGTGGCCAGATGCAGACTGGCAACATACTCATCTGTAACACAAGGACACAGATTCAAGCAATAAATACCAGACACATGAGGCTCAGCACAAACGTCTGCGTCCGAGAATAGGATTGGACTGTCACAGCGTGGCGTGCACTTCCACTCACGACACCAACCACCACTTACAGGCACCAGCGGCTCTGCCTGGATTCACAACCAGCGCAGGCACGTTCATTATTTAAAACACACACTTAAGTGCTACAACATTGCTACGAGTCACGTGCCTTGCTACTGTAGCTGAAAACTGTTAAATATTGCAAATGAAGGTTAAATAATTTCTAGTTTTTTGTCTCCCTTACCCATCTTCTTAGGCAGCAGGTACACATCCTGCTTGTAGCGTCCCTCAGGAGCATTGTATAACTCTATGAGGGCCAGGGCCTGAGGACACACGCATAACAACACTGCTGGAAATGCAAACGGGTGATGAAGTGTATGGAAAGCAATACATGTATGTATGAATGTATCTATAATAAATGTAAGTACGAAGCTCTGTTTAAAGATCAACATTAACACAGCTGGGAAGAAAATAGGTTGCACGTGTACTGTCCATTATGATTTGTTATTTCCACTGGTGGCAGGATTGTATTTTCTATTGATTATACAGCGTCAGAGACCTTGTACTATTAAACTGATAGTGTGTCCACATCCAAGTGTGTGCTTATCTGCCAGGAAGGCTTAACAACAATGATACTGTGTGTGTGTGTGTGTGTGTGTGTGTGTTTGCCAATGCGTTACCTGAGTGGTGGCTGTGATGGACAAGACAAAGGTGGGGACAGTGGAGCAGCTGAGATTAAGAAGACGTCCCTGTGGAATCACAGTACTGTCTTTAACATACAGCGTCAGCTCATTAATTACACCTTACTCACAAGCTCCATGTTAATGTCACTTATGGAAGGTAGCTTCAATGTTTTGTTACATAGCCTTATCAAAGTACTACTTTATCCCTTTCAAAAGCTTTTGTCAAATTGAGCAAAAAGAATTGAGCGGTGGTTTAAGAAAGCTCCTGTATCTCCTCATATAAAAATATGAGTCAAATGTAAGCCGTGCCATTAATTACAGCGGAGGATGCGGTTGACGCTGGATACAATACAATATGGATTAACTCCAGTCCTTTTATGTATGAGGCACAGATTGGATAACACTTAAATCTCATCCTAGTGGCAGTGACAATAAAGATACTCTATTGTATACAAAGCACTGCCAGTTCAGTACAATCAGCACTTACATATTGATTTAATATGATCAACAACAGTATATCACACACCTGCAGCGTCAGTCACTACAGCGCTGTGTGTGTGTGTGTATGTGTGTGTTACTTTATCATTCAAACTGTTTTGTGGAAACCCAGCTGCTGCAGGTACCTCATGTATTGTATGATCTAAACAAGCATTCATATCACTGAAAATAAAATATTGAATCATCTCAGCTGCATCTTACCTCAGCCAGCAGGATCACTCTCTTGCCATCAGGCCATATGACATGATCCACTTGAGAGCGGACTCTCTCCCAGGTCAGTTCAGGAGTCCTCAGGCTCGCCTGGAGATGAGAACATCAGTCAGTGTCATGTGCATCACATGACTAACACAGACTTAAGTTACATTACACATACTTAACATTGACTTAAGTTACACTGCGCATATTTAAAATTTCTATTTCTTTTTCTATTACAGTCTAATAGATTGTCAATGTATGCTTCTTGACTGCAAGCACTGGTTCAATTGTATTCTTCTTTCATTATGATGTTTATTTTGTGCACCAAACCACCAAAGCCAATTCCGTGTGAGTGTAAACGTCCTGGACAATAAAACTGATAGATGAACCAGCCTCTACCCTCCACCTCCAAGCGTTTATTCATTGAAACCGGGGCCTTTTGAGCCCAGTTCCTGTCTCCACCAGGACAGCTGAAGGTGGGTGGTGGTGTGTGAAGAGCGTGTACTACAGTGTGTTCAGTTCACAGCCTGCTCTGGGTGACCCATTTCAAACTGTGTGTATATGCCCTCTCTCTCTCCACACGTTGTTTTCCTGTTATATGTGATCAATAATGGCTCACTCGGCATAAAAAAGAACTCCGGCCATCGACTACATTATTTACCACATCAATCTCAGTGTTGGAGTGTCCCATGTTGCACACAATAGAGCCGTTTTTCATTCGGTCCAGCTGATCCCTGGTCACCACATTCTTATTACCTACAGACACAATCATCCGTCTGCAGTCAGTGCACGTCATGTGGCATCAGAGCCGTCATTGACACTCAAGGACAGCGGGGGGGGGGGGTCATAAACAGAAATACACTTGTTATGTCTAACAGTTCCATATCGTCATGGCCATGAAATACAGTGTGAGCCAATGGCGTCGGGTCAAGTTACCGGTGCACGTGATGATGATATCGACCAGGCGAATGACCTCGTTCAGTTTGACCACCCTGAATCCGTCCATGCTGTTCAGACACAAGAGAGAAGAGTGCGAGTGAGTGCTCAAGACAGTGACAGACTGGACAGGAGTTCTATGGACGAGGAGGATCAGACAAAGGTACAGCTGGACACGGTGCTGTGCTACTGAAGAGTGCTTTAAGCTGCACATCTCTTACATACAGCAACTAAACACTTCATCAATGACCTAGTACAGGGGTCTGCAACTCCGGTCCTGGAGAGCCGTGGTCCTGCATGCTTCAGATGGTTCCCTCTTCCATCACACCTGCTTCAATGGTCAGCCGATGATACATGATGATAATGAGGGAAACATCTACAACATGCAGGACTACGGCTCCCTAGGATCAGGGTTCACTACCCCTGATTTAGCAGTATAGGTTTTCTGACTTTGTTGAGGAGCCGTACAACGGCCCGTTCACTGCCGTTTGCTCTTCTGCTGACAGATTTGGGACTGGGACGTGGTCTCATTTGCTCACCAGGCCTGCAGGGCACAGATGGGATCGATCTCGGTGACATAAACAATGGCTCCCAGAGCTTTCAGAGCTGCACAGCAACCCTTTCCAACCTGCAAAGACATGAAAGGACATGACTCTTCCGGGTACTGATGAGGAACATGCAGCAGAATCAAGTCTTGCATTCCATTCAAATGTTTTCATACCAGTTCATTTTTTACACTACTACATGGAGTAGTCATTCATCATCTATGGAATTAGATGTTTCAAAACTTTCAAGCAAAACTTATTAAAAGTCAAACAAAAAATGGATTTGAGAAATCTGAGAATCTTTGTTTGCGTTTTGACACAAAGCTCACGTGTGGGTGGCCTCTTCAGGGACGCCTTCCTATTGGCTGATGAGTTTGTGAGCGGCAGGCTGTGACCCGGATGCTCGCAGAGGAAGCACAGGGGGACACCAACTGCTTCCAGATTTAAGTCAGTATCAATCACCTTATGTTGTTTTTTTTAATTTGAGCTAACCTTGTCAGAAGAATGAGTCATTTGTTTCCGTCTTTCTCCAGGACATATTAAAGACGCAGAATGCAGTCCCAGGTAGGCTAACAGCCAATAGGAACGCGTCCCTGAAGAGCCCGCCCACACATGAGGTTTGGGCCAAAACGCAAACAAAGATTCAGCGAAGTCCAACAAAAACCCACAAGCGCAACAAAAAGACAGAGAGAGTGTATGGAACGTAAACTAAACTACATGCTCTATCAAAATGTGTGCATGTTTATCCAAGTGATTTGTTTTGAAGTGAAAATTTTTATTTTTAAGTTTATCATTTTTTGGATTGATTTAATCTATTTCTTTCTCAAATCCACTTTTTTTGTTTGACTTTTAATAAGTTTTGCTTGAACGTTCTGAAACAAATCTAATCCCATGATCCTCTGTGTTGGGAGTCTACTGCTGAGAACGATCTCACACTGACATACATCATGGCGTGCTCACACAAGACATGTCTCACCTCACCATACCCACATACAACCACCTGCTTGCCTCCAAACATGACATCTGTGGTTCTCTTCAAGCTAGAGTTGTTAGAAACATAAATTAGTATATCTTTTAAAGTGAAATATGATAACCCTTTATCTGAATTAGTCCAAAAATGTGCCAATCCAACCTTGATTCTAAGACAGTGCTAGTTTGAACAGGTTGTATGAAAGGTTGAGTCATGCAATTACTAGAAAGGTCTAATATCCGACAGCTTCTAATGAGGAGAATCCAAACACTTCTTGAATCCCATATGAGAGTATGAGGTCAGATCATTCGAAGTTACAGAACTCATAGTGGAACATCTATTACTTGACAATATTGGGCCGTGTTGGTAATTAGTGCACATGAAGTGTAATTATGAGTGTGAAGAGCGCTGACCTGATACAGGGCTGCGCTGGCAGTATAAAAGACTACCAGGCCTCTCATAAACCACTATGGCAATAATTAACAGGGTAATAAATAACCTGTAATGTTCACAGGATTTTCTACAACCGCTAAATGTTGGTCAGAGTTCTCAACAGGCAGTTCAGTTTATTTAGCCAATAACCTGTGAGGCCGTTTTGTACTGTGATGATCCACTGAACAATGAAGACACACTTCCTATATAATAAGAATAATACTAATAATAATAAAGGGGAAGCTGACACTGCGGGTGTGTGTGTGCTTGCACCCGTGTCTAAGGTATCACACAAAATTGGGAAAGAGCTGACTGCTGCAATTTGAAGTACTTATGTATTTATAGTCAAGGAAGAGGCTAGTAAAAGCGACAGGGTTACCTAGCAACAGACAAACATTAGGGTCACGTTGCCATGGTGTCAAATTTCATGTGCAGAAAGAGGCACGCCAGCTCAGAAGATGTTCAACTGAAAATACTGGTGGAATTTACCAAGAAAGTGATGGAATGAACTGTATCAAGAGGATCTAGAGTGCAGTAGTACTACACGACATGTGCTGTTTTTTGATTTACTGGTTTATAGAATATATTTAAAAGGATTAAGAAGGTCAAATCGGTGTTTCTCAACTATGAGGGAAACACATTTCTGTTCTGGCCAAGTCTAAATGTGTTGTTAAGAATTAATGGAACTTCAATACTGAGGCCAACGTCAAAGTTGAGCCAAAGTTTTTTCTCTCTGAGGGAATACACAGACATCTTAACCCAATTAAACCCGCTCTTCAACAGTTTGTGAAAGTCTATTCATTTGTATTTCTCTCAAAACACTGAAGTCATAGTACAGAGCCAGGGGTGAATGTGATAACCCGAGGCCAACTCACCCGTCCAGGATGGATTCCCTGCAGCAGTAGAGGTTGTCAAACTTCTGTTTAGTCACAGAGTCGTTGACATTCATGGCTGGGACACAGAGTTTCCCAGCTTTAGACAGCTGATACAACCTGGGAGGAAACAAGGAAAGACTTTTGACCTCACAGTGATGGGGTTCCCAAGGGACTGAGGGAAAGTGCACTTGTGTTGAGCAGTGACCTGTGAACCCCGGTGACACTCTCCTCCACGATCCCCCGGATCTTCTTGAACACATTGGGGTACTTCTTGTACATCCAGTGTGTTAAATCTCCTCCATCATCAAGGATCTTACCAATGAGAGTACAAATACAGCGGCTGAAGGACGACACTGACATGGGGTGATATGTACCTGATACACCACACTGTACATCTCTAGACACAACAGTTTCCATCTGTTAATGTTGTTACATAAGGGCACAAGTACAGTCTTCAATGTACCATGTTAGGCTGCCAACCCTCTGTGTTCACACAACGGTCAATACACCACCAGAAGTCATCCTCCGACTCCCCCTTCCAGGCAAAGACGGCAACACCTGAAACACAAGTCAGGAACGTCCTTGGCACATCTTAGGTCAACCAATCTGAGGTCCCCCACCATCGTTTTCTTTGAGTCTTGACAGTTTCTTTTAACCCTTTCAACTCAGACTGTGGACTTGAATTATTCCTGTCTGGACCTGATCTGAAACTCTTACAACACAGATCCCACAGAGCATGAGCACCATCCATCACGTGGGGTCTATGAGCAACTTGTACAACATTTTCATTCATTAATCTCCTGTAGTTGTATTTTATATTCTACCCATATAAAAGCTTACATAAGTAATAGGTAGTGCACAGCAGTGATGGACTCAAAATAGACAACCCCCCCCGCCCCCATGGATCAACTTCATTAAGTGTCTCTTAAATCTACTGTAACCCTTCAGCCTGTCAGGTCATCAAAGGTCTCTTGAGCAAACTAAGTGCATACTGGAACCATCACATAGCAACTGCAGATAAGAGTCAGTAATGAAGTATAGTGGTGTCCTCGCTAAAGGCCAAGCTTGGCGAGGACTGCCATCGTTACGGCAGAACCAAACAAGATAAAAAAAATAACATGCTGCAAAGTCCCACCATCTCCTGTCAACAGATTTTTTCCGACGTTTCAATAGATTCAGCTAATGAGTGACTTTAAAAGGCAAATGAACTGTAACCCTCTTTTGCTGCCCACCGCTCTCTGTCAGCGCAGCAGCCACTTCATTCTGCGTTGAGTAGATGTTACAGGCGGTCCAGCGACACTGAGCCCCGAGAGCCACCAAAGTCTCAATCAGCACCTGCAAACACACAAACACACAAAGTGAGAGAGAGAAGACAGCAACAGACCTGGATAGCGTCTTTCATATCACTCAATATAAAAACATGTATTTTGTGGTGGGAAAAAGTGGGTGGAGCTTCCTTGTATTATACTTTTTCACAAGAACAAGAAAACCTGACAAAAACAGAGACACACAGAGAGAGAGGGAGAGGGGAGAGAAGATGACAACAGACCTGTAGAACGTCTTTCATATCACTCCATATAAAAACATGGATTTTGTGGTGGGAAAAAGTGGGTGGAGCTTCCTTGTATTATTCTTTTTTACAAGCAAAACAAGAAAACCTGACAAATAGAGACACGGAGAGAGAGAGAGACACAACACAGAGAGAGAGAGAGCAGAGAAGATTGCAAGAGACCTCTGTCGTCTTTCATATCACTTCATATAAAAACGTGTTTTGTGGTGGGAAAAAAGTGGAAGGAGCTTCCTTGTGTTATTCTTTTTTACAAGAATAATACAATAATGCTCGGCCGTTACCGCTCAAGCTCACACACACACACACACACACACAGATCTTACCGCGGTCTGGGCTGTGATGTGAGTGCAACCCACTATTTTGGCTCCTGCCAGTGGCTTCTCGCTTTGTGCTCTCTTCCTGAGTGAGATCAGTGCTGACATATCTGAAAGAAGAGGATGCACAGAGAAGAGTCTCAAACTGAGCATTGTAGGTGATGCCAAACAAAACAAAAAACAAAAAAAAAAAATCACAAAAATCATTTTTGCTTTTCTGGTCAGCTTTACTGAGTAATTTTGTACATTGTCAAATTCCCTTTTCATTCATTCATTAAAAAGCTGTTTCAGTAAAGTTAAAAAAAAAGTCAATTCAGTTCCTTTGAGTTCCTTTAAACGTCTGTTAAAGGCATGTATTACCAGGTTTGATATTTTAGATGAAGTCAGATGACCTCATGGTCTTGATGAGCATGGATCAAACACGATGGAACAAGAGTGTTTTGTTTCATTTCATTGTGTTATTTATATAGGTTCAATATAATTATGCTACTGTGCATCTGTGTATCTATTCATTTATGTGCAGTATAAGTTGGTCCTTTTTTGCGTTTGCTGTTGTTGTTGGGACCGTTCATTCATGTCCTTTTCTTTGTCATAATGTGTGTATTCTAAATGGATTATCATTGTTATTTGTGGAGGCAGTGGCGTTATTTCAGGGAAGCGGGATTGACATGGAACATAATGCAGGGGTACATACACACACACACACACACACACACGTACGTATGTATGGACATTAAACATAGTGCAGCAGGGAGGGGTGGGATTTAATAACTTCTGCCCACTCCTTTTGAACAAATTTAAGCAAATAGTTGATTTTGCTTTTCTTTCTTTTGATTTGATGTTCAAATAAACCTTAAACAAAAACAAAAGTCTGCATGTCTTACCTTGCTCTGCTATCTCAATCTCCCGTCGCCCAAACTCGGCCTGTTTGATGTTCTTGACGCAGAAGTCAGTGCTGCCCTTTGAGTTGACTTGCGTCTTGTCCCGGGGAGACGTCTCGTCATCGGAGCTGTCCGTATAGGACGCCGCTGGGAAGACATTCATCCATTCAGTCATCTAGTACAGGGGCATTCAAAGCGTGTTAATGACTGCTGTGGGGGCAGGTCCAGAGCGGTACCGGAGCTGTAGCTGTCTGTGGACGACTGAGAGATGGAGCGGGACAGGGAGCGGCGCCCTGTTTTGGTGGGGAACCGACTGAACTCCTGCTTATCCTCCACAAACTGAATTTGCTGAAAAGAAAAAAACAAGAGAAAAGCAGTTCTTTTACTTAGGCTCTCTGAAACGGTAAAAAAAGAATGCTAATTACTAGACAAACATAAAGCAGAATCTGGTTAGATTAGGTTAGATTTCTTTATTAGTCCCATATCTGGAAAATTTCCAAACTCGGGGAAATTTCCAAAAATTATTGTTTATACATTTTATTGTTACGTTAAAGGTTATTGATAACGTTACGGTGATTTTGTGAAATCTCACACACTCGCTTTCTGCTGAATATTACTGGACTCCACTCCACATTAAGTTTTGCAAAATGATGATATTCCTCATTTTTAGGAGGACACTTCATTAGTGGAACATGTGTGTTTTGGGAGGTTTTCACTGCAGGCAAAGGCGACCCATAGAAACATGAAGGAGAATGAACAAGCATGGCAGTTATTTACCAGTATTTTTAAATAGCTAAACGCATCTGCATTGTGCTCTATTGCGTGACATATTCCATCATATATCACCAACAGTGGTAGAAGCTGTTGGCGACGGTGCCAACGGTCACATCACAGCCTGAGCAGTGATTGACTGGTCACGGGCTGTCGGAACAGACGGCGTGCAAACGTTCCATACATCTCCATGTTCGTGTCGTGTCTGAGAAGGCACACTTTTTATTCATTGAATCATCTGCCATCTTCATGATATAACCACACAGGCTGAGGGTATGAGCACCGTCACTCATTTGCAGCAGCACTTTCAGCTGAAACCACAGAGGAAGTAAAGGGATAACGTTGAGAGCTAAAGGGATGCGGCTCATGTCCCGGTTCACGTGGACTCTGACTGTCATGTCAGGTCCTTTGTGGACAGAAACAGGAGTTGTACGGCTTTTATGTTTGCCTTGAAGTCTTTTTTTTTTTTACATCTGCCTTTGATGGCAGCTCTGTTTGATCGATGCAGAGCAAGTTGCTGCAAACTCTTTGGCTTCATGATTATCCTACTCAAACTCCAGCTTACTTTGTGTCATTGCCAAAAACTGACCTTTGTCTGCTGCCACAGAGTTGCTGCACCATTGAGATGCAGGATCCAAAATTAAAGTTTGGTTGCCAAGTTTTAGTTTCATCTGACCCATGCTTATGTGTGCTATTATGGCTTTGGATTCATTTCATCAACTGTGCACTTTTCTATTTTCCATATTTATCTGTGTTATCAGCTGACAATTCTATGACATTTCATTACCACATTCATTGTGTGTGTGTGTGTGTGTGATGACAATAAAGGAAGTCTAAGTCTAAGTGATGAGCATTTATGAGAGTTTATGCAGTGACTTTGAGCCTCTGCTGGGGAATGAATGCATCTGCGTATTGTAGTGAATGCATATGAGCTGCCTGTTTGCACTGCAGGGCTTCAGTCCATCCACATGCACTGGTTCAACGCCAACCGCTGACACAAACATCTTTTCAAAAGTCCAAGCTACAACTCTTGTTTCTGACAAATGCATCTAGCTGGGCCAACTTTTTTTTTTTTTGAAGACCCGTGACCTACAGTCACGGGCCAAGAGGCGAGCTGCTCGTAGTGTACGAAGCAGAGTGCGTACAAAGCTTTTGCCAAAAGCAGCAACGCACTAAACTCTTTGCGCGCGAGA
>JAPTHA010000023.1:9380243-9400827 GCA_029814585.1 Gymnapogon annona | reverse complement strand
TTCTATAGTTATACAGTTCTACAGTTATACCCTTATTGTTATATAGTAATATACAGTTCTATAGTTATACAGTTCTATAATTATACCCTTATTGTTATGTAGTAAAATACTTTTTTTAAAATAATTGTATTTTATTATTATTACTATTATTACCGTTCATATTATTGTTACTGTTGTTATTTTATGTTATTTTATTTATTTAATTGAGGAAGATGAGTTATTCTTGGGCCACACTCCAGTCCAGAGGTGGCGGTAATGCGCCGGTTTAAGATGGTTGCCAGGCGCCATAAAACAAAAAGGAAGAAGAAGAAGGCGCGCACCCCAACCCGTCTGGTTGCGAGATTGAGGCGCGTTCGTGTGCGCAGCTCGAGGACGCAGCGGCTAAAGCTAAAGCGGCTAAAGGCGAGCGGGCCCACAGCGCACAGCGAGTCCGGCGGCGTTCATTTTGTTCAGGCGGACCTCCGACCGGCAGGGATTAGGAAACACACCGGATCATATGTGTGTGAAGGGGGAACAAATATCGCAAGATGGTTCGGGAAACCAGACACCTTTGGGTGGGGAATTTACCCGAACATGTCCGAGAGGAGAAAATTGTGGAGCATTTTAAACGGTATGTTACGCAAGAGGAGTCCTCCGCTGCCGAAAGTAGCGCGGGCTATAGGCGCAGCACTATAACATTAGCAGGCAGTCGTGGGAGAAGCCTGCGACCGATGCTAACAAAGCTAACATTAGCATTTTTCAACTTCTACTTCGCACACGGTTTTATAATGCGGTGCGCGAGTCGGAGTGCGCCGCGGTGTTATTTTTAAAGGAGCGCCGCGCGTAAAAGTTTGTTTTTTTCAACAAACGACCGCGGTTTACTATGTTTAGCTAACTTTTGCTAATGCCAAGAAGCAAGTAAGCTAGCCGCGTTCGTTAGCCACCGAGCTACCCACCCAAACCAACCAACCAACCATTTTGTGGGAAGTCAAGACGTTGTCATGATCTGTAGAAGCCAAAAAAAAAGCAGCTAATGTTAGCAGGGCAGTTGATCGTGCAACATAAGGTGGTTTATATTGTTTCGCCTTCTGGAAACCCCTACACAACCACAGGCCATCTCGTATTGACCATCAGACGGGTTTTTAAAAAGCAAACAATAAAAGCATGCGCGTAAAAACTCTGGTCACAAAAATCTTGACGCGATCAGTGCAGCTTTAATCGACTGTTGGCGAGTTGCTGAGCTGCCTGAGGTCGGTGGCCATCGTTAATCTATATATACACAGCAAAAACCCACGAAGATTCGCCTTGTTTGTTACTTTGCATTTTGCCCAAGTTACAAATGTGTAAACCAGCTGTAAGTAAAAGCAGTTGAAGAAGGTCGTAAACGGCGCTGTCTCGTTTTCACACGAGTCATTTATAGCTGTGTAACGCTATATGTGCTGATCAATTCCTACGTAACTGAAAGGTCACACGGGTCTCGACAACAAACACTGCATCTTGTCGCAGTTAAATGGCAGTGAAAAAATTCGTTCTGTTATTAATAGTGGTGCGCCGTGTTCTCCAGCCTACTTACCGGGGGCTAACACTTGGCGTGCGCTAGGCTGCAGAAGGACGTTTGGAAAGAACGGAATTATTTCAGTATCTTTGCCTCGTATCCATAATGCAAACTGTTTCTGAGTTTGTTGAACATTTAGTTACAGTGTAGTAGACTAAAGTAAAGTGTTCATTGACTGCTTTTGCCTTTCTTAAACCCCTATAAATAACTGAACAGCTGCACCTAACTTGTGTGATGCCATCATATGTCTAACTTGCTT
The DNA here is from genome assembly GCA_029814585.1 of Gymnapogon annona. Classification (NCBI taxonomy): domain Eukaryota; kingdom Metazoa; phylum Chordata; class Actinopteri; order Kurtiformes; family Apogonidae; genus Gymnapogon; species Gymnapogon annona. The sequence goes on along the minus strand of JAPTHA010000023.1, from coordinate 9,399,034 downwards.
TATTGTTTTCATGACCTTTTCTTTGTAGGTATGGGCGTGTGGAGAGTGTTAAAGTCCTGCGAAAGCGGGGATCAGAGGGTGGTGTCGCAGCCTTTGTGGATTTTGTGGATATCAAAAGTGCTCAGAAGGCTCACAATGCAGTCAACAAGATGGGAGACAGGGACCTTCGGACTGACTACAATGAACCTGGGTCAGTCCCAAGCGCTGTTCGGGGCCTCGAAGACAGCTCTCCCTCGAGCAGTCGAGACGTTACAGGATTCTCTAGGGGAACAGTTGGTCCAGTGTTTGGCCCACCTGTGTCCCTTCACACCAGAGAGGGGCGTTATGAACGGAGAATAGATGGGTAAGTGGACGTGGTCTCCCCTTTCAAGTCAGGGGGATGTAGGTAACAGATAGGTGTAAAGCCTAATCACATAGCTGGGTTGTTCGTCAGGGATAGACACCCCCCCCCCCCCGCATTGAGGGGTTTCACAAAGGTAATCTAGGGATCGTTCCACTTTTCATCATAATTGACTCGCCTTGCCCATGGGATCTAAGTAATTAACTACATATTATCATTTGGTGAGGTAACTATAATTCAAGGTTTGACATCTGGTTTGGATATTACATCTGTGAGGAATATCCTGGTGAGTTTTGGATTTATTACATTTTGTGGGAAACTACCCTGGGGAGCTTTCGGATTTTTAAGCATTTTCTCCTAAACATGGGATCTAACCTTCATTTTATTTTTTTGTGGAATTACTTGAATCAGGAAGTAAATCCTTGGTGATGAAGGATGCAATTTTCCTTGAAGATGCTATTACAATTCAAATGCAATTACTTAAAGGATCTCCCATCTTGGGTTGTCATTTAAAAAAAAAAATCCTGACAACATCTGATAGTGGGAGTACTTTTGCCATTTTTGGATCTCTGGATACGACCTGTTCTGGATTAAGTTTTAAGCAAACGGATGGAAAATGACACGACTCTCCAAAAAAACTGCTAAATACTGAAATCTCCGAGACTCATTCGTTGTAGGGCAAGGTCAAGAGTGTGTAATAACATTTTGCTCAAAGTATGGAAGCTATACCAAGAAGATTTGGAAGAGAACTGAGGATCCAAGCATCCAGCCTAACACTTGTGGAGCTATTCTTGTATTGGATTGAGGGCCGTGAAGACATGAAGAGTGCATAGTTGGGATGTATCCTCCTGGATGTATGCAATAGGATACCCCGTGTTGGATGTACTGATGTGGACCGTAGTATGGATAGGTGTAGCTGTCCTTCATGTGGATTACTCAAATGTGGATGTAGCTGTAACAAGTGCTTCTGCAGTGAGAAGAAGAGAACTCCACATTTGCTACAGAGAGGTGAAGACATATTTTTCTCAGTCACTTGAATCTGCAAGACGATGAAGCCTGCCAGTCCACACACCAAATGGATTTGTGGATTTATGTCATGCCCATTAGCTGGGATTTTATATGTTGTGAAGAGTGTTTGTCAATGTACACATGCATAGACCCTAAAAGTACCTTACATCAACCAGTGGAATACATTTTTATCTTTTTTTTCCCTAACATTAATTTTTGGAGCAGGACAAGACTGATTCAAATGGATGTACTTTATATTTGAGCATCAACTCTATATAGTCGAGCTGGAATGTGCTCCTCAAGTCCATCTTTTTTTCAATCCATGTTTGTTTATTAGAGTCTTGTGTTTCTGTATTTTTCCATATATCCTGAAATCCATAAAGGGCTCCATTTCAATGGTTTTCTTTTTCCTTTTTTCCATCAAGAATAAAGTAGCCTAATTGTGGATTACACCAACTATCTGCTGGCCTGATTCTCCACAGTATTTGAAGATAACGTGCAGTATGAATCCAGAGAACCGTTTTTGACTAATTAGATCAATTGATTTTTCCCCCTTGGTTTTTCGTTCGGGCTCTCACATTCTGACCACCTAGATTTTATTTGGATTAGTTTCGGTAACTTCTTTCCAAAAGGTTGGTATTGCTTTGCCCTCTGCATATCTCTTTTTCTAATCTTCCTTAGTGCTTTGTGTAATTGTAGGTTGTGCACTGCTTGTAGGAAAAAATGATAGCAACAGCTGAGAAAAGTGTACATTTAATTGAAATCTAATTAAGTGCATATACATCATAGGTTTTTGTTTTGTTTTGACTGTTTTTTTGCTGAATAAATATAGCCATATGTTGATTTCATATTAAATACTCTGAATGTTATGTGACATTTTAGACTAATGCCAAATGTAATTAATTTTGTTCTTGAAATATTACCTTCTTGTATTTCTCCTCCTCCTTTTCAATTTTTCTGACAGCATTAGAATTCAAAACAAAATAACCTGGATATTCTCTGAAGCCAAAAGTGGCGTTCTGGGCAACACTGTGTTGAGAAAATCATCGCATAATGTTATAGATCTGATTAGAATGAAAATGGAAAGGAAGATGAAATAACAGAACATTGTATGTTTAATAGTATTAAGGCCAACTGGTCCTAGGAAATAGTCTTTTTTAGCTCATACTCAGTTACTACACAGGAGCAGCACCACAGAAATCATCCATATTGGTACCAACACTGATCTGGTATATACCTACATAAAATTAAAATTAGTTTTTAACACATAGTCCCTGCTCGTTATTTTAGTATTATGCTACTTCATGTTACTTCACTTTTAATATGACCTGTTTTTAGCTCAGGATGTTGTTATTGTAGCCATTTGACTTTTTACTGTTTTGCATACTGTTTTGCTACCTTTTTTTTAATTTTTATTTGCCTTCTCTGTTTAGGCTCATCATAACTCTCTCCCCTCTTTCTACCCTGTTCTTATTTCACAGTAGCTCAGAAAGCCGTGAGCGTGCATATGATCACAGCCCATATGGACACCATGACCGCAGCGGCACTTTCGACAGGCAGCGTCACTACAATGCTGATTATTACCGTGATCGTTCTATGTTTGCCACTGCTGGCCCAGGGAGCAGTGCTATTGGGGGAAGCTTTGAGGCTTCTGATCCACATTTTGACTCTAGAATTCGAGATCCCTTTACGCTTACTAATGCCACACGACGTGACCTCTACAGAGATGACAGAGGAAGACGAGTTGATAGAACTTATCATCATCGCCGAAGTCGATCATCTCATTCCTCACAATCAAGACACCCTTCCCCACAACGGACCACGGGACAAACCCCCAAAACTTCTCATTCCCCGAAAAGGGCTCCCTTGTCCCCTGGGAGAGGCCCACGATCTCAATCCCGTAGCAGATCTTCAAGCTCAGATTCTGTCAGCAGCACGAGCAGCACAGGAAGTGGCAGGTACGACTTGATCATGATTTAATGTATGGGTTCATCATTAAAAGGTTTGTTGTTGTGGATTGTTTGATAACAGGGAAATTACGTTTCTGAAAGCTGTACAAGCAAATCATGTTTTGCTTATAACATTTTTTATCCTTATTCTGTGGGCTTTGTTTTCTGATGGCAGTGATTCGAATAGCAGCTCAAGTGATGGGTCTCGGGCGCGTTCTGTTCAGTCATCGGCTGCACATGCTCCTCCCCAGTCTTCTCTAGTGCTTGATTCTGATGAACCTCGTAGGAGCTTTGGAATTAAAGTGCAAAATCTACCCGTACGATCAACAGGTAAGTTTCTATTGGTCTACGAGATCTTAAGTCAACCTTAGATTTTACAGTCTAGTTTTTACACGCGTGTATAGGGTATATATCTGTACATAAGGTGTTGTGTAGACTCAGTTAAAACATTGATGTTTGAAATGTGTTTGTAAAATTCATGGTTCAGTTATTTATTTATATTTTGGGGGGATTTTGTTTGTGTCCTGTTTTGTCTCATAAAAATCTTGCACTCTTACTAAATCACATGTTTTTGGAGATTAACATTGGATGTAATCCCACTGGTATACAAGCCGCTATTTTTCTAGTATTTACACAATAGTATTGCCAGGACATTTTTTTTAGTCTAATTACAACTAAGTTTCCTATACCTCACTTTGATTTTGCTTCACTTTACTTTCAGAGAAATTCATTTGTGTAAATGCATATTTGAATGGAAATAATTGGTCAATAGTTGTTTTGAATTTGATTTATTGCATCATTATTTAACAAATTAGGTTGATTGAGAACAAATTCTTACTTAAAGTGGCAACCTGGCCAAGAGACAACATAACAGCCAGAGTTCACAGAAGCTGATGAGTAGCAGAGTATTGTAAACTTAGAAGCCTGTCTTGAGTTCTTGGTCCTAAGCAATTCCTGCTGGCTTTGACTTAAACCTGCTGAAAAATACATGCTAATACAAGCCTGACTATGATGCTTAATCAACTGTTATCTGGATCTGTCTAAACTTTAGGTCTAATCAGGAATCTACAAAAGTAGAAATGGTGACTTGGACATAAAGTTGTAAAAAGACTGAAGACTGGAAGCATTAACTTCCCAGCAAAAATGTACTTGAAGAGAAACTAAGAAATTGAATTTCAAATTTTCTTTACTCTTTGTAGATACAAGCTTAAAAGATGGACTCTTCCATGAATTCAAGAAACATGGGAAAGTCACCTCAGTACAGATCCACGGAGCATCAGAGGACCGTTACGGGTTGGTGTTCTTTAGACAACAAGAAGATCAAGAGAAAGCCCTCAGTGTCTCCAAGGGAAAGCTCTTCTTTGGCATGCTTATTGAAGTTACTGCCTGGAACGGTCCTGGTATGTAATAAACAACCTACTATAAAATTCACCCTTGAGTGATTTATAGAAGTGTCAGTGACATTTATAGTTTAAATCCCTTCCTTTCTTCAGAAACAGAGAGTGAAAATGAATTCAGACCCTTGGATGGACGGATTGATGAGTTCCATCCCAAAGCCACAAGGACGCTGTTTATTGGAAACCTTGAGAAGACAACCAGTTATCAACAACTTCTTGATATTTTTCAGCGATTTGGAGAAATTGTGGTATGTTACAATTAGATTGTATAAAGCAGTAATAAGCAGGTGTTTTCATTTTCAGGCAAATGACTGAATGTTGGGATAACTGATTGATTATTTCCCTGATTAAATGTGACTTCAATTTACCCTTTGTTCAATCGCCAACTCAATATATATAAATGTCATATCAAAGCTGTCATTTTTGCCATTTTTACTAAAAAAATATTTTCAAAGATTGTCAATGTAACAGCATCAGAATATTTTTAATGGTTACTTATTAATTTCAGTTTTAATTTAACCTGTAAATGAAATTTTATAGTTAAAATGTGCTAAAGGTGTACGTTTTCTCTTCAGGACATTGACATCAAGAAAGTAAATGGAGTCCCACAGTATGCCTTTGTGCAGTATTCAGATATTGCAAGTGTTTGCAAAGCCATTAAGAAGATGGATGGAGAGTATCTCGGGAGCAACAGACTAAAGGTAATGTCTTTACCATAAACAATAGTAGTATTCATGATTTCACAGTCAAATCTCTTGTCAGCATTTTATTTATTGTTTGTCTACTTACAGCTCGGTTTTGGGAAAAGTATGCCCACCACTTGTGTCTGGCTTGATGGTTTGGCCACCAACATTACAGAGCAATACCTCACACGTCATTTCTGCCGCTATGGACATGTTGTCAAGGCAAGGAATTTTCTGCTACCTATAAATGATTGTCTTTGTGGTTTAATTTTTAGGATGTAATATTATAAATATGCATTTATTTCAGGTGGTGTTTGATAGACTAAAAGGGATGGCACTCATCTTGTACAATAACACAGACTTTGCTCAGGCGGCTGTACGGGAGACCAAAGGGTGGAAAATTGGTGGCAATAAAATAAAGGTAAAATTTTAAGTTTCAGATCGAAGTTTTAAAATGTAATTTCATGTATACACTAAGTTATGTCAATTATGTTACTTTTGTGTGTACATGACAGGTGGACTTTGCAAGTCAAGAAAGTCAAATGGCTTTCTACAGATCTATGCAGGCGTCTGGGCAAGACATTAGAGACTTCTATGAAATACCTCCTGAAAGAAGGTATGTTGTTCATATTTCCATCCATGTTCATTGTCTTCACAAATTTGACATCTGAAAGTGTGGTATGACAAGGTTGTACTTGGAGAGATTGTTTTCAGGCTGGAAAAATGTAGGAAAAGTCCTTCAAAAACTTGAATGTTTCCCGTTTTAAAGACTTATGTTAGCATAATTTACTGTTGTGTGTTTTTTGTGTCTATTCCCTCTGTAGAGAGGATCGCAGACCTCCTTACCATGAATTTCCATCCGAGAGGGCTTACTATGAGAATATACGTACACCTGGCCTCTATCCCGAAGATGCTCGTAGGGAGTATGCTGCTCGCAGCAGAGACCGCTTCCCTGAACTGGAACATTATCAGGGTGATCACTTTGACCCACGTTACCATGAAGACCCAAGAGACTACAGGGACTACCGAGACCCCTTTGAGCAAGACATTCGAAAGTACACCTATATTCAAAGGGAGCGAGAAAGGGAGCGTGAACGTTTTGAGGCTGACCGTAGCAGATGGAGTCCTTCTCATCCACGGCGACCAATATCTCCTACAGTATCCCCCTCACCATCTGAGCGTGCTCCCAGAGACTCAGAACGCCGGGTTTATAGCCAGTCCTCCGAACGCAGTGGTAGTGTGAGCTCACTGTCTCCTCCACACTTTGACAAATCTGAAAAGACCGTACTAGAGCATGCTTCAAAAAGTGACAAGACGGAGAAGAGCACCCCCCCGGACCGTGCGTCAGGCAGTGAAAAAACAAAACGTGTCAAACGAAAAGAAAAAGCTGACAAAGACAAAACTGAAAAGATTAAGTCTAGGAAAATCAAAGGACAGTCCCCATCAAATCAAGTACCTGAAGCAGAACTTGAGACAAGTTTTGATGGGACTGGAAGAGGAAAGGTGTCGGATCAAGATGCTCATGAGAAGCAGAAGTATAAAGTGGATGGGGACTCTCTAAGTGGAAATCAGGTTGCAACTGCTCATCACGATTCTATAAAAACTGAAAGACCTGACATGACTAAAGGTGACAACTTAGACATGGATGGAAAAAATCGTCTAAAGAAACATCCAAAGTCTGATATAGTAAATGATGTGAAGGATTCTTCTGTGGAGTCAGATCGTAGAGCTGCAAGAAAAAGGCGCTTTGCTGAATCCGGAGCAAGAGCTATTCGTCCGAAGAGGAATAGACTTGAGGAGGAGGAAGGTAATCAGTCGTCTGACTTGGGTGCGAGTGGTCAGTATGTCAGAGAGACAGATATTGACAAACACAAAGATTCACAACGGAGAGATTCAAGGCTGAAGTCTGATAAAAGCACTGCTCAAAAAGATGGTCAGGAAGAGTTCAGAGGACAGAGGGATAAAACTGATGGGTCTTCTGACACGCTTGATCCTAAGCGACACTCAGGACATGCTTCAACAAGGAGGTTTTCACTTGAGGGAAATCCAGATCAAGGGAGTACACGAGAAGAACATGGAGTTATAAAGCTTGGTGCTCAAGCTGCTGATACTGACAAAAGTGCTAAAAACAAGGAAGACCATGTTGATATTGACCTTTCTCAGAGTTACCGCAAGCAAATGGAGCAAAATAGAAGGTTGCATCAGCAGCAACAACAGCGGGAATCTGACAAAACTGAAAAACCAGGAAGCCCCCACTTAAGTGAATCTGAAGACTTGGAACATCGCAGTCTTGTCCACGAAGTAGGTAAACCACCTGAGGATGTCACAGATAATTTCCCATCTCACAAATTTAAAAAATTAGACCAATTTGATACTGACACGGGCATGAAGAGGGAACGTTTCTACAGGTTTAGACAAAAAAGTGAAGATCCCGAGTGGAATAGTGCATCATCTCCAGGACATCAGCACCTTTCTCACCCGGCTGATGATGACTTTGTTGGCTCTTCTCGGAAGGAGCTGGGTCGAAATGATGACAAAATTCACCAAGATCTGGAGCTTTTAGTGAAAAGGACACATAATGCACAAGTGAACAAGCCAAACACTCCTGTGCTTAGTGTTGAAGAAGAACAACAAAAAAGATGGGAGAACAGAGTTAAACAAGACTTCTTACCCGATCAGAACTTCTCAAGAAGTCTGAGCAAAAACATTCATAACAGGAAACGTTTGGAATATGGCATATGGCATGACTTGGAGCCTGGGGAAGTACGATCAGACTCAGAGGAAGATAGAGAGGCAAAACCTCACTCTCCTGTACCTTCAACATCTGTTCCCTTTCCTGCAAGGCCAAGAAGTGATAGATTTTCAGATCCTAAACTTGCTCATCTTGAAAGGAACAAATTTTATTCTAATGCATTAGATCATATCACACCTGATACAAAGGCTCTTCTTGAGCGTGCAAAATCTCTCTCCAGGGAGGACAACTGGTCATTTTTAGATTATGATACTCACTTTGCAAGTCTCAGAAACAGAAAAGATACTGTTAAAGTGGAATCAACACCAAGACCGACACCCTCCTGGTACCTCAAAAAGAAAAAGATTCGAAGTGGATCTGAAGACAAACTTGATGACAGGAAGGAGGAGCCTAAGCCTGAGGAACCAGAACGGAGGGAGCTTTTTGCCTCTCGTTTCTTTCACAGTCCAGTTTTTGAGTTGGACTCGAGACGACTTCAGCACCTTGAACGCAAACATGAAGAACCTGAGCAAACTCAAAACGAATCTTCTGGTCAACAAGAAACTTTAGATGGTGAGCTTGACTCTGGGCCTGTTGTACTTTTCCATAGTCGATTTTTGGAGCTCACAAGACTGCAACAGCAAAAGAATAAAACCCAGCAGCTGACAGAGGCAAAAACTGAACCAGTCCAAACTGAGGAGAATAAAGTTGAAAAAGTAGTAAATGAAGAACAATGTTTGCAGTCCTCTGAAACAACAGAATTCATTACAGACCCAGAAATGAAACCAGTCAGCCCTGCAGAAGAGCAGATTATTGAACCTCGACTCACTCTTGTCTCTGAAACACAGCCTTTAGTCAAAGACCTTTCTCCAGTTGAAGAGAAGTGTGTTGCACTGAACTCAGCTCCTGAACCCTGTGCTCCTGCAACCATCATCAAGGAAGAAATAAAACAGGAGGTAAAAACAACTGAACATGTTGAGCTCACACACCACATAGCATCCAGGATAACATCTGATTGTGAACCAGGACATTCAGCAGCACAAGATGCAGAGCATGGCTGTAAACCACCTCTGTCTGAAGGGAAATCGGATATGAATTCTGATGATGTGAGAGCTTCAGCTACAGAACAACCATGTCAACATGATTCTCATGATGAGTTTGTTAGCGCTTCAGAACCAGTGCTAGAACCAGATGCATCACAACCCATGCCTGAAGCCACAAGTCCCATCACTCCTAGTGTTGCAGAAGATGATGAAATGTGCAAGACAGAAATACAGTCTTCCACTAAAGCAGTAGTGGAGGAAGCTGAGGAAGAAAAGAAACTCCAGGATATCAAAGTGCAGGTGCTCACTGATGATGTAAATGAAGAACCAGTGTCACCACAGAAAACCCACAAAGCAAAAGAAATGAAAAATAAAAAGGGCAAACAATCGCCTGCGCAAGTAGCTACAATTCCTGCTGTTTCCAGCTCTGAAAAACAAGCAACACGCAAGAGTGAGAGGATTGACAGGGAGAAGCTGAAACGTGGTTCATCCCCGAGAGCTGAATCAAGGTCGACAGGAAAGTCACCTATTCATAGCTCAGAACCTGATGTGTCAGATCAGAGCATATCACTTGGAAGAACGAGACGGAGAAATGTAAGATCTGTGTATGCCACCCCAGTTTCTGATGATGCACCAGTCCGTTCTGGGAAGGAAATAACCGAGTCACCCCGCTCTGCTCGAAAGCGTGGGACAGACAAGGATGCAACGCAGCAAAACATAGAGCAGGAGTCTCCTGCCCCGACCCCTACAGGGAAACGAGGTCGTCGTCCAAAGAATCCTAGACCGGGTGAAGAGAGTTCAGCAGTCAAAGCAGAAAAACCAAAAGTAGACGTTAAGGATACAGACTCAAATGAATCAGAATGTGGGGAACGAATTCCAAGAGTGACAAAAGGAAAACATTCCCCTCAGACCACAAAAGGTTCATTACATCAAGTGTCCACAGCCTCAGGGTCTGGATTATCAAGAAAAGGTGATAATATTGAGGTAAATGAGGATGATGATCAGGAAATGGATTTCCAAGATGATGATGCTTTGATGTCACAGGATTCATTGACTTCCAGTAAAGAAGATCCAACAATTAAAGTTGATCACAAAAAAGAAGAGAAAGACAAACAAGAAAAAGAAATGGGAAAAGAAAAAGACTTAAGTGATCCAGCGGTTGACAGTAAATCAAATGACAAAGAATCAGATTCCACAGCCTTGGAGGAAAAACCCACTTCAGAAAAAGACAAGGTTATTAGAGGAAAAACAAAGGCAACCAGGGTACCAAAGTCTCCTGTACTCAAGAATCTCAAGATCAGACTCAATGTCACGGAGGTGAAAGATCATCTTCAGTTGGGGGAAGATGAACTTGTAAATCAAGAAGATTCTTCTAAAAAGGTCAGACCTGGCGACCACAGCGATCAGATTTCAAAGTGCACTATTCCTAATAAAATAGACTCCAACAGTGAAGAAACTAATAACACATCTGAAAGAAAAGAACTTCTGGATGCATCAAAAAGCTTAATTTCACAGGAGCGTGAATTGGAACAAGCTGTGGAGAATATTGCCAAACTTACTGACCCAGCCTTTCCAACAGAACCATCAACATCACCTGTTCCAAACGCAGAGGTAAAAAATGACCTAGAAGAAGACAAACCTTCCAATCCAGCAAGTGAAACGGAGCTCATGGCTGCCATTTGCTCAATTACTGCTGAAGAGACATCATTATCTCAAGCACCACCTTTAAGTACAGATGTACCTGCAGAGCCTGAGATATCAGGCTATGTTCAGCCTCCCAAGGACAGTGAGCCAGAAAGAAATGCTTCCAGTATACAGGATGAGCCTTTCTACCAAACCACACCCAAAAAGGGCAACAAAACGAGACCTAAACGTGTCAGAGGCCAAAAGCAAATAAGAAAAGATATAAAGGAAGAAAATGTAACTGAGGAATTATCTTCTACAGCTGAAAGCACAGGTTCTGGTGTAAAGCAAATTCCAGAAATGGCTCCAACAGCAGCAATTGCTGCAGTTATTACCCCCACAACCTGGAAGTCAGAACCTGAGGCCCCAGTTGTGAAGTCTGCAGACGTTAAAGCAGAGTTGGAAAACACCTCTGAAGAACAGATTCAACATCTTAAAGCTGTTTATCCCCAGTCAAAGAGTCCATTGTGTTCAAAACTTCAACAAGTACCACAGGAGTCTGTTTCACCATCCCCGTCTCCATTAGCTAACCGGCCAACTATCAGACCCATTCAAACCAGCAGAATTCCAGTCTCTCCACCAGACTGGCTCCAGCCAAAAGATTCAGGAGTGTCTTTTTCACCCGTCATTCCGGTACCATCCAAAACAAACCAGCCATTACCCTCAGAGCCTGAGAATGTGGATGCTGATCATAGCACAAGTGACTTGAGACAGATTCTGATGAAACCCAAAAATATTTCACTGCCAGCCAGTAGTTCTGCTCCAGCTAATATTCCCAGCCTTCGAGAGCAGAGCCCCGCTGACAGTAATACTCCATCGGCTGTTCTGCCAAATAAGTCCCCATTACCTGAGAGTAGAATGCCACCTCATTCAGCCCCGTCTATTGTTCGAGCACCAACCTCTCTGCCATCTCCAGAAACCAAGTCTGTGATCTCTGTCATTGCAACTGCAACCTCTGTCATCAGTCGTGTTTGCAACCCACCTGAGTCTGACGACAAAGTAAACATGAATATCAGTACTCCCTGTGTGGACTTGCCTTTACCGAAACCAGCCTATAGGCAAAGTAAGGATGACACTGGATCATACCATGGGCCATCCGTTGGTGATGAAGTGGGAAGTGCTGCACGTTTTATTGTTGAGAGCCCTGCTGTTGGTACAGGATCATGCTCAGGTCTGAGAGTTGTTACATCTGAAGGGGTGGTAGTATTGAGCCACTCAGGCCAGAAAACAGAGGGACCACAGCGCATTAGTGCAAAAATAAGTCAGATCCCACAGGCTACAGCCGGTGATATGGAATATCAGCAGTTGGTATCAATGCCTCAAACAAAACAGGAAATGTATGGCCATTCTCAGTCAGGAATTCAAAAGGGGCCTCCACAGACAGATCATCCACATCCTGGTAAGACTCCGTTGGCTTTGTCTATTAAACAAGAAAGCAGTTTGGAAAAGATGGAATCTACTTACCAATCTGGTGCTCAAGGAGTAGTGAAGCGACTCACACCAGGAGTTAGTAACCAGCAAGGAACAAGTTACCACCAAGACTATTTGCCAATAAAACATCAGAAGAAAATTGAAAGTGCTGATCCGCATAGTGCAGATGGTACGAAACCTTGGACGTCTGCTATAAGTCCTGCCATAAGCCCCCATTTGCCTTCACCTCCTGGCAACCATGTTGGATTTGCAACTGACAGAGCGCCTTCACATCTCACTGTGGTGAAACAGGAGCCACGGTCCCCACGCAAGTCAGGTCATCCACACTCTCAGTTTACCAAAGTCTCTTCACCCATAGGCTCTTCATCACCTAAAGGCATAACAGTGATGTTGTCCTCTGGTATTCCTGCCATGCAACAGTTCATCACTGGTGTCCATCATGCAGAACAGTCTGTTATCATGCCACCTCACAGTGTGCCTGGTGGTTTAGGGCGCATGTCTCCCCACCGTGTTACCCAGTCAATTCCAGTGGGGCATCTTGTCCAAGGAGATGTTCGGGTCAATACTCCACCTCTCTCTGTAATGAGTTATGGAATGCATAGTGAACCTCTTGCTTCTCCCTGGTCTGGAGCGATGCAGCAACGGCCCACTTCACCTCAGGCTGTTGGTAGAGACAAGGTTCTCAAAGTAAACCCTGGCTCCATGAGAGGCCATGAAGGGGAACAGGAAGAAGCCAGACGCTTCCACCAAGCTGCAGGACGACAATCTACGACACAGCTAAAACCAGAGTCTATGACACCAGATCCTCGTGGGTCATTACGCACTGGTGTGCAGTTAGAAACTTACATGGCGCAAAGAGACATGCGTGTACTGCTGCACCAGCAGGGAGAGCGAGCAGCTGCAGACCCTCATACTGCACTCATTCAAGAGACTCTTCCTCCATCATCAACACCCTCTAGTATTCCGTTGTCCTTGTCACCAAGACAGGCACACCTTTTACCTAAAGGTGTCCCTGAGAAAGACATAGCAAAACAACTAGAGGCCAAGAGACCACACTCCCCTCTACCCAAGGACAGCATGATTGGCATTCGGCCATCTGGACCAGCAATGGGATCTCCACAGAGAGTTCCGCTAATGACACCAGGGCCAAGTAGCTCCTTCCAAGAGTATTCAGGCATGTACTCAAACCCAAGGGGCATTCATTCTCAAATGCCAGAGACAACTCCTGTTGGACTTAACCAGCCGCCATTGAACGTCACACCAACCACGGTAAGTTATCGACACCTGTAACCTCTTTTAATAGGTTAATTTAATAAGGATTACTTATTAATACAGTATTGCATCATATCTGACACGCAAAAGGATTTGGAAGTTAAGTTTATTACTTAACCCATTTAGGTTTTCTGAGTCATCATATTAGCAAAGCACTTTTAGCTAAAATAAGCATCAAAATCAAGTTATTATTTATCATGGCTATACAAGGCAGCAGTCATTGTGAAAGTGCAGCTGCATCTTAGCATCTTTCTGTACACCATGAAAGCTGCTGATTATGATGAATGTTTTTGGTCTAATCCTCAGGTGCCTGACCTCCAAGGAAAAGTAGACGGCAAGGTGGCACAGCCTGTCAATATGGTGCAGTTGCTCACGGTAAAGACAAGACTGACACTGTGTTTAGATTCAATTGCTTTACACATATCAACTGGGTTGAGATAATAAACTTGTCCTCCCCTCGTTTCAACAGAAACACCCCATTGTGTGGCAAGGCCTGCTGGCGCTGAAGAATGACACCGCTGCAGTCCAGTTGCATTTCGTCTGTGGCAACAAAGCTTTGGCTCATCGATCACTGCCGTTACAAGAAGGAGGGGCGCTGCTAAGGATTGTCCAGAGAATGAGATTGGAGGCTTCGCAACTGGAGAGCGTCGCCAGGAGAATGACGGTAGGTATCGGTGGGCTCACGCTCAATTGAGAGTTGGTTTTATAAATTTGTATACTTGTCATGACTAAAACCCTTTTAATTTCCCCGTCACAGGGTGACAGTGAGTTCTGTCTTCTCCTCGCTCTGCCGTGTGGGAGAGACCAAGATGACGTCCTTAACCAGACCCAGGCTCTCAAGGCTGCTTTCATCAACTACTTGCAGGCCAAGTTGGCTGCTGGTATCATTAACATCCCCAACCCAGGTTCTAATCAGGTGACGTGTTTATCTTATGCTTAGTAAATTCTGTTTTTGAAATCGGGAGGAATTGTTGAAAGAGATCCAACCTGTGTTAGAACAGAATAAAACTTTATTCATCCTCAAGGGGAAAATTCAAATGAGTCCAGCAGCTCTCAAATGAAAATATTAGATTAGATAGAACTTTATTGATCCCACCACGGGGAAATTTGTGCATTACAGCAGCGAAAATACAGAGCAGAGAATACGAGCAGAATATGTACTGTACATGAACTGGATTCTTGTACTACATAGTATTCATTTGTACTACATACACAGTATTCATTTGTACTATATACACAGTATAAATTTGTACTACATACACAGTATACATTTGTGGATGTGTTGCGACTTGTTAATAAATAAGACAGCAAGCACACATAAGCAAAGCATATATACATACATCTTTTTATTGAAATTTTCCAAATAAGTTAGTTGCACTGCACAAGAATAGTAAAAGAAAGGTAACACAGAAAAGCCATTTGTGCAGTACATACATCTATACGTGTACATTCATACATGCACACACGTATACATACCTGCATATACTATATATATGTGTACATACTGTATATACATGCGTGCATACTCACGTACACATACACCATGCATACCTAAAGTGCGAAGCATTTTTTGTTACACATAACTAAGAAATGCTTACCGTAGCTGAAACAGATACAACTAAGAGCAAAGTTGAAAACACAAGTGAATGGCATTGGTTAATTATTGACCTATATCTGTCCTCTGAAGCTGTCGTTCACACATAATACGAAGTAGTGACGTGAGACTGTAGAATGGAGAGGAAACAGTCTGAGATGAGAGGTGTGATGATAAATATTCTATGAAATAAGTGTCAAGTGCATCCGGTATGGAGGTCGCTCTCAACATAGATTTGATAAATTAGTCGTTGACGCTGACAGTTGTAGACCATCTCGTTTCCACACGATGCCAAAGATATACTCTGTACAGACACAGTCTTCCATAAAAGGTTGGTCCTCCTCAGCAGAACAGTGGGAGACTGAATCTCATTGCTTAGTGCACGTAGAGGGGCGGCTCATTCCCGTGACCGGTGAGTACCGGTGGCATTGTCTCGGATCAACAGAGCGCTCGACTGCCTATTAGACTGAGACTTCCTTTAATTGTCATTACACGCACAATGAATCTGGCAACCAAATGTCATAGATTGGCAACTGATAACACAAAATAAATATGGAGAATACAAAAGTGCAAAATTACCGTGAATGAATAAAGCAGGCCATGAGTGGCTGCAGTGCAAAGGTGACAACATTATTACAGTTCTGGGTAATGGAGCCTCCTCCACTACACTACGGGCGCCTCAGTTGGTAGAGCGGGTCGTCCAATGGCCAAAGGGTTGGCGGTTCGAATCCTGGCTCAGACTGTCGAAGTGTCCTTGAGCAAGACACTGAACCCTAAATTGCTCCTGGCGTGGTGTAGCAGCCGTCCACTGGTGTGTGAATGGGTGAACCGCTTAAATGAGTGCCTTAAATGTGTAGAAAAGCACTATAGAAATGCAGTCCATTTACCACCACAGAGTGCAGTACTTTAAACGAGAACATAAACTAATGCAAGAAATATTCAACTACTACATCAGACAAAAATAATAACAGTAAAACTTTATTTATATAGCACCTTCCATACAAGAATTGCAGCTCAAAGTGCTTCTTCATGTCAGGTAAAATTTACAAGGAATAAAATAACATTTTCATAAAAGGGCTTAAGATGGATGTGAAATAAGAAATATGTTAATATATGATTACACACTAATTAATAAAAGTTGACAAGTAAAAGTGCAAGAAATACAATGAAATTTCAACAAAATTGCACAAAAAGGCTTAAGACGGGTGAGATAAGGAACACGATTTGATTACACACCAATAAAAGTTCAACAAGATGAAAGAAAAAGAAATTATATGAAATTTAAACAAAATGACATAAACAGGTGACGGAGTACAGAAACGGTACAATTATACAAGAAATTATATGAAATTTAAACAAAATTGCATAAACGGGGACGATAGAGAATACATGAAATGATAACATTTCAATCAAATAGAATAAAGACAGTGCACACTCTGGGTTAATGTTTAACCCCATTAGTGTCTCCTACAACAACACGTGATAGATGAGATGATATCCCTTTATTAGTCCCAACGGGAAATTACCAGTTCCATCAGCACATATAAGACAAGACACACACAGAGAGATACTGTAAATATGATGAACATTAAGAGTACATCACAATAATATAAATATATAAATACAAATAAGAACAGATTGAGTGCAACAGCAAAGATCAATAAAGAGACAACGTCTGATATATAGTAATATACAGTTCTATAGTTATACCCTTATTGTTATATAGTAATATACAGTATATAGTTATACAGTTCTACAGTTATACCTTTATTGTTATATAGTAATATACAGTTCTATAGTTATGCAGTTCAATAGTTAGACCCTCATCGTTATACAGTAAGACATCAGTTATATAGTAGTATACTGTTATATAGTCATACAGTTCTATAGTCATACTGTAAAATTGTTGTATAGTAATATACAGGGCTAGATATATATATATATATAGAGAGAGAGAGAGATAATTAATCCCTCAGGAAGGTTCCTCTGGGAAATGAGTGTTCCAGCACCAGTACACACCGTATAACACAAACAGGATAAAACCAAAATGGAAATGCAGCACAGACGATGACAAAGGCTCATTGTCGCGCTGTGCATGTTGTCCACAGCAGCCTGGGATCTGATTGGTCCCACTTGTGCTTTTGTCTTTTCTAGCCTGCCTACGTGCTACAGATTTTCCCTCCGTGTGAGTTTTCCGAAAGCCACCTGTCGCAGTTGGCCCCGGACCTTCTCAACAGGATCTCCAGCATCTCTCCACACCTGATGATCGTCATCACCTCGGTGTGAGCGTCGCTTCACCCACCGGCCTCAGGAAACCACAGGAATACAAGTATGGTTGTTGTTCCTGGATACGATGGGAATGTGTCGGGATGATTTCTATCGACTTTTTTTTTTTTTTTTTCGCCATCAGTCTTTTTATTTGATTTTATTCTCCCCCCCCCCCCCTCCCCCCTTTTGTCACTCCTGTCTGGTATTTTTGTCCTTCTCACAAGAACTCAGGGATGGACCAAACCAGAATCAGTCTTATTTGACCATTTCTCTGCTGTATTTCTATTTATTGGAGTTTTATTTTTAATGTTTCCGACAAACTCTGAGGAAAGTCATCAGGATGTTTTGGTGAAGGACGAGTGACTAACACGGGTGGCCTTTTTTTTTTTTCTTTCCTCTTTGATTGTCACGTTGATTTCTTGGCGGAGGATTACACAGGAGCTGTCGGATCGTAACGGCAGCAAAAGACATTTCGACACGTTATTTTTAAATAATTATGTACAGCCCGACTTTATTCTGTGGAGGGAGAATAACCTGAAGTCCGGAGACCCTGTAGAGGACCACGCTCTTTTAGCAGTTCCTTTAATTCCACCAGCTCTGCTCATGTTGTCACACTACTGAAGCAGTCACACATCTGGCACCGGCCTCGGCGCCCAACAACACCATCGCACCACCTGGGAGTGTTTTTGTTTATTTTCTTTTGGATACAGAACGCTGTAAATATTTTAAATATTTAAACTTTGACTATGGAACTTGACAGACTCAAACTCTGGGGACAAAACCAGAAGCGAGTGTGGAGATTTAGATGGATATCTTGGACGTTTGGGTGTAAATACTTGTAACACGAGAAGGTTGGCAAACTCTCCTGTGGAGTGTGCTGGTGGCACTTCATCTTTTGTAACTCAAATAAAACCATCTCCAGAAACTTGTATCTTGAAGACGGAATCCTTTACTTTTGTCTGTTTAGTGTCTACTTTGATGCAAGTTGGACATAGCTCTTCTGGTTGAATTTCTTTTCAGATGAATGGGAGGGATGAACGTGACGTCTTGACTGAACAGATTAAACGAGCAGAATATGGAAAATGATCAGAAGTTGATGAATTTTCCGAAGTATAAGTCTCTCACCAGCCACAAAATGCACAGCAAAGAAGAAAAAAACATTTAAGTCACATTTTGGGGGGAAATTTATTTGATAAAAATCCAACACCAAGAACAAACATTTAATCTTGAAAGTCGATTTAAAATAGAATAGAGAACAACAGGCTGAACTGGTGTACGCTATGCTAACGTAACACATTCAGCTAACGTTAGATTAGATTATATACCTTTATTAGTCCCTACGGGGAAATGTCAGGTTCCATCAGCACATATAAGACAAGACACACACAGAGA
>JAPTHA010000023.1:9004155-9019334 GCA_029814585.1 Gymnapogon annona | reverse complement strand
ATATATGTGCATATGTGCACGCGCGCGTGTGTGTGTGTGTGTGTATGATGATGATTTCTTTTGGCTTTTTCCCTTCCGGGGTCGCCACAGCGAATCCAATTCACTTATTTGATTTGGCAGTTGTTGTTTTTTTTTTACCCCAGATGCCCTTCCTGACACAACTCACTGGACTCTCTTACCGGGGATCGAACCCGTTGTGTATATATATACATTTGTGTATATACACTATATTAATCCATAGGTTAACTTTTATTATTTAGTGTGTCATCTTTTATTAAAGTGTTTTCAACTGACGTGAAGCACTTTGGGATACACTTCTTGTATGAAAATTGCTATACAAATAAAGTTTATTATTAGTATTATTATAATTATTGTTGCTGTTATTATTAGCATTGTTGTTGTTGTTGTCATTATCGTTAATGTTATTATTATCATTATCATTATTATCGTAATCATTATTATTATTATAAAAGACAGTCTAACACGACCATTTTAAGAGCATTAACCAACTACAACACAGACTTCCTTCATCATGAAGGTGAAATATGCTCGATATCTTCTTAAAGTCCTTTTATTGAGTCAACTCAGGTTAATGTCTGCTCACCGCTGCGGGGGCTGGCTGCCCCACTGCCGACCCCCCTCCTGGATGGCGTCCTGGTGGTTGTGTTTGGCCAGGCTTGACCTGCTGCTGTGCCGGTCCTCCTCCTGCAGCGGTGGTCGTGGGCTGGTTGACTGGAGGCGTCTGGCTGCGCTGCGGTGGCTGCTGCTGTTGTGCGCTCTGCTGGCCCTGCTGTGTGCCATCCATTGGTTCGGAGCCCGGATGCCTCACAGCCTGACCCTGACCACCTGACCGCTGCTGGCCAGTGTGGCCCTGAGATGGTTGTTGTTGTTGCTGTTGCTGCTGCGGTTTGGGACCAGCTGCAGACGGATCCTGCCTCCTGGATGTCGTGCGATCTCCTTGCGACCTCTGGGTCCGTCCTCCCGTGCCATGGTGATGATTAGAGGGTGAGTCACGAGAGAAGTCACCCGAGTTTCGGGGGCTTCCCTGGGAAGAACGGGAGTCGGGCCTTCTGGGTATGGCGGAGGAGGCGCTTCTGCCATCAGAGCGACCAGCGGAGTCTTTAGGGTGCGTCCTGGAAGACCGGGAGGACCTAGGATCCTCTGAGGAGTGACGGGAAGAGCTGTGTCTTCCAGAGCTGCCGCCATGGTGCCGGTGTTCCCGTGAGGCGGAGGAGGAGTGGCGCTGCTGGCTGTAGTCATCCTGGGGACCATATTCCTCTGGGGGTTCATCATAATCATGGTAAGTGTGTTTACTACGTCTACCTGTAGATGAATGACCGCCACTTCCATGGTGTCTTGAACGGTCAGAACGGGCCTCCCGCGGCTTCTCAAACCAATCAGTCTCCTCTTGGCCCAAATGATAGGCTTTTAAAACCAAAATAAATATCATCAGTCAATTGTATCTTTTATGTTTTGTTTTGTTTTGTTTCTGTTTTTAAGAGGAGTAACATGCAGAGTGGAAGCCATGCACAATGGTAAAACATGCTTCACGTTCCTGAGCCATGCACATTTCATGTCATCCAACAGGGAAAAAAGCAAAAAAACAAAAAAAGACAAGGAACACAACCCATGCATGCAAAACTAAATGTAAAGAGGCATATTAGGCTTCGTTTATATAAAAAAAACATAAAGGAAAAAAAAAAGTTACTTCTCCCAGTACTCCCCACTTGACATGCAGTCTATTTTCAGCACACTTTAGCAGGCAGCACAAATTATTTAGCACCAGTTACCTTCACTGTCAGAAACAGCACAGTGCATATCATCTACAAGGTAAGGATCATCTGGCTTATAGACATGACTCCGGGGAAGATCCTTCTTATGGTGGTCCTGCACGTCAGGCAGTGAATGGCTGGAACCATACTGGTTCCGAACATCATGGGCATCTGTCATGCCTGCGGTTCTTCCCATGCCAACAGGTTTGCCGACAGGACTGAGTGGGCTCTCCTCTTCTGAATTCTGGGTGCGCATGGGAGCCCGTCCACTGCGGCCGCTCCTCTGAGATCGTTCCATGGCATCTCTCTCGTACGATTTACTTCTGTGGCCTGTGGAATCCCTGGAGGAGATCTTATCCATGCCGTACCCGGTAGACCTGGACCTTCCAGAGCTGTACATGCGATCATCTTCCTCAAGACCCTCGTGACTTGTTCCGTAGTATTTCTGCTGGTCATATGCGTTCTTTTTCATCCCGTACGTACCATCGTCCTGGCCTTTCTTGGATCTGGACACAACTGTACAACTTCCCCCTGTTGATGTCGTCATGGTATAAGAGGCAAGGTCTGATTCTACATCCCGTGCTTCCTCTATAGGGGAGAATTTGGATATTTTCTGCTCCATTCCCTGCTTTCTGTGTTTACTACGTTTGGTGGAAACTACAGCAGGGGCAAGATTTTTAGTTGTGAGCTTGTGGCCACTCGAACTGCTCCGTGATCCGTGTTTATAATCGTCATAATAATAAGAGGAGCCTCCACTCACTGTAGTGCTGGTGCGGCTGTCCACTGTGCTCTGGTAGCCCATTGTGCCTGTAGGTCTGCCGTAAGCATCCACAGGCTCATCTTCAGGCCTACCATAATTACGCACCTGACCATTCTCTCCACGGTAACGCCCTCCAACAGGATGTCCGAGAGCATCAGTTGGTTGACTCGTGTTGTCTTTGGTCAATTCACTGATGTCATCAATCATGACGTAGTTTCTGGGAATGTTTTGCTCCAAGTTGGAGGTGTACATTCCGTCTGTAGCGTAGGCAGATGTTGGGCTGTCCACGGAGTGAGTAAGGCCAGGCTCTGGGGGGCGGTATTGTCCATATGCATTGCTATAGACTGAGCCATAGCTGGCATCTGGAGCTGATGTGGCCACTGACACTGCTGGGTTGCTGATGACTTCATAGTTTGTGGGGAGTTTTTGCTCCAGATCCGCCAGAGAAGTCTGCCGCGGTCTTTGGTGTACTGTAAGTATCTCTGCTTGTGGCTGGTAAGGGAGGCCAGGTTGATAAGAGCTGTGGGTGGGGTAGGGAAGGGTCTGGGCTGGCATAGGTTGACCAGGTGGATGGAAGCCCTGGTGGCTATGTTGCTGCATGCTAAGGTCTGTCTGATAAGAAGACTGACCGTACATTCTGGAGGAATAGGCCGCCTGGGTCTGGTAGCCTGGACCCGGAGGGGGATGTGGCTGGAATGTTCCTGGTTGAGGAGCAGAAGAAGAAGGATACTGAGGCGGTTGGAAACCTATCTGTTGGTAAGCAGTGGCCGGCTGCTGTGTTGACGGTTGACTCTGAGGGTAAGGGTAAGTCATATAAGAGGAGGTTGATGGATACTGGGACGTTGCATTGAGGTCATTGGTAAACTGACTCAGCGGTGCAGTGTTGGGTCTCGTCAGCAGACCATTCGCATCAAACGTTCCCGTTGCAGCTGCCATTCTGAGATTATTCAGCTCACTGTCTGACATGTAATCCCGAGCGTCTCCCATGCACCGCAGATAGGCCAGCTCTCTTCTCTCTCTCTCCTTCACCATTGTTTCTTTGCGCTGTGTGATTCCCAGCTCCAAGTAACGTAACTTGGCATCGATCTCTTTCTCTTCTTCTTCCAGTTCAGCCTGCTGCTTACGGAGCTTTGATGACTCTTGCTCCACGGCTTTTAGTTCACTCAGCAGACCGGCCTTGGTGACTCCTTGGGCAGGCCTGGGCAGGACTCTCTGGGGCATACCAGGAGAGCTGTACATTTGTGCCGGAGTAACAATGGGGAGCGGAGTCTCCTCTGGTGGGGGGCTGGGGAGAGTCCTCTTTACTTTCCTCATCAGAGAGTTCTGCTGCTGCTGCAGGGAGGCCATCTGCGCAGAGAGGCAGAGACACATCAGCAAACACTGAGCTATAAACAGAACATGTTTATGTAAATTAGACTCATTACTGTACACTGGGTACTGACAGAGGCTCTGCTCATGTCTTCATCCCTACACCTGAGTAAAAATCTATGTGATTTGACGTTACGAGTCTTTACAATAATTAATATTGTAAATAATGATGCTATATTTAAAACCATTGATAATATTTCATGATAGAATAGTTATTGTCATTAGTATTATTATTATTTTTTTTTTTTTTTTTAATGACTATTATCTTCATCACAACATCTATTAACATAGTTGAGCAACATGGATTAACACTGTCTTTTTAAAAATGACAATGTTTTCAGAAAATCAGTGTTGAGGATCACATAAGTGACAGACTCACAATTGCAAGGTGGCCGAAGACATACAGTTTATAAAGCCATGACCATTTCCATAATCAGTAACCTCGGTCCTTGGGTTTCGCATCAGCCGAATGAAATGCATAGAAAAATAAAGCACAAGTGGTGTTTGTTCTTTTGTTTTCGAGCTTAAAAATAAACGAATAAAACAAATTCACCACTGACGAAAGGAATCTGTTTTTCAGAGATACTGCACTATACAAGTTACAATGTTTTCTGTCTTCGGTATTTATTGTTTTGAGCCACACTAGTGCCCCCCCCCCCCCACTCTGTACAGAATTCATAGATATCATAAGCAGTCAAAATAGAGGGGGCCACAGTAAAACGCCGCAATTAAAACCAGTAACAGAGATACAGGTTCCGCTATCCTTTTACTTACAATTTAGTTCTGCCGTGTAGATCCATGGTAAGTTTTAAAGTATCCAGTAGGAAATCAAGTGTGAAGCTCTAACCCTTGAGATTTCAAATACAGAGGCAGAAAAATCGCCGAGAACATCTTTCTATAGTCCACTTCTGAGACTAATTTTGGTCTAAGTGCAACCGATGTTAATTTACTCTGACCAGCTGCTAACAATCAGCAGGACGGTAAAGCATTATGAGGATTCTTCCTCTGGCAACTCTTAAGGGTTTACCATATATAGAAGACATGACAGAATACAGAACAAAAGCAAGGGAGAGAAAAAGAGAGAGAGAAAGAGAGAGAGAAAGAGAGAGAGAGAGGTATGTGTGTGTGTGTGTGTGTGTGCGCGTGTGTGTGTGTGTGTGTTGGTGGGGAGGGGGGGGGGCTAACTGCCTGTTTCTGAAAGATTTGAGAGGTGCAATGCCTTTGACAGCGTACATGATGGTAAATTTAAGCACCATGGTATTAAATGTAGAAATTACACAACGCCAGGATAGCCTGTGCTTGTACATATCTCTGTATAGACATCTTTACAAGAAACACTCAACAAAGACAACGATAATACAATACTAAAGATCAGTGATTCTCAACTGGTGGGTCATGAACCAAAAGTGGGTCGCGGACCCATTTCCAGTGAGTCGCAGGCCAATGCCAGAGCAATAAAATAAAATAAATAAATAAATAAATAAATAAAAACAACTAATAAATCTGTGCTTTTGTTTTGGAGGGTATTTTTAGGCAGTTCCATGAAAAATCATTGCGTTTTTCACAATTTAGTAAGTGACAAGGTAATCAGAAGTTCATTTTGTATACTTGAATCTCTTCAAATTGCACTTTTCTGTTTAATTTATTTTGAGTTTCTGGATAGAAACTGATGAAACTGAATTTATTCCACAGTGCACTGTTGGTTGTCAATTTGCATTTTTAAAATTTTATTTTAATTAAGTTTTTATAGAAGTACCCGGCTGGATAGCTCAATTGGTAAGGCACCGGGCTGTGTCAGGAAGGGCATTCAACGTAAAAACTCCTGCCAAATCAAATATGCGAATTGGATTCGCTGTGGCGACCCCGGAAGGGAAAAAGCCAAAAGAAATCATCATCATCGTCAGAATAAGTGACCAAATAAGCTTTAAGAGTACAGTTACTGAATTGATGAAGCGCCCTGCATGCTATGTAAAATTAATTTGAAAAGTTGAAATTTTACTTTGATTTGGGTCAGTGGTCCCCACTAAGGGGTGACCATGGGTCCTGAAGCCGGACCAGTTGAGAACCACTGGAATAGATGATTCAAGAATGCTGTATACATTTCTTCTGGATCTCTTCCCATCAATGCATTTATTTTTATTCTGTGTTTGTTATTATTAAGACAATGGATTAAAGCCAATGATAAATTATTTTTAAAGAAAAGGTAAAAATGTGTACCTGACTGTTGGACACAGCTTGCTGATGGTATGGGGAGAATCTGTTCTTTGCTGGATCTTCTGATGTAGGGCTTAGAGGTTTGGGATCCGACATGGAGCGCTGCACACTCTTTATTGGTCGTGGGAGGGTTTGATGGCGTTGGGGTGATTCAGCAGTAAAGGCCTTCTGTTGTGGTGTAACATGGGCCTTGTTAAGCTTCTCCTGGGAAGCAAATGTCGTCTCCAGCATACGATGAGGCGACAGTGGAGATACTGGGGAGTATAGCACCTGGGGGGATTTAGGGGGCTGCCGAGAAAGAGACTCATTCTGCTGATAGCCAATTTCCAGGGGATCTGGTTTCCTCCTCTCAAATTTTGCAACTCCTTGGAGTCTTGGAGAAGCTGGATCAGTCGTGTTTGCACCTACCATGTGCAGACTTGTGGAATATGGACTAATAGTCGTGGGGACACTCAACTGAGGGACAACCACACCTTGAGAGTGAGATTCGGGTTCTGTCTGGCAAGCCAGACTCTCTCCTTTGTGGGTTCTCTCAGGTGCTGCTATGTAATGTAACAGGTCAACCTTTGAGGTCTCCGCCATGGTAATATGGATTGCAGGTGAAACTCTGCCAAGCTGGTCAGATTCTGTCTGACATGAAGAGTCATTTGTAGTTTGAATAGCTATGCTTGCAGAGACCACTTTAGATGAACCTTCTGATTTTGCCTCACCACTGGATTCAGAGTGCTTGGACCCCCTTGACCGCCTGCGTCGTACTGGTTGCTGGTCCCATTCTCCTTGGTCCTCCTCATCTGTCTGCACACTGCAGTCAGCAATACGCCTTGTTCTCCTGCGCCTGTTCATGAATCTGTCCTCTCCATCTTCATCATCTGTTTGTACACAGCTATCAGTTATCCTCTTCATAGAGTCCTCCTCCGATCCATCCCTTAGACGGGGCATGGAATTTTGCTTTTTCATCATCTTGGAATCAGACTGTTTATCACTACTTTTTAAAGACATTTCAGAGGCAGAACTTTGAATTGGCCGGGGAGCCATCATGGCTTGAACCACCTGTCCATCCTGCCAAAATTGAACACTTTGTCCATCTTGTTGAATGACCCGACCGCTCTGGTCACAGATAATGAAACCTTGAGGGGCCCCCCCACCAACAACTACCCCTTGCAAAGCCCCCTGTGCAGAAGTTGCAGCTGCTGCTGCTGCTGCTGTAGCAGCAGCTGCCTCTGCTGCAGCGGCTGCTGCAGCTGCTTCCACTGCTGCTGTCTTCTGTCTTTTTTGTTCCTCCAACTGCTGTTGCAGCTGTTGCTGGAGTGACTGGATCTGTTCAAGCTGCATTCTTTGCTGGGCTAGTTGTTCTCTTTGCATAATGAGCTGTGTCTCTCTCTCTGCTTGTTGTTGCTGTAAAACTTGTTGTTTGATTGTCTGCAGTTCTTGGATTTCACGCTGAACAAGTAGTTGTTCTTTTTCCCGGTGTCTTTGAAGCTCCATACGATCTCGTTCAAGCTCCTCGTGCAGACGCAGCTGCCTCATTTTCTCCAGTTCAACTCTCTCTCGCTCCAACTGCAGCATATGCTCTTGTTGTTGACTCAATCTCTCATCTTCTTTGCCTTTCTGTGCTTCTACAGGAGGAGAAACATTGGAACCTGACGCCCCTATGGTAGAAACATGGGTTGCTGCTTGTGGCTGACCATGTGACAGAACTGAAGGTTGATTTTGACTGATAGGTTGACTTTGAGTTTGGGTTAAAGATAAAGGTTCAGTTTGAGTGGGCAGCTGCTGTGGAGGCATTTGGACCTGCACTGGCTGAATGGATGGAGGTTGGCCTTGATTTTGGGAGAGGGATGTCACCGAGGTGAGTTGAACACATACTGCCTGTTGATCTGCAGTGATTTGTATACCAGGGGCTGAAACATGGGCTGAAGTTTGGGTTGGTGTAATCGGTGCAGCTGTGTGTGGAGCATCTGTTGTTAAAGGTTTTCCAAGGTACATAGGTGTTTCTTGCTGTGAGCTACTTGCAGCAGGCACAGTTCCTGATGGTGTGGCTGAAGTGGGATACTGGTTGGAGGTAGGGTAAGGGCACTGTCCCTGTGTGGAAAGAGGAATTCTAGGAGTCACTTGGGGCAACCTTGTAAGGCTAGCCAACGGTACAGCAGTTACACCTGTCGGATATGGTCGGTAAATTCCTCCAGGCATGGGACGTAAAACAGGGGCTGGCTGGGTGGTAATTGGTAAGGTAGAGGCAATGGGTGTATTTATGGTGGAATATATCATCCCATCACCTCCTCTCATAGCAGCAGGGTACAAGGCGCGTATACTTGCTTGTCTTGCATTAATCAGATTGGTTAGTGTTTGGCCATTAGCTGTTGGTCTTCCGTCTGGACCATATAGTAGGTTAGCTCTTATTGAGGCTAAGCTTTGCTGAAGATTTAGCCTTCCTAAAGAACCACCCCTTCCAGCCCCATAGGGAAGCAATTCAGGACTGTGTCTGTATCGGCTTCCAAACTGGTCTGCAGAGTTAAGAGCCGCACACATTCGACTGATCTCCCTGGCAGTGGTTGCACTGTACTGTGCCAGGTTCGAATCTTGTGACCCTGTCAGGTTATGTGAGCTGTAGACATAGTCAGAACTGAGATTTGACATGGAACCATATCTACGAAGAGGTAGTGATGGCCCAGTTAAGTCTCCCTGGTGACGCAAATCTGTATAAGATCCATACTGTGCTCCCATGCCAAGGTATCCACCATCATAAGCCTGATTCATGCTGCTAAGATCTACTGCCCCACCTCCCTGGATGTTACCTTGATACTGACCAACATCCGTCACGGAAGGCAGATTGGTATCAGACATAGAGGGTTGTATTCTTCCTGAGGGGAGAAATGGTGTTTGGTATGGTTTTTGTTCTTCTGTCATTCCTTGTGAAACTTGAGGCTGCTGCTGTTGCTGCTGCTGTTGGCTGACACTGTATTGAGGATGAGGAGGTTGAGCTGCTTGTGAAGTTTCTGTTATAGAGTTCTTATCTGATGATACTGGGTTGGGTTTTTGGCTGAATGATCCTGAACATGAACCTGCAAAGGGTAATTTGTAAACAACATCACAGCAAGCCACTTGGTTTTCTGGTTTGATCTGACCTGTGAGATCCAAGACCTGAGGAGGTGGAGGCGGCTCCTCACACTTTACCAGCTGTGTCACTGTGCCACCCTGTGAAGCATTACTCTCATCAAGTTGCACCACCATTACATGGGGCTTACCTGTAGATAAGTTCATTACTGTCGGCTTGTTTTTTAGTTCTAAGGCAACTCCACCATAAATATCCTGGGAAGCATTAGAAGCAGGAGCCATAGACACAGAATGTGAACCCAGGGGAGATACTCTAGTTATGGCACTAGCAGTTACTGTAGGTTGGGCACTGCTCGTCTGGCTAACTACAAGGTCTTTTTTCATAAGCAGTGGTTGGACCTGATTAGCTAAATTGTAACGAGCAAAAGATGATTGCTGATGGTGCTGTTGGAGCTGTTGCTCAAGGAGCTGCTGTTGCTGAAGGAGCTTTTGTTGCTGTAACTGTAGTTGTTGTTGCTGTATACCCAGGTTCTCAAGGCAAGCATCAATTTTGGGAATAGACGGATCAGTTATGGGTGGCTTAGTTTGGGTTAAACACACAGCTCCCACAACACATTGTCCCAGATCTACACGGTTTTGCAAAGGATCACCGTATACAACCGGTTGCTTGGTTTGGGACATGAACATCGAACCTGCAACGGTGACACTAACTGTGGTAGGTGTAGATACAGAGACGTGTGGTTGTTCTTGTGCATTTAAATTCATGATAAGAGGTTGTACTGCTGTGTGACGACCAGGTGGCTGTTCTGTTCCTATAGAGTATCTTCTAGTGTCAGAGGCAAGAGATGTTAGGTCCATTCCCTGATCTGTCATTATAATTGGTGCCGACCTCATTGGGGCTCTGAGGTCTACCACATTAGTATTTGAAGACGTTTGGCTCTGGCCTACAACCTTTGAAATGCCAGAAATATTTGAAATTTTACATTGAGATATATTTTCCATTGAATTTGATCCATGACCGTGTGCAGTTGTGGTCACTGTGCTAATACCAACGTTTACCCTTTCAGTCACATGAGCAGAATGTTTAGGAGAATGTTTCGAAGGGTGCATTTGTGGTGATGTTGGAGAGCTTGCTGATGGGGGCTGGGAGCTATACAAGGTTTTACAGTTGGCCTGTGTTGGTGATGACAAAGGGGAAGTGGAAGAATTAACAGTTAGTGGCTTGGGAGGACTAGTTGTTTCAGAACCCAGTGTTATCACCATCACTGGCGAATCCTGAGAGGACTGTTGTCGAGCCAGACGTGGGGAAACTGCCCTTTGAGGTGCTTGGGCTCCATGGGAAGATGCAGGGGGACCACCAGGCAAGGTTGGCAGCTGTCTGCCACTACTACCTGTGGGTCTCACAGATGGCGTGTGTGTTGGGCTTTGTGCTGGAGAAGTGGTGGGGGAGACAGGGGGGCTCCCTTTAAAAAGGGAGAAAACCTTGGAGGTGATAGAAGATGATCCAGGGTCAGGTGTGGTCTGTGCTGGCCTCTGGGAACCTGCTCTGCTAGCAGGAACTGTGCTGCCTGCATGTCGTGCTGTGGTGGCCTGGCTGCCTTGGGCTTTTGTTGTGGCAACTCCAACAACACCTTCAATTTTGGCACTCTGTGACATCATCCTGTTTTGTGTCTCTTTTGATAGATGTTGAGCAGCATGCATTCCTGGAATTCTTGGATCACTTCCAGTTGATGAGAAGGACATGGGTGCAGAAACCTGGGTGGGGCTTGAGCCAGGAGTCAAGGAAGTTCCTGCTTCAAGATGATGTTTACTCTCAGTTTGAGAGGGACCTTTCTGTAGGTTAACTGCTTGTCCATGGTGATGCATAAGCTGTGCTTTCCTCATCATCTCCTCATAGACCTCTTCTGCACTTTTTAGTGTTTTATCAGATGGTGACATTGCTGATGATTTTTCTGTAGGAGAGTAAAGAGACGTGAAGGTTGGAAGGTTATAGTCATTCCCTGATTTGTAGAGCTTTCCACCAATAATTTCAAAGCCCTCAGCCTCAGAGTCCATGGATGGTGAGTATTCAGAACAGGATGACCTATGAAGCTCCTCCATCTCTGCAGCTTGTCTTAGCTCCTCTGTTGGCGATGCGTCCTCAATTGGAGAGAGGTTACTGGGGGGAGTTTTGGATCTTTCTCTGCGTCTCTGTGCCCGTAGCTCCTCTTTATCCCGCTTTGTTTTTCGAGCTGTACTTCGAATCCGCTGTTGTTCCAGATCTCTCATCTGTTCCTGCTCTCTAAGAAGTTCCTCCTCCTCTCTAAGCTCATCTTCCTCTGATGAGTCCTCAATAGTGGGAAGCAGTGGTCCATGGGACCGGTGTCGGGCCTTCCTCTGTTGCTTTGCCTCCTCTAGTCTTGCTCTACGACTGGGACTACTGTCACTGTCGTCCTCCATAGAAGACACAGATGTGGGGGATGTTCCAGAGGTGTAGCTGGGAGTGGTAGCTGGCAAAGTGGATGAGTATTCACCTTTGGACCTCTCCTCTGGAGATCCAGTGAGACTTTCCATCTCAAGCTCGGGTTCTCTTAAGTCATGCTCAGCACTGAGCTCCATATCTCGGTTGTAGCTGTTAGTATTGTTCAGTTCAATTGTTTTAAATCTCCGGAGACCTCCCTGAGAGGCCATTCCAACATCTTCCTCTTCATTTGTGTTATAGGCAGCTTCTGATGCCTTGGTGTCCTCCTCAAAACTGTTGGAATGTTGAGAGAGCCGTCGTCTCTCTTTCAGATCCCCACTTGTTTTATGCACCCTTTTAGTTTTCTGGTTTCCGTACTCTTCTGTCTCTTCTTCATCTGCACTCATCTCCATAATTTGCCTCCTCATGAATTCCTCATCTGTTAAGTCTTTATGCGATTTCTTCTGTCTCACTGGCAATGGCGAGAGGCCACTTTCGCTACTGTCTTCCACATAATCATGGCGAAGCTTACAGCTGAGGTCATCTTCCGATTCATCTCTTGCAGCATCGTCATCAGGATTGTAGTCCCGGTCTTGTCCAACCGACAGTGAGTGTGGCCGTAGCTTCTGGTCCGAGGCAGCCTTTGACTCCAGCAGAGGCTTCATTGAGCTTTCCAGCTTGGTGATTTCTGAAGGAATGAAAGCACCTCTTTCATTGAGCTTGATCCCTTCTTCCAGGATTTGACCTGTAATCTCCCCCTGCGAGCTGGAGATGCCATCTGAAGAGTAGCCTGTGTCACTTAAACTTTGTGTACTTGACTTGTTGAAGTCCTGTAAAAAAAAAAAAAAAAAAAAAGAAAGAAAGAAAGAAAGAACAAGAGGTCAGAAGCAGGAAAAGGCACCGTTTTCAGTAAATTAAATCTTTGAAAAGTCAATTACAAGCCTCAGTGAACGCCATGTATCTCACAATTTCATCAAACTCATTAGAACTGACATTTTTTAGATAATGAGCTGAAAATTAATGCACAGGACCTTATACAGACAAAAGTCTCTAATACTCGGATATTAGAGAATATTTACATTACAAAGAACATTATCAAACAAATAGATATGAACACTTAAAGGTAAACTCAATCCAAATCTTTAGTGTGTATTGTGTTGGACTATAATTCCAATAAATATACTTTATTTTTCCAAAAGGTTCTCAATATTATAAAAAAAAATAATAATTTCAGTTGCCAGATCAAGTAAAGAATTTGATCAGATTTTACATTTGTTTGTTTTTTTTTTCTTTTTCATGAAACATTAAACTTTCTCCAAAAGTTTCATTTCATTTAGTTTGTGTTTGCCTTTTAGTGTTCCATACACACAGATGGATAATTACACTGACACACCGAGTGAATTTAACAGACATCTGAACATAGAACATCTACAAACAAATGTTGTCTGCTTTACATGCTCGACTGCTGTCTTTGACGCATTCTCCATTGCATTCTTCGTACCGTTGAAGAATAATGATCATGCTCAGAATGCTTAAAAAAAAATCACGAGGGGGGGGGGGGGTCACATTAGACAAAATGCTTGCATTTGATAGGAATGAAATAATAATAAAAAAAAAACGATGAAAAGTGGCCACTGAAGTGACGAGAATGTCGGTCACGTTGAAGAGAAGATGATGATGACAAGAGCAACCACGAAGGATTCTTACGTTGGCGAAAGCTGAAGGAACAAATAAATGATGAGAAATTGTTCCAGTGAAGGTGTAATGATGATTTGAGAAAATATACCTATTTAACGAGTCATTTAAAACAGTGGCAATAAGATGCAAACAACAGTAGATGTGAAGGAACTGGTTGTTATTAAGACAGAACGTAAGAGTCGGATAAGAACTTATGTAAGATTTAAAATCTAACTATATATCGAATCAATGATCACATTGACTTTGATGACTCGGACAACAACGTGAAAAATAAAAGAATTAAAAAAAAAAAAAGATGTCGGACGTCATTTGACAGTGAAGGCATGATGACGATTTTGAGAAATGGCAACAATTATTTACACGACGAAAAAAAAAAAAAAAGAAAAATCTACATGATGAACCAAGAGTAACAGGTGAAGGCGAGGAAGTTGCAGGTAGCTCACTTCGTGGTGTCTTGACTTCTGTGCTTCTTCAGCTATCTTGGTGTCTTTTGGTGACGTGACAGTCTCTGTCAATGCCTTCTTTGGTGGGGTCTTGACGTCTTCTTTTTGAGACTTAGAAGAAACTTTAGTGTCCTTCTGGCTCTGCGGTTGTTTGCGAGTCTGGTTGTTACCTGTGGGCTTAGACTGAGCAGGTGCTGTTTTGGAAGGTGTGGGAGAAGCCTTGGCATGGTTAGCTGCTGTTTTACCAGGCGTGGATGAAGGCTTTGCACTAGTGGGAGGACCCTTTGCCTGAGCGGGTCCCTTTGTCTGAGCAGGACCTTTAGCCTGGCTCGGGCCCTTTGTTTGATTCGGAGACTGAGTAGGGCCCTTACTTTGGGCTTGTGTTTGACTAGGACCTTTAGCTTGAGTTTTACTCTGAACTGGGGGTTGTGCCGAACCCTTGGTTTGAGAAGGTGGCTGAGTTGAACCCTTGGCTTGAGGAACACTTTGGGCAGAACCTTTAGTTTGAGGGGTGGTTTGGCTGAGCCCCTTGGTTTGAGGGGCGGGTCCAGCCTGTTTCACAGGAGAGAGAGGGCCACTTACTTGGTGACCCGGTGCTTTCTGTTGTTGTTGAGGACCTACGGGCCTAGGCCCTTGATTGGGTCCTCTCTGTTGAGGTGGATGTTGATTGGCTGTACCCGGTGGCCGAGGCGACCCCACAGGCTGAGGAACAGGTGCTGGAATATCTCCCAAACTTCCTGATAAAGCCCTCTGCGTCTGACAGTTCAAACAAAGCCATTCTTTCTTCTGAAACAGACAAAAAAAAAGACAAAAGGAATTAGAAATGGTCTTTTAACATATGCACAAAAATTAAGTCGCGTAACCCTGTTTTTTTTTGTCTTTTTGAAGTTTCACATCATGATGGTGCTGTGGTTAGAACTGTCACCTGAGTAGAGTCTGCATGTTCTCGTTAAGTATGTGATACTGGATGAAAGACAGATAGATAGACCGATAAATAGACCGAGAGACAGACCAATAGATAGATTTAAAAAAAAATGAAAAAATCCTGTTTCTATTCTGCCATCATATTTCCAATCATGAGGCAGTCGATGGATGTTAAAACACACACTTGTATCTTTACACTGCAGTGTGCTCCTGGAGGACTCTGTTGGGTTTATGTTTAGTTGATCCAACTCTGCATGTGAAGTTGCAGTTGTGATTCGGCGCAATATGTAGTATGTAGTACGTATATGCTAGCTGTACGACATTCTGGCTAATAAGACTCCACCGGACTCCACGACACTCTTTTCGTTTTTTGGTTACACCGGTGACAGTGTCCAAAGAAGGAGGAGGAGGGGGGGCTGCAGTGGCGTTTGAGTGACTGATCTTCGGATGTGGATTGTGTTTGCAGTTTAAAGACGTTTACGTTTCAACTGTTAGCGGTTAGCAGC
>JAPTHA010000023.1:8895064-8910081 GCA_029814585.1 Gymnapogon annona | reverse complement strand
ATGAACTCTAAAGGTCTCTCCTTCACATTCACCTGTTGTGTTACCTTAAAATACAATACCCAGCCAAAATAAAGTTACATACACATTTCACTGCACCACCTTTGTTTTTTGATAATGGAACACATTCAGAGTGATTTTTTACATAATACTTATATAGTGTCACAAAAGGTTCAGAATATTTTTCCATTCACAGCTGTGTTAATTTTTGATTACTGATGATGGAGAATCCAGCTACTAATTTGCTAAACAAATTAGAGTCTGGACTTGATGGTAGTTAATCCTGTGTGAAAAAATGTCTCATTCTCCCTAAACCATTGTCACAAGCCTGATGCTTATCCTGGCATTTCCAATGTTAATTAAAGACATGAGGATATTCGGTGCATCAGTTACAGTTAAATAAGTTCTTGCATGAGACATCATGCAAGAAGTTCATCAGCATCTGAACTATTTGCTTAGTTAAATCCTTAGTTACTTTTTTTATTTTTTTGTCCAGACTGTTTAACTCTGTTGTAGGAAGTAACCTCTCATGCAGGATCATCAAGCTTATGACAGAATGGTTCAGGGAGAATGAGACATAATTTTCACACATGGTTTAGCCACCATGAAATATACTCTAATTTAGGATGTGATCTTCATCACATCCTAATTGATGTATCAGTCTGATTCTCCCTTATAAATAATCAAATATTAATTCAACTATAGATGAAAAACAATATTATGAACCTAATTGTGATACTACATAAGCATTATATGGCCAAAAAAAAAAAGTAAGTTAATGTCTCCTGTTATCAAAACCAAAAAGTGGTGCAGTGAAATATTGCAAGTGGGATTTTTTTTGGCCAGGTGGCGTATGCTTGAGTAGTTTATACACTTTATGATCAATGGAAGCAAACTTCTGCTTTGGATTTGTGTTCAAACTGATTCTGTGCACAGCAGGAGGTGAATAAAATTGCCTTTAGCAATGTTTCAATTAAGCACAAAGCATTATTTTTTTACTATGGTGCAACAAAGTGCTCATCTGCCAGAGATGTCCACCACTTACAAACTTATATTGACTCACCAAGCACATTTCTAGAATCTTCTGTTTCATTTAAAAACACATTTCGAGCTCCTTTGGGCAAGGAGAAGGCTCCTCTGGTCTTCCCTTGAAAAGGAAATGAATCATTATTTTCACAGTTCCTCCACAACATTAATTACAGTGAGGTAACAAAATAATATGGTAAACATGATATACAAGGGATCACAGAAATTTACATTGGTCAAAGAGGCAAAAAATATAACCTGGAAGGTGGCATTTGCCAATTACTGGGACAGTATTGGAGTTGCAATTGCTTGCCTTACGTTTGTCAGAACAGCCCTGCTGATGATCTGTGAGTCCACACATCTCTGAAAGATGGGCCAAGGTATTGAGACCTTCTCTGCACAGGATTTGAGCAGAAAAGCAGATATCCCATTTGGTCCTGTGGCTCTTTTGGTACCGATATATCTGAACACCGATTGGGCCCTATGAAGATGAATCACCAGGTTTGAGTCTCTCTCAGTCATTGAAATCGACCTCAGGACCTCCTCACATTCAAAGGAGTCCTGGGTTGGTTTCCGGTTCCGCCTTTGAGAGGATGACAGCTTGAATTATACCCCCAAACCCCCAAAACCTTGTTTTCGTCAACCCCATTGTATATTATAACAATGGATAAAGGGGTTTCTATAAGGTGTAGGATACCTACAAAGGTAACCGAAAATGATCCTCAACCAGCGCAAAGAAGTCGAAGCAGCTCTCCGGATAGCTATCCGCATCAGGATAGCACTGAAGCTAGTCTGCGCAATATTTTGACTGAACTTTGTGACTTCAGATGAGACAAAAGAGAACAGCTTTCCGACATTAAAAAAGAACTGAAGAGAGTAAATGACAGACTGGAAGAGGCAGAGGGAAGAATTGATGAAACAGAGAACGTGCTTCAAAGCAACAACAAAGCTAATCAAGGGGCTACTGCAGCGTCAAGCTAACCTGGAAGCTAAGCTGATAGAACAGGAATGACAAGCACGGAGGGATAATTTAAGGATATACGGAATACCCGAAGATAAAGAAGGCACAGACATGGTTGGCTTTCTGGATAACTTATTGAAAACCGCACTCGACCTTCCTTATGACAAAGAACTAGGAACTGAGCGAGCACACCGAGCATTACCACCAAAACCAAATGCCAAAAAGGCAAAGCCTCAATCTATCGTAGTAGGAGCTACCGGATGAAAGAAGAGGTGCTCCGAAGCACATGGAAGAAAAAAGAGGTATTCTGTGATAAGGTTCGATTCTATGTTGATCATGAATTTCCTCTTTAAGTACTAAAGATACTCGGTGAACATACCCCAGTTATACACCAGGTAAAATGTTGAAATCCCCCGTGGATCTGGACCAGGAGGAGATACATCAACTGTCCGCCTGGCAGGTGATGGGGAGCCGTCGCGACCAGGACAAAGACCAGGAACTGGAGGCAGCGGACGGCCACCCACAGCCCGAGAAACAGCACAGCTCCCGATACAAAGAGAAACTTGAGGAATTCAAAAGACGATCGCCCACGGACGGAAACTGATGATCCAGAGCGTTTTTTTTTTGTTAATGCAGCTAAGTCCTTAATCAACCTTTGGCTATTTAACTAGATGGTTGACACTGATGTTTATATACGGATAAGTAGGATTCCTACAGTTTTATGACTAATTAAAGGAATCGGGTTTTGCTAATTGAGTTATTATCCTCGACATGTTTTAACTTTATTTTTATTTTATTTGAACTCTCAAGGGCCCCACCCCCTGACAGGATGTGGGACTTTCCCTTTGACCTTTCCAGGTCCCCTAAGGCTTCACTGGAACAAGCCTCACCATTGATAACACCTGTTCCTGCAAGAAACACATTTAACCCCATCGGAACATGAAAAGCTTAAAACAATGGGGTTTTCAAACGTATATTATTTGTCTAATAAATCAGGCCGTATAGGAGAGGAGTAGTAATTTCAATATCACAAAACATTTCATTTGAAAAACTTCAGCGATAACAGATAAGGAGGGGAGATATATAATAATCTCAGGAAAAATAGATGGCATTGCAGTAACATTCTGTAACATCTATGCCCCACCCGGAAGTGATTTTACTTTTTACCGTACTATATTTGATTTCATTATAGGAGCTACAGGACTGGTCAAATGCGGTGGAGATTGGAATATCCGCCTTAATCCACAAATAGATTCATCTAAAAATTTGATCATTACATCATTACACAGGAAAATTAATGTTCGAATGGCAGAGCTTGACATATTGGATCTTTGGAGAGACTTTTATCCCTCCGGCCATTACTATACATTCTATTCATGCCCTCATGATACATACTCAAGAATCGACTATTGTTTAGTGTTTAAAAGAGACCGCAATAGACTGCAGAGCTGTGACATTGGATGTATTGATTTATCTGATCACGCTCCCCTATCTTGCACTGTACACATTAGTGACAATCTCAGAAACACATTATGGAGGCTTAATACTAGTGTTTTAAACGACCCACAATTTAAGACTCAAATAAGTGAAGATATTAAAACTTTTCTGAAAGAAAATGATAACAGGGAGGTTGACTCGGCTATAGTCTGGGATGCCCTAAAGGCAGTCATTAAAGGTAGAATTATATCTTTTTGCACCTATAAAAAAAAAAGAAAAAACAATTGAGACTAATAGATCTCAATAACAAATTAAAAGAATTTGAGTCACAACATAAAAGAGAACAAAAAACAGATTTGATCATTAAAATAAATAAAATTAGAAATGAAATAAATGTACTGTACTCACAGGAAATTTTAAAAAGCTGCTATTTCAAACAGAGATATTATGAATCAGGTTCTAAGTCATTAAAACTATTAGCAAGAAAACTCCAAAAACAAAGAGCGGATTGCACAATATATAAAATAAGAGACCCCGATTCTAAAACAATATAATACAAGCAAGATGAAATACACAGTGTTTTTAGAAAGTATTTCAAGACAATACACAACCAGACCTAGAAGGGGATCATCAAATAAGCATGTTCCTTAATTCACTCAATTTACTGACCCTGTCTGAAGAGCAAAATCAAATATTAACAGCTTCAATAACTGAGAATGAGTTAAACAGTGCTATCTCTAATTTAAAAGTGAACAAGTCACCGGGCCCCGATGGCCTACCATCAGAATGGTATAAAGCTTTTCGATCTGGGATAACCCCAAACTTCTTACGAGCCTGCAACACAACATTGAAATAAACTAGAATATGGATCATATAGGCCAATTTCAGTACTGAATGTTGACTATAAACTATACATGGCCGTATTGGCCAAAAGGTTGGAAGGGGTCCTTCCTCAGCTTATACACAATGATCAGACTTGATTTGTTTCACAAAGACAAACTCATGATGACATCAGGCGTGTCTTGCACATAATTGACTATATTCAACAGGAAAATTCTGAAGGTCTCATAGTCAGTATAGATACAGAGAAGGTTTTTGACTCAGTAAGTTGGCCTTTCTTGTATAAAGCGCTTGAAAAATTTGGCATGCACCAAAACTTTATAAAAGCCATCCGTACACTGTATACTAAACCATCAGCTCGGATTAAAATAAACATATATCTTTCAGATAGGATTATTTTAGAAAGCGGTTCAAGGTAGGGGTGTCCTATCTCAACATTACTCTTTGTGCTTTATATAGAGCCTCTGGCACAGTGGATGGGAAGAAAGAAAGTATTAAAGGCATCCGTATAGGTGGACAAGATCACAAAGTGGCATTGTATGCAGATGACATTTTGACCTGCTTAAGTGAACCTTCAAATACATTTGTAGAACTAATGAATCCTCTAGACAAATTTGGCAGATATTCTGGATACAAATTAAATGTAAACAAAACTCAAATTTTGACTTTTAACTTCATACCTCCAAAACATGTTACAGAAAAAAAAAACATACCGGTAAAAGTCACGCGGTAGAAACAACACTAACAGGGCGGGTTAAAAAAAACATACTGGTAACTGTCACGGGGAGTAACAGCAGCAACACAGTAGAAACACAGCACTGACAGACTGCGGTCAAACCAGCCGTGATTCGCTTCTTCCTTGTCAAGTCAGCCGCTGGTGAATTACATGTGTGCGATTTATCTCACGATTACGGTAAACTGCTCTTGTTTCTGTTGAGGCTCGTAACTTGCGGCTTAGTACTAAAGTATACGAAGTACTAAGCTCATACAAGCCAGTTCCACGGGGTTTTTACTGGAGAAATTAAGAGAAAACTGGAAGTGATTTTGTGGTGTGGGCGGCGAGAGGGGCGTCATGTTGTGTGTGTGTGTGTGTGGTGTGTGCGTTCATCCCTCACAGGTGTCAGAGATGATGTCACGCACCTGCATCCACTGGAGTCATCAGCGGGGCGCATTTAAGGGTGCTAGAAACGGGCTTCGGTGTCAGTGGATTGTTCGACCTACTCGGGGTAACGCGTGTCAGATACTGTGCACAGATTGTTCAATCAAGAAGCCCAGCACTGCGATGGTGACGCGCACGGACTTCTACTTCCCTTGTGTTTTGTTTTTTTTTTTTCCAGTGTCTCCGCCTGTGCTGTACTCCGGTCACCCACCTGCCTTCTCCGCCTGGAGTATCCCCTCGCACTTTTCATTGTATGTGTTCCATCAAGTTTGGAATAAATCCTTTGTTAACTTTTATTCCTCCTGCATCTGGATCATCTCTCTCCGCCGTACACAACAGAATCCACTGACCAGCTATGGAGCCAGCAGGAGGAAGTCCCGCTGAGGAAAGGGATCCCTTTTTGCGACGCGTTAACACACCAAGGACAGCTGCTGGGACAGCATGAGGAGTTGTTGAGACATATGACGAAGGCGCTCCAGAACCTCAGCATCCAGATCACCGAGCTGCAGAGCGCGGGCGCGGCGGCGCCGGTCCCCGCTCCTGTGTCAGTGGCGGCCGCTCCAGTTGTGAGTACCTCCACCATGAATGAGAGCCGAGTCTTAACCAGAGAGCCGTTCCCTCCCACCCCGGAGCCCTACGCAGGAGAGGTAGGTTTCGCACGCCGGTTCATTCTTAGGTGCAAATTGGTGTTTGAACAATAACAGTTGTCGTACCTGTCTGACCGGTCACAGGTGGCGTACTCTGTTAATTTACTGAGGGGGAGTCTGGCTAAGTGGGCGACGGCGCTCTGGGAGCAGGGGTCAACGGTGTTGGCTACATTTGCGGGGTTTTCACAGGAGCTTAGGTGGGTATTTGATCAGTCGGTGGCTGGGCAGGAACACTCTAAGCGGTTACTCTCTCTGTCACAGGATGCAGCCTCCGTGGCTAACTTTTCGGTGGATTTCCGGATCGCGGCTTCGGAAAGTGGCTGGGGGGACCGGGAGCGTAAAGGGGTCTTCTTGCGGAGTCTGTCCTGAGTCAGAGGAGCCGGAGGTTCACATGCAATTGGGTCGAGCGCAGACTGAGCCGAGGGATAGGGGGAGGGTGGGGTCGCGGCGTTCCTGTTTTTTCTGTGGGGTTGTGGGTCACGTGGTCGCCTCATGTCCAAAACTGGCAAAAGGCGGGACTCACCAGTAGACCAGGGGTTACTGGTGAGTCAAACAGTTTCTTTTGGAAGAAACCCTCGGAGATTGTCAGTCAGGGCTTCGTTACTGTTGGGAAAGGAAAGTCCCGGTGCTGATTGACTCTGGTGTGCATGAGAGCTTTATTGATGAGGACCTGGTGCAGGCACTTAAGTTGCCAACTGAAGCTCTCTCTGCGCCGAGGTTAATTACGGCACTGGACGGGCGAGGGATCTCCGAGGTCCAGTTTCGGACTGCCACGGTGACGTTGCTTATGTCCGGGAACCATTGGGAGAGGATACAATTATTTTTTATACCATCACCTCACTCTCCCGTGGTCCTGGATCTCCCGTGGTTACAGACACACAACCCACAGATAAATTAGGAGACGTTAACGGTGACCAACTGGAGTGTGCCTTGCCACTCTCGTTGTCTTCGTGCGGCCAACCCATTGTCTGACTGCCCGCCTTCCTCTGATAAGCCGCCGGAATTAGCGGGGATACCGGTGGAGTACCACGATCTGGAGCAGGTCTTTAGTAAAGACTAAGTAAAGACTGGTGTTATGTCTGTGAACCTGAAGCCATCCTCTCTTTTCTAGCCCTTTGAGTGGCAATATGAGTGAGTTGTCTGTTGTTAATAATAATTAGACGTATACGTGATTATTTTAGAAGGCTTATTTGTGATTATTCAAAGATGTTTGATAAGTCTGAGTCTATGCTTAGCCCTGCCCTGCTCAGCGGACGCTAACCCTTTGATGCACCTTTGTGCATTCATCTTTATTTTTACATTACTAAGCACATGTTTGTGTTTGTATTTTTTCAGTTTCACACTTTTGGCATTAAATACCTGTCCAAAACAACACCTGCCTGTTCCTTGGAGGAATTGATGCTCAAAAGAGTTTAGCTGGCTGTGAACCTCAATTAGGACACCGGTCACATTGAGTGTAACAGAACAATAACTATATAACTCTATAACTGTATATTACTATATATCTGATAATATCTCTGTATATTACCATATAACAATAAGGGTATAACTATAGAACTGTATAACTATATAACTGTATATGACTTTATAACTGATGATGTCTCTGTATATTACTATCTAACAATATAATGGTATGGCTGTAGAGCTGTATAACTATATAACAGTATATTATTATATAACTGATGATGTCTCTGTGTATTACTATTTAACAATAAGGGTATGGCTATGTAGCTGTATAACTATAGAACTGTATATTACTATATAACTGACGATGTCTTTGTATTTTACTATATAACTAAGGGTATAACTATAGAACTTTAGAAATATAAACTGTATATTACTATATAACAATAAGGGTATAACTATATAACTGTATAACTATATAACTGTATATTACTATATATCTGACGTCGTCTCTTTATTGATCTTTACTGTTGCACTCAATCTGTTCTTTTCTTTTTATTTGTATTTATATATTTATTTTATTATGATTTACTCTTATTTTCCATCATATTTGCAGTATCTCTCAGTGTGTGTCTTGTCTTATATGTGCTGCTGTAACCTGAAATTTCCCCGCAGGGGACTAATAAAGGTATCTAATCCAATCTATTCTAATCTAATGTCACCTCTGCATCCAGACTTTAGTCTGTTTGCCCTGTCATTTCCTGGTTTACTTTGGTTTTGTTCCTCAAGTTTCTTGTCTGGTGTCTTTACGTCCTGTTTCCCCACTTTTCCCACATGTGTGATTACTGGTCCCTGCCCTAATGTGCTGCACCTGTGTCTCACTGTCTCAATGTCCGGGTAATGTCAGACTGGATACAGAAGATTAGATAGATAGATAGAAGTACTTTAATGATCCCAGAAGCTGATAAATTTGTTTATAACAGTAGCAGCATAAAAATAGAATAAAGATATAATACAATATATGCAGTAAATAAACAGTAAGGTGCACAGGTATGGTTATAGTTCTGACCGGGTTTGACATCAGGTGTGTTTATTGTATAGTCTTATTGCCGATGGAAGGAAGGACCTCCTGTACCTGTCCGTACGACAGCGGAGCTGTAAGAGTCTTTTGGAGAAAAAGCTCCGC
Source organism: Gymnapogon annona (assembly GCA_029814585.1). Taxonomy (NCBI): domain Eukaryota; kingdom Metazoa; phylum Chordata; class Actinopteri; order Kurtiformes; family Apogonidae; genus Gymnapogon; species Gymnapogon annona. The sequence continues at coordinate 8,901,424 of JAPTHA010000023.1, read as the reverse complement.
TGTCTGTCCAGTGTGTGGTGGAGAGGGTGGTCTTGGTTGTCCATGATGGAGATCAGTTTCTGTAGTGACCTCCTCTCCACCACGGACTCAAAAGCGTCCATCCTCAGCCCGATCACAGAACCAGCCTTCTTGATTATTTTATCAAGTGTATTGGTGTCCCTGGTTCTGATGCTGTGACCCCAACAAACACCTGCAAAGAAGATGGCGCGAGCTACCACAGACTGGTACAACATCTCCATCATCCTGGTGCATACTCCAAAGGATTTGAGCTTCCTCAAGAAGTATAGTCGGCTCATCCCCTTTTTGTACCTAGCCTCGGTGTTGGATTTCCAGTCCAGTCTGTTGCCGATCTTCACTCCCAGGTATTTGTAATCCTCCACCTCCTCCACAGTTTCTCTCCTGATCACCAGTGGTTGTGGAAGCGTCCTCCTCCTTCTGAAATCGATCACCATCTCCCTGGTTTTGCTGATGTTCAGCTTCAGCTGGTTCTGTTCCGTCCACTCCACAATTTCACTCACCAGTTTTCTGTACTCCCCCTCCTCTCCCCCTCTTATACACTCCACAACTGCTGAGTCATCAGAAAACTTCTGAACGTGACATGACTCAGAGTTGTGTTGGAAGTCTGTGGTGTATAAGGTGAAGAGGAAAGGGGAAAGCACAGTCCCCTGTGGAGATCCTTCACTGCTTATCACCACATCAGACCGGACACTATCCAAATGGACAAACTGTGGCCTTCCCGTCATATGTTAATATGTCATATGATAATCAACAATCCAGGAGATCACTGAGCAGCTGACTCTCATCACTCGCAGCTTCTACCCAAGTAGCAGAGGCTGGATGGTGTTGAAAATACTGGAGAAGTAAAAGAAAAAAGTGATCCTCACAGAGTTTCCTCCACCCTCCAGGTGCATGTGGGCTCATTGCAGCAGGTAGATGACAGAGTCATCGACTCCTAAGTAGGGCTGGTACACAAACTGCAGAGGGTCAAGAGACATCGCCACCTGAGGCCTTAGCTGTGATAAGACCAAGTCACTCCAGAATCTTCATGACATGAGAGGTCAGGGCTACTGGTCTGTAGTTGGCCAGGTCTGATGGGACTGACTTTTTGGGGATGGGGGTAATGCAGGAGGCCTTCCAAAGCACCGTAACTTTCTGTAGGCTAAGGCTCAGGTTGAACAGTTGTTGAAGAACAGAAGACAGCTGGGCGGCGCAGGTCTTCAGAATCCTGGGGGAGATGCAATCAGGACCTGGAGCCTTATGTTGGTGGAGTCTCTCCAGCTGTATCCTAACCTGGCCTGTAGTCACTGTAGTCACGGGGGGGCGGGGGGTTGAAAACCATGGGTCAGAGTAGGTGTGAAAGGGTCAGGAGTGGTTGGGGGCAGAGGGAGAGCCATTGGGCGAGATAAACCTGTTGAAGAACCGGTTTAGCTGGTTTGCTCTATCCTGACTCCCAGCTACGTGTCCATCTTTCCTCTTTATGCCTCTGATCTTCTTCTTCCCTGCCCATACATCCTTCATGTTGTTTTGCTGGAGTTTGGCCTCCAGCTTCTTCCTGTAGATGACCTTACATGTCCTCAGCTCCTCTCTCAGTCCATGCTGTACTCTTCTAAGCTCCTCCCTGTCTCCAGACCTGAAAGCCCTCTTCTTTTTGTTTAGAAGTGTTTTCAGGTCACATGTGATCCAAGGTTTATTATTCGGGTAACAACGTACGTTCCGGGCTGGTATGGTGGTGTCCTCACAGAATTTGATGTATTCTGCTATGCGGTCTGTGATGTGGTCCAGATCCCCGTCAAGTGGATCACAGACTACGTCCCAGTCTGTTGTCTCGAAGCAATACTGGAGTGCGTCAGCAGCCTCCTCTGTCCACTTCCTCACTGTCCTGGTGAGGACAGGCTGCCTCGTCACAATAATAATAATAATAATAATAATACATTTTATTTGTTGGGCGCCTTTCAGGGAACTCAAGGTATTTAAGAGACAACAGGACTAGGTTGTGGTCAGACCTACTGAGGGGGGGAGGGCTGTGGCTGAGTACGCATCCATGGCATTAGCATACAGGAGATCCAGGGTTTTATTGTCTCGGGTGGGGCAGTCAACATATTAATGAAAGTTATTCAACATCCAGTGAATGATTAAAATCTCCTGTGATAGCCGTGAATGCGTCTGTCTGGTGGTCTGTCTGGAGTTTTGCCGCGGTTTGGCTGATGACATCACACGCCACCGCATCAGCTGACAGGGGGATATACACAGTGATCACAATGGTTGATGTAAACTCCCGCGGAAGATAATACGGGCGCATTCCCACAACGATCCGCTCGATGTCAGGGCTACAGACATCGAGCGGATGTCTGTACACATTTCTGGGATTACACCATCACGTACAGTGCGACCCCTTCTCCTTTCTTCTTTCCGCTGTTTATAACGTCTCTTTCAGCCTGGATAAAACTGAACCCCGGTACCGCAACGGTGTGGTCTGGGATGAGTGAGTGCAGCCATGTTTCAGTAAAGCACATAATGCTACATTCATTGTATTCCCTGTGGGTCTTCACCAGCATTGCGAGTCCATCCGCTTTATTCCCGAGAGATCTCGCGTTCCCCAGAATGATCACTGGGACTGCTGGCTTGTATCTTCTCCTCTTCTCCCGTCGTTTGACCCCGGCTCTACAGCCCCTTCGCCTCCGCTGTAGTTCCTTGGGGACCGCTGGTTTGTCTCCGGGCAGCAGCACAGGTTTACTCATTGCAATCAGCTGTTCCCGCGTGTAAACAATGCCGTGTTCCATGGGCCGCGTTGGTCTTTGTTACAAAGAGCAACAAAAGTAATGGAAGAACCGGGAGAAGAGTGACAAAACTCAGACCAGCCATTGTTACTGTGAATATGGACAGGATTGATGAGAAAAGAATTAAAAAAAGTAAAAAGTAAAAAATAAGTAAAAAATAAAAATAAATAAAATAAAATAAAAAATAAGTAAAAAGAAATAAAATCCTACGGGAGCTACTGTTACAGGCAGCCTCCTAGGAAGGCGCCAAGGAAAAAAAAATAATTAAAAAAATTATGACCAATCTGCTTCTTAAAGAGCAGAGCAATCGGCCACAGCTGAGCAGCACGGCCAGGTGTTCCAGATCCAGTTGGTCGCCAGTCCTCTGAGGGGAAGGGTGTGGCTCATCCAGAGCCTGGGCTGATCATGACACTTCTGGCAGCCAAGGGGTTTCCATTGGGAAAACAGGCCAGCAGTGAAAGAGTTAAGAGGTTGTACATGAAAAGTTATAGAAAGGTTGGACTTGTTATCATGGACGCAGTCAGGGTGTGGCAGGGAATTTTGATGCCTCGCCATGAAAAATGAAACTGATAAATATTTTTTTTTTTACCACCAAACTTGACTAGGACCTTTCAAAACAAAATGACATAACCATATTAAATATGACTGATAGGGTCATCTTTTGGCAACAGGAAATTCTTATCAGAGTGTCGTGGGTCGAATCTTTTTGAAACAACTTGCCCTCACAGGAAAACAATACATATTAGGCAAATGTATTTTTCCCAAAATGAACCATAGGAGTTCCATATGGGTTCCTTATGAAGGCCAGGGTTTTCATATGGATCAGGGATTGAAGCTCGAGCCCTTTTAAACTGACATGGGAAGGCCTGAGAAGGCCCTCTTGCGATTGCAATTAGGGCACAAATGCTGACCATGCAATGGCCAGCAAAGGCCCTCTTGTAATAGTAATGTTTATTCGGGGACCTACCGTGGCTGGACAAATTAGTTGGTAAGGGATGTGTACCCTGTGATGCACGGGGGACTGCGGTTCGATTCCTGTGGCGAGTGTCCAGTGTAGGTCCTTGGGAAAGACCCTTCATGCTACTGCCTACAACTGTAGCCAAATGGGGCAAAGCCCTGCACATACCTCAGATGCAAAAATTTAGCAGCAAGGAGTGTTATAATCAAGACAAATGAATGCATTTAGGTCAGTAACTCCCACGCCACATGTTGCATTTTTAAAATTGCACATCGTTATGTTCCCTGAATGTTGCAGAATCATGTGGGCTAGGCCAGTACCATTTCCACCAATATTTTTTTTCACAACACTCAGAAAACTGAAAAAAATACACTCATTCTAACTCCTTGAGATTTTGTCTGTTATGCTTGAATATTGTCAAAGCAAGTCATGTTCTGTAACTGAGCCAAAGTCATCACAATTTTTGGGGTGGTTAAAAATATCCCAAAATTATTAATGAACAAATTATGTAGCTAGATAAAAGAACGCAAACTGTTGCATATCTCTCTTAAAACAAAAGCTATTGATACCAAATCTGAGATTCCTACTTTCATGAGACTGAGAGGATATACGACAAATTTGGTGAATGTCATATGCAAATATAACAGGCGTATATGTCTTAAATGGCTTCACGAATTTTTGTGAAATTTGAGTTTTGAGTATCATGAAAGGCTATTCCTGATAGCATATCAGGTGACAACCTTTATCAAAACAAATCCAAGTCCTTAGCAATTTTTAAACATTTTGTCACTTTTCATTTCATCAACTTAAAATGGGAAAAACTGTAAAGAATCATGTTTCTCTCAGCGCTAGTGCTTCACCGTACTTTCACCTCAAGACATCATTCAAATTCTAAAGCGCAGGCATTTTTGTCCTCTCCACATGAATGTATGAGGATAGGTTTTATGGTTTTTGATAGGCTTATTTTACAGCCCTTGGTTTGATGAATTTTTTAGTTCTTAGAGTGAATGATATCATCAACCAGAGTTTCCTGGGTAACATGTTTAACCTCAGAACTCTTCTGAACAACTCACCCTTGGGGCCTAACGATACATGGCAAATTAATGATTTTTCCCCCCCAAATTTTTCCCCTGGCCTTCATGCAAATCCAAGGCTGAAGCTTGAACCGTTTTTAAACTGAAATGGCGTCCAGCACATTAGGGTCAACTCCTCTCACTCAGCCAATACCCACCAATGCAATTGAATATTTTTTTCAGCTGGTGACTTAAGAGCTTTCATACTGCTGGACCGTGGTCACTAACAGTTCTTACAGTATCTCGGGGAAAAAAATTACATATCAAGGCCATTTTGGTTTTCAACTAGTATTTACGGTGTTCTTGTAATGGACAGTTGTTTAGGAGCTGTTATCCAGCTTCTAACAGCCTTAAATGAGCATGGTTTGACCAGTTCGGTGGCTATACATTGATGTTTGGTGTGTACATGGATCACCATGGTAATAGCATCACTGCTATGTGTGTGTGTGTGTGTGTGTGTGTGTGTGTGTGTGTGTGTGTTTGTATGTGGAACATATATGATATTCAGATCACTCTACAATATATGTATTAAAAATGGACAACTGACATGCATATGTAAAAGACCATACAGACAAAAACTGCTTGACATATATATATATATATATATATATATATTACAGCCTTAAAGTTTAATAATGATTCATCACGGACATGATTTATTTAAGAGACATTCATCGTGGGCTCCACAGGGGCCTGGGGGCCGAGTGGCACCCGAGTCAAGGGATTAGAACTATGAGCAATTCTAGTAGGTACTTGTGTCATTTTTTTGGCCTCTTCTGTCTCACTTTTGAGGGCCTGAACATGCACAAAATAATCTTTTTTTTTTTAAACTCATTTTTTGCAAATAATGAGTAGTGGCAAGAAATATTACATTTTCAAGGTTTCATAAACAAACCTTCAAAAATGGCTCTATAACACACCCTAGCACAGGTATCAGGAACCTATGGCTCAGGAGCCAGATGTGGCTCTTTTGATGACGACATATGGCTCAGGAGCCAGATGTGGCTCTTTTGATGACGACATCTGGCTCCCAGACAAGATGAAAGGGTCAACGAGACAAGTTATTCAAGTCTTTCATTGACTTCATTAAAGAAAAACTGCGTTGTGAATGTCATCTTGTAGTGTATGAACGGAACTGTAATACTGTCTCATGAAAAATACAAATAAAATAATGTAAAAAGAACAATAAATTAAGAGACTATTATAAATTCTTGGTCTTACTTGAGAATTCACTAATTTAATTGTATTCAGTGCTGTAAAAAAATATTCTGCTCTCACAGAAATATATTTTGAAATATCTGACTTCCATGGCTCTTTCAGACAAAAAGGTTCCCAACCCCTGCCGTAAGCACATAATACACCACAACCTGCACCAACATGCTCCCATTCAGAATGAAATTTGTTGTACACATGTACATATACTCAATGACATCTACCATTTACGCACAGGGAATAACCTGAGGTTATGCCAATAAATGTCTACTGTGTGTGATAAATCCAGTTTTCCTAGGCTTTCAGAGTCTTTCTGCATGTTCAGAGAAGGATTACCTCA
>JAPTHA010000023.1:8794547-8816178 GCA_029814585.1 Gymnapogon annona | reverse complement strand
CATATATGAACAGAACAGAATATATCGTACGTGTTTATATACATGTTTATATACGTGTTTACGTAACAGTAAGGATATATATGCTTACTGTATGTGCAGTTTCTCATATATTGTAATAATTCTCAGATATTCTCATATATTTCTCATGTATATGTTTAAAAATAATCAGTTTTAAAGGGTTAAGACACATAAAAACAGCGCATGTGTTTTATTCATGAAGTCCTCATCCCAGCTGAAACTTGGCATTGACACATATTGTTGAATAGACTGGATCACTGGTTACCAAGCCAAAAAGCAATTTAAAAATTTTAATAAATTTAATTTAGCTACATGTTCAGAAGCAAAGTTCTAATTGTATTCCCAGCATTAATAAGAAGAACAAACAGACTCTGTTAAAAATAAATTCAGAAAATGTTCTATTGATTTCAGAAAGCATTTAGAAACTAAAAGATCAATATGTCTCTCACACAGCGGGTAACCGCGTGGTGGATACAGTAACGTCTCTGGCTTCGGGTGGACTTCAGAATAATATTGAGGCTAAAAATGGACAGGACACATGTATATTTGATAAAGTGTCATCCATGAAACATGACCTCAAAACTCTGATGTCATGACTCACAGGTTTTCTAGGTATTGAGTTCAAAAGAGTATAAAAGGAGAGCTTGGCAAAACAAACTAAAAAACATGTTGTTCTTTGTATTTTCATGACAAGGACTTCGGAGAATTTCAGAAATAGGTCAAATGGAGATCAGCGATAATACATCATAAATGTCATCATCAAAAAATCATCAACAGAAATCATAAAATGCAATTAATCTATACTACATTTTATTCCTTAACTTGCCCCAAAATATCTCTATGTTGTATTAAATTTGCGTTGCTATTAACCTCCTGTCCTGATATGAGGTAGCAGGAAAACTAGCGTGACTTACGTGTGACATTGTGTCAAAGTGATGCAGCTTTGATGAAATGCCTGTGGTGAGGCAGGACACAGGGACGGGAACATGCTGCACCCTAATAGCAGAGCAACATCAGGCAGACGGAGGTGATGACAAACTGGGCAGGATTTCAACTGGACGGATGGACAGGCAGGGCGGGACGACTTATAGTACCAATTAACAAACGCAAACCTGTTCGGTGTCTGAACACACACCTAATAATTGGATACACATCTGTCAGAGGCACTCTGTAGTTTGGATAGAACTGTCGGAAGGGTTGATATCTGTGTCAAAATGCTTAATGGACGAGTATCAAACTTAATGCTTTTTTGTGTTTTTTTTTTTTACCCCAGAGTTGTAAATGACTGCTCTTTGGATATACGATGCATTGCTCCCTTACTATATAAGCACATTTTAAGTTAATTGTGTATGTATAATGAGCAGGTCCATTTTGACCGTTGGGGTGTAGGGTAAAGACACACGAAATGAAAGTAATGAAAGGTTCATATGATGTAATACTGGCCTTCCAGTCCACGACCTGATCCTTCCCTGATCCCTTCAACATCCAGCATCGACCTTTATCACATTAATCCACAATAATCTCTCCCAGCCCCACGCTCTCGCTCTGCACAGCAGCTCGTTGTTGTTGTTGCCATAATGAAAACAGGAGCCCTTGCAAATGCCTCTCACACTGATAACCCCCCCCCACCACAGAGGGCATCCCCCTGTTTACGTACAGATGTAATTTGTTTATTCCGTTCAGTCCTGTAATCCTTCTGAGAAGATTCGGTTACATCTGCATCCCCTTTTGAACCCACTAACATGTGGATGCTAATACAGCTCATCAAATTCATCTCGACTTTTCCTGTTAAAAGTAATCTGTAAATTTGTTTTATAACATTACATATGGACTATCTTATGTAATATCAACAGGTAAATTGTTTCTTTTTTATTTTTAATGGCTCAAATGTTTAAACGAGGTTGATGTTTTGCTTTGTTGTTTGTCCTTATTTTCAAAGAACCAACTATCAATTAATACAAGACACAATCCAAAGACTGCTAATAGTAAATATGTTCCTAACATAAAAGACAAATGCTTGTTTTAAAAAATTTTTATAGACAAGAACCAATATCTCACTTCATATCTAATAATTTTTTTGGGTCTTGAAATACATTTAAGGAAAGAAATATTGCCTGACATATTCAATTAAACCAGTTTCTTGTTGTGTTTAGTTTCTTCATTATTGTAGCTAAATGATATGAATGACACTGTTACACACAGAGACATGATTCTAATCCTCAGACACATTCACAGGTAGAAATTTGTAAATAAAAAAAACAACTATTACAGTATGGAAACTTTCCAACAGTTTATACCACATAAGACCTCTTGAACTTTAAACTCTATCTTCTTTTCTCTACTTATCTTCTCTGTGTAGACATATATAGTTATAGATTAATATAAGAATATAATAATATAATGAATATAAGAATTACATTTAATTCAATAATTGAATTTAAACCCTTTTTTAAATTCTTTATTGAAAAAGTGCAAGAACTACAGAACACATAATATATATATATGTATATATGTTATATATGTATATATATATATATGTATATTTATTTATTTTAAAAAGATTCCAACATCAACTACATACAAAATATTCAAGGATAAACAATCTTCATATATTGCAAAATTCGATTAAGACAGGAAAGAATAGGGATGATGCTGAGAATTTGCATTTATGAATATAGAATTTGCTGGATGTTATAATTAAGGAGGGGGGCTTAAGGGGTGGCTCGGGTGGCAGATCAGGTCGTCTGGTAACTGAAGGGTTGCCGGTTCGATTCCCGCTCTCTCCTGATCATGCGTCATTGTGTCCTTGGGCATGACACTTCACCCACCTTGCCCATCCCTGTATGAATGTGAATGAATGATGACCCTGCGATGACTGGTGACTTGTCCAGGGTCCCCACCCCTGCCTTCGCCCTGACCCCCACGATCCTGCAAAGGATGCAGCGGGTTTGGAAGATGGATGAATTATAATTAAGGTAACTGCCATTTCTATTTTTACCATTTTTTCTTGAAAGCCAAAAATGATATGTTCATAAATTTTAAAAAGATTTTGGGGTCAATTTTTTATCTTATGAATTGTGAGCAATTTTTCCAAAAGTTTTTTGTGAATGTACAGTTAATTTCCAAACAAAGATGACTAATAATTTAAGTGAGTTCATTACAAAAAATACAGTTAGGATTTAATGTCTTGATGTGTTTTAACATAAATTGAGTAGTGGGGTAAATTCTATTCATTTAAATTATACATCTTTCATTTTGTTATTAACAAAAAGTGTTTGGTTGGAGGATAATCCTCTTCTCCACACAGTGTCAGGGACAAAGTTTCTCCAGTAAAAAATAGCAGACGGTACACATACAATATCTTTTTGAAATAGAGCATGTATTCTTTTGTTGTTCTTACGAACAGGAGCAAAACAAGCTTTTCCAACAGTCGTGTCAGTCACAGACAGTGAGGTTCTGGTTCCATCAGAAGTAGTCCTGTTGAACAATTCACAGACTTCTTGGGTCACACCATCAATTACAATAGTATATTCTTTAGGAGTCACAGCAAGGGCGTATTTGACGGTGAATTCTTCATACCTTAGCGAATGCCCAATAATTTTGAATTTAAACCCTCATTTCACCTGCGTTACAAAAGAACGACCCTGCGATGAACTGGGGACTTGTCCAGGGTCCGTCCGCCCCCCCTGCCTTCGCCCTTGTGTAGCTGGTATAGGCTCCGGTGACCCTCGCGACCCTGCAAAGGATAAAGCGGGTTTGGAAGATGAATGAATGAATGAATACAAAAGAACGTCACTATAGCCAAACAGCCAATCAAAAGCCTGACACTGTTGAACGGAAGCCGCGAAGGGACATTCTGCTCGACTCGGCAACACTCGCTCGACGCTAGCGCAGTTCAGTGTAATCGTTGTCCGTGAGACATGTGCTCAAGGTTCTCCGCACATGTAAGGCAAGCTCAGTACACTAAATGCAATTAAAATTTTCAATATCACGTTGGTTGCGTCAGTTATCGCACAACACACAGCACTGCGTCAGTTATCGCAGTGTTGTGCGCGTTTGCTAATTCAGCTCGGATTATCGTTAGCTGTGTGTGCGTGTGCTAATGTTAGCTGTGGTCTGAGTTAAGTTTGCAGGACAGCACTGTGCAAAAGTCCTGGGACAACGTTATAATGACATGAATTTTCATTTTCTATTTTAAGGTCCGATTTGCGTATATGTGATGTATATATACAGCAATTAAAAAACAAAAGCTTCAGGGAAAAAATTGCTTCAGTAAACGAAGTGCGGTAGTATTTTATGTGTTGTCCCTTTACACTCAACATGTAGCAGCAGCTCAGTCTTGTATTCTTTTATCAAAAGAACATTTTAATGGGATTAACTTTAATAAATTCTGTGTTACACCATACCTGTTGATCTAAAAGTCAACGCAGGCTTAACTGTTGTGTGTATGATTTTATAGATGAGTTGATGTTTTGTGTATACTAAGGTATACAAAACAATCCAACCCAGTCATGCAGTCTGCAGAAGACGTTCTTTGAAGCGCCGCCTTTCCTTCTTGTCTTTGAATTTTTAAGGACACTAGGTAAATCTGAGGTGGCAACAGTGCACTATTATTACTATTATTATTGGATTTGATTTGATATTTTGCCTGCAGTCAGTGTTCTTGAATTTTGTTTCCGAAAGATTAGTTTTGTTAATCATAAACAAGATTCTCAAAGTTGTTCTTACAAAAAAGAGTTCTGAATCATATAGCAATGATCAACAAATCCAAACTCAAAGGACCGCTTCCTCAAATCTCAGTCATATAGTTGTGATAACAATTCAGAGCCTGTCTGAAACATAGATATATCTCCCAACCTGAGAACAGTATCACTTCCTCGTTTGGCATATCTCTAGTAACAGTGCAGATGTTATTTTGTCTAAATAACAAGAGATTAACATGGCATTGGTACTTTTTGAAAGTTTACACATAAATGAATACTTGGACACGTCTTTAAGATGTCATATTGTTTTTCTGATGACACTAATGACAGTTGAAGAATTGGATGTATGATGCTGTTAATGTCTTTCTCTCTGGTCTTTTGTCTTCACAGGCCTCTGATGTTGACCTCATGTAGACGCCTGTCTTGGACATTTCGATCATTCACCAACTATAAAAGAGTTTGTACCAGTAGGAGCTTGACTTTCTCTGTCTCTACAGTGTCATCCATCTTTGCACTTCACCCTTCACCTTCTTGCAGTTACGCTTTATTTACGAGCCGACAAGCCTGTGTGCCCCTGCCTCATCCTCCATCTGTTCACTTCCCTTTTAGCCGCAGTGTCTCAAAGTTCACCCAGTGTAACAGTAACATGGAGCTAAAGCAGGTTCTGCAGGTGCTGGAGCAGCTTGCGCCTCTTTCTCTGGCTGAGTCTTGGGACAATGTCGGCCTGTTGGTTGAGCCAAGCAAATCACGGCCCATTAAAACCGTCCTGCTCACAAACGACCTCACTGATGCAGTAATGGAAGAAGCAGAGGCTTTGAGCTGCGACCTCATTATCTCGTACCACCCCCCATTGTTTCGACCGATAAAGCGCCTTGTTCAGAAAGATTGGAAGCAGCGATTGGCTGTCCGAGCCGTCGAAGCTGGGATAGCAATCTTCTCACCTCACACTTCATGGGACTGTGTTAAAGGAGGAGTAAATGACTGGCTGGTTGGTGGACTTGGTAAGAGGTCACTCTGAATGGAAAATGTGTCACACAAACCTTTACATTTTTGATGAAGGTGTAGGCTAAATGTTGTGACACATGATACTGGGGTTGTGGTCAAGTAGTCTGACCAAATCTCTTCCATCTAGTCTCGCAGGTGTTTTATTTTGTCCCCCCCCCATCTCTTATGTCTGTGTTTAAATCTCAGGTAGCGGCCAGGTGACTGTGTTGACTCAGGCCATGAGTGGTGCTGCCCACGGTCACAAACTGGACTTCACTGTCCGGACCAGTGACGAGCTTAATGCAGTTGTGGAGGAATTGAAAGCTTGTGATACTGGAACATCAGTCCAGCGTTCAGTCAACAGGTTGTGTACATATCTGTGTGTAAATTCTGTTTTTTTAAGTATCTAAAAAATAGGCCAAATTCTTTATTATGTTGTTGGTATTATCACATTCTAGCTTGTGTGTTCAGCATGAATATAATGAAAAATAATAATCACCCCTGCTTGTCTGGATCTCTGGATATTTTTTTTTTCCTTGACAATCATAATCCCAATCCAGGAAGGTAATGACTTTCATGACTTTAGTCTCAACCTGGAGATTTTATTTCTAGAGGAGCGACTTTGCAGGTTTTGAGGGTCTGTTGTACGGCAACAGTTAGGGTGAACTGATGTGTGTTTTGGAGTCTGGTCATAACCAATGTGAAATGCGCAAAACTACACATATGGTTTTGAGATTCTATACACTGATTAATAAATTCCTCCCATTGCAGCCCAGACAGCAATGGTATCCATGTCAGTGTGACCTGCAGTGACTCAGCACTAGCCCCTAGTGTCCAGACTCTGTTAAGACATAGTGCCCTCAGCCAGTCCCTCATCATCACAAAGTTGGAAAAGGTACATCCATCAGAAAATGTAGAATACAATGGCATCTGTTTTGTTTGCATATTAATTTCTTGTATATCACCTTCACTTTGCAGCATCCTCTTCCAGGCCACGGCCAAGGAAGACTGAGTATTTTGGACCAACCTGTAACCGTAGCAACTGCTATCCAGAAAATGAAGTCCCACTTGGGCTTGAGCTACCTTCGTTTGGCTTTGGGTTTAGGGCAGACACTTGGTGAGGAATGTGCAAAAAGACAAAGACAACAAACATTGAGTTTAACAGAGAAACACTCAATGAAGACAGATGTGTACCATTAGAGAACATAGACTACTAGTACGGTCAAAGGATGTGTGAGTCAATTTACACAGACACTGTAATTGTCCTATAAATAAAGGAAAGGGTTTAAAATAATGCTATATTTGATCACATTTGATTATTTTCAGCTTTTATAGTAAATATCTCTGCATTTAGGCCAGTCTGTGTCAGTCTTGTTTACATCTGTGTTCTGCCAAGCAAGTGACGAAATTTTGAAAAAATACTAGAATATAAACAATTGGACATGTGAAAATTATAACAAAGCAGATGTGAGATTTATTGTTGTTAAACCCATAATATGTAGTAGTTAAACATCTAAGTAATTTAAAACAGCAAGGCTTATGTTGTATATTTTGTTTACTTGCACCTATTTCCAATGATGTTCAATTTTCTTGAAATCTCAAAGTTATTCTCTGTCATGGTGCATTTCATTTGGCTGCTTGCCAATGTTACTTGCAGCTGTTTTACCAGAAATAAATAATGTACCATGAATGTACAGGCATATACTTAAGTAAAAATGATTTTGAGTTATGTCATGCAGTGCTCCCAATAACTAAATAGTTTTGATCGACAGACACTTAAAGCATGTACTCTGTGTTTGAATCAGTTAGTTGCATTGTTGCTCAGGTCAAGTGTTTATTCAAATGCTTTAAATCAGTGTTGTGACCCTTCCCAGAATCCTCGGTTTGTTCTGCTGCTGTGTGTGCTGGTTCTGGAGCCTCTGTACTGAATGCAGTCAGAGCAGACCTCTACGTGACAGGTGAGTTCCAAATGAAGTATCCCCATAAAACGTCTACCTTGACTTGTTTGGACACATTACTGTCCAGCTCTTTTACTTATGTGTGTTGACATCAGCGCTCTACGTGTTTTGCAGGTGAGATGTCCCATCATGAAGTGCTGGACGCTGTGGCCAAAGGCACAAGTGTCATCCTCAGCGATCACAGCAACAGTGAGCGTGGGTTTCTGGCTGTGTTCAGGGAGAGGCTGGCTGTGCGTCTTCCTGACACTGTAACGGTGTTGCTTTCAAAGGCTGACAGAGACCCATTGGAGGTGGTCTGACCAGCTCTGAGCCGCGGTTCCATTTAAGTCGGAGTCATTAACCCTTTCATGCACAAATTATGATAACCTTCTTCAGGATTTTTTTTTTTAACAACTGACTCATTCATATAAGAGAAAACAATTTTAAAATAGTTGTCTACTGCAGTGACTTGTATGTTATGAAAGGGTTAAACATGTTAAAAGCATACCGGATGATTTATTTCAATGCTTTGATTATCTGTGTATGTCAAAGATTCTAACCTCAATGATGATTAAGTATTTGTTGCACAAAATCCAAAAAACAATTTGCATAAATTCACTATAAAACTACAAGTATCTGAGCTGAGTATTTGAATTGTGCTTCAGTATACACCATTGAGTACTGTGTATCGTGTATCTTCCAGGACTCGCTGAAAATGGATTATAGTAGACCAAAAAAATGGACTGTAGGTGTTTTGGATAAGACAAAATATCCTCCGCCCACATATGCAAAATGGGAGCCGGCATGAAATATAATTGTATCTAATATGAACGCGTGTGGAATCTGCATGCAGCGGATTTAACTATGAATGAGGAAGTAAAGCACACGTTGCTTTCATCTTGATAATGTAGAACACTGAGTGCATATAGATGACAGAAGAGATTATTGTTATCCATCATTTCTTTGAAAGCTTGCTCTGTTGTTTTGCTGTAAATATACTCTAGGAAATAACATGATGGATGTTCTTCAAAATGTGTGACAACAGGAGTAATAAAGAGCATTTTCAAACATTTGCTGAAGTGCATTGACATATAAAACAGAAGAGAGATGGACTGAACCACTTTGGTCGCTCAGGCTCTAAATACTAACTCGGTAGAATTATCACAAGAACGTCGATAATGATGGTGATGATTTCTTTTAGCTATTTCCCTTCCGGGGTCACCACAGCAAATCCAATTGGCATATTTGATTTGGCAGGAGTTTTTATGTCGGATGCCCTTCCTGACACAACCCACTGGACGCTCTTACCAGGGATCGAACCCGGTATCCCCTCTGCACCAGCCCGGTGCCTTAACAACTGAGCAATCCAAGCGGGACGTCAAAAATATAAAAGTCAAAAAGGTAACGATTGTAAAAAATATAAAAAAATATCAAAATGTTAAAAAAATTAAAAATTAAAAAAAAAAAAACGTACAAATGTAAAAAATTGAAAAACGTCAAAAAGGTAAAAATGTCAAAAGTGTAAAAATTGTAAAAAAAAAAAAATTAAAAATAAAAGTTAAAAATGTAAAAAAAAAAAAATATAAAATTGTAAAAATGTAAATCATGTTAAAAGAAATCATCCGAGAGCAGGAACGATACGGCGGTGTTATTATTTGCTATTATTAGTAGTAATTATTATTTTTTATTTTTATATATTGTTATTATTATTTATTATTATTAATCCATCTTATTATTTATTATTATTGACCCATCTTATTATTTATTATTATTATACATTTATTTTATTAGTTTTTATTTATTCAATATCCCTTTTTTGATTTGTTTTTTTATGTCGACTTTTCTCAGATAAGACGACCGACATGTGAGAGTTGAGATGGATGACTTAGATCACAGCATGCGCATCGCAGACTATGACTGGTCGCACTTCGCCGAGGTGTGCGAGGAGTGCGGTCTTCTGCTGCAGCCTTCACTGGCCCGTCCCGATAGCTCCAACCTCAGCGATTCGGAGGATTCGCCAAACCGACAACAGCCCGCTTCTACACCTCGATCCCAAGAGTTCAATCTGGGAAACACGGCTGCGCGACCAGTGGATCTCACGGGAAACACCGGAGAACAGAGTCGATCCAGACAAGATGCTCCGACTGAACTCGTAACTGTTCAGGGTTCGGACGAAACCTCAACCGAGCTGCAAAGAGGAGGCGAGGATGTTACGCCAGAGAGTGACACCCACGGCCTGGAGTCCAAACAGGAAATGGACAGAAACGTTACGGAAGGGGTGGTGAGCGAGGACGCGGGCTCCGCTGGCGTGAGAGCCGAGAGGGAGCGCTGGTTTGTGACGGTGAACGACAGTCCCGCACGACGACGGGCCTCTGGGAAAAAAAAAAGAAGAAAAGCCAAAAAAACATGTAAAGACAAACACGTGTCAGGGTCAGGTGATGAGATCTGCTCCGACCAGGACGCCGACGGACACAAAACTGAATCCGATTTAAAAAAAGACACAGAACAAAAGTCAGGAGAGAATCCGAGTCCTGAACCGCATCTCCAGACGGGCCTCATTCCAGAGCCTTGTGTCCCAACGTTTCCTTGTTCTGAACAGGAGGACACGTTGGCCGAACAGGTTACGTCTCATTCCCTGACAGGAAATGCCAACGAGCAGACGAAGCGCACACCCGAAGCATGTCCCGACAATAACATCTGCACTCTGGAAGCCACTCCTCTTTCAGGTGGCGTTGAGTCCGACGAGTTCGAAGACGGCGTTGAGTTCCTCTCCATCCACAGCTACGATTCTGAAAGTTACCTCTCTGCTCCTGAATCGGTGGAGGGGCAGCTTTCTATGGAATTCCGACAACCCAATCGGACTGAGTTTGATAATGTCGACGGCGCACAGGATGGAGGAATGCGCTTCTGCGAAAGTGCTGTAGCGCCTATCAGCTGTCACCAAAGCACCGTCGGTGACCAGACTCACGTGGAGCCGGCCTGCTATTTTCCATCTGCTCGCTACAGAGCTAACAAAACGCCAGACGACGGCTCCACATGTAACGATGACACACACAGCGCCGTGATCTCCGTGCCGTCCGATGCACCTCAATGCCAAGCACCAACTGGCTTTAATCTTCCGGCATCTGGTTGCTCCATAGGAGACCAGCCTGGATCATCGCCTCTACCTGCTCCCGAGCCGACTGCGGCACTTTGCTCTGTGACTGACAGCCCCGAAACATATGCAGAGGTGGCGGGGAACACACGACCGGTGTATGCTATCTCAGCTTTTTGGGATGAAATGGAAAAATTAACCATAAATGACATTTTACAGCTGAGGATGGGTAGGAGGACGCCGCCCAGGGAGGCACGTGACACACAGGAAACTCTGAGTCCAACCGGAATGACCGTAGACGCCCCTACGCAGAGCAGCTCCGTGGTGGATAGCGTGGACTGCAACACGTCTGACAGTGGTGTAATGGACACGTCCGATGCCGCTGATTCAGACTATTTCACACAGCTTGACGAATCCAAGCCAGATCGCTCAAGCTGTGAGTTTTCCACCTCCGATTTTGAGGAGGAGTACTGGCAGTACCTCGGCGCAAGCAGGAACCCAAGTCCTGACCTTCCTGGCAGAGGTCGACAAACTGACTCCGACGTCTTGGACGAGGAGGGTTCCGTGGTCTCTGAGGGAAAAGACACACCCGTTCCTCCGGAGGACCTTGAGGGGTATTATTTTGAGGGCCGGGATTCAGATACGTTCGACTCCTGTGACTTTGCGTGGCCAAGACAGATGTCAAAAAGTAAAAGTGTGCACAATATACAGGCTTTAAATACGGAGAGCCCGGTGGAGGGTGTATCTTTGCAGTCCCTCCAGAGCAGCCTTCAGTCTGTGGATGGAAACACGCTTTTGAAGATGAGCGACAGCTTAGAGATAGTGACACCCGCTCCTATTCTATGGTACAGAGATATACTCCACGACCATTATCAGATATCCTTCCCTGAAGTGGTTGAGCACTTCTCCTCAGAGGGTATACATAAATACGATGCTGTGTCTGTGGCGGTCTACGGTCTAGACGCCATCCCAGTGGATCCCGTCTACAGCTACGCCACGCACAAACTTCCGTTTACTTCCTCCCAGTTTGCTGAGCAGAAGCCCATCCCTATTTTCACCTGCTCTCGTCCCACAGTCAGAGAACTCACATTCCCAGAACCAGATCGTGTTTTCGTAGCTGCCAACTGCGTGGCAGAAGAGGACATCTCTCCCATCAGAGTTGTGTCTCACGCACTCATCCAGGGCTTTGATTTTAATACGTCTGCAGACAACAAGATTGGATCTCGCAGTTGGAAAAGTTTGTTGTCGATACGGAAGATTCGTTTCCACGACAAAGGCAGCGTTTGGTGTCGCAGTTCCGGCGCCTGGGTGTTTCCAGCTGAGGACGAGAAGACATCGGTTAATAGAGCGGATCCACCAATCACTGCGCTCGCTGAGGGAAGGTTCTCCTCAGCGCCATCCCAGCTCTTCAGAGAGTTGACAGCGCAGCGGAGCGTTCTGGAAGCTCTACAGACGTCAACCAGTAAGTCTAACCTTTATCATCACCAGTAGACGCAATAGGCGGGTGAGTACCTTGTCTTTACACATCTCCCATCGGTTACAGATCGACAGGGTGTTTTTTCCACGATAAAGCAGTCAGATATGTGTTTGGTCTGCATTGCCTTTGCCTCCTGGGTACTGAGATCCTCTGATCCAGAAGCTACCGACACCTGGAAAGCAGGTAGGAAATTCTTTACCGTAACATTTCACAATAGCCCAGTTCCTCGAATAAAAAACCTGGTTCCAAATGTGCTGTTGTACATTTGGAAGCAGGGATACATCACATTCATCTGAGTTGACGCGTGTTGAACTCTTGTGCAGCTCTGCTCGCAAATGTGAGTGCTCTGTCAGCCATCCAGTACCTGCGGCAGTACGTGAAGAAGACGGAACCGGCTCAAGACCATCCCTGACCTTTTCACACAAACGAAAAACAGCATTTCCACACTCCTCACTTGGGTCCATCATGAAAATATCTAACTAATGTACATATGTCAGGTAAATATTAACTCCTAGCTCCTAGCGTATTGCCTTGGTTTCTATCTAAGTGGATTTGTAATGCTTTATAATCTATTTCAGCGGCAATTTTGCTTCACATTTCGGAAACTGTTCAGGTTTTTTTTTGGTTTATATTTTGGACCATCTGTAACTACGGAAATTCACACTGTATTTCTAAACCGCTGCTATTTGTGAATGTCCCATTGTCGCTCAAACGTGTTACGCCGACCACATTCAACTACTGTTAAGCTATGTTGTAGTAGCGTCTTGTAGGGTTTTTATGCAAAGTGTGTGTATGTGTGTGGCGGGTTTGAAACAGACGTAAGCGGTGGAGAAATAAGTGAAAGCCTAAGAGAAGGTCATGAGGTCGATACTGGTTTGTTTTGTACATATGCCGGTATAAAAGATTAAGCAGATGAGCGCGCGAGCCGTGTGTTGATTGGATGCTATTTTTAAACGGGACTGAAGAGGGCCACGTAGGATGTGCAGTGATGCTGACGCGAAGCAGATTTCAATTCAAATCGCCACAAACAGCCCCTCAATCACTTCAGACTACACCAAACAAAAGCAGCTGAAGTGACATTTCCACTGTGTCGACGTCTCATATTTGTGTCAAGTTTTTTTTTTGTTGTTGTTTTTTTTCCGAAATCTCATCCATACTTACTACACGCGAAGGTTTTCAGTAACAGGTTTTTGTGCACAGAGTTATTCAAGGGAAAAATAAAAGTCTAAATACTCCCATGTCATGGCTTCTTTCACCCACAATTCAGAGTGCAAAGAGAACAACATGTCATTGCAGAAGTATTTATTGAAATAAATATGCAATGCATACATTTTCATATTATGTCACATAAATATTGGATTTAGAGGCAGTTCTTTTAAAAAGTCCATTAAAATGCCAAACGTTTCATTTCTCTCCAATTCTGTTCATTTGTCTCAAAATGATGTGAATACACTGTCCTGATACAAGTGTCTCTGACCAATCGCTAATTACCTCAACTTAGAATACTATATGTTGTTATACCTTATGATTTAATGTTATCGTGCTGAATCAAGGGGTCAAGTGTTCACTTCTACTGCTAAATCATTCAGATCGAGTATTGTGAACGTGTAATATTTACAATCTCAAAAAATGAGGGATAAAAGTTTTGGTTATAATGTGAAAAGATATCTTGATATATAAAACTTCGGGATTTTAGACAAATATTTAGCAGATTTAGAGTGAACCAATTTCTACGATGCTTTCAGAGTCCTAAACAACAATGTAACTTGCTACTCTAGTTTAGTGAAAACAGAAGACTGAGTCATGCTAGGTCCATTACAATCATCCAAACACTGATTTAAATGTCGTTCTGTACAAGGAAATCATTTAGAAACCATAGATATTTAAAGTTAACACCAAAGTCAGTCTGTTTTCATATCCTTTATAAGTAGTTTAGCAAATTTATATCACTGTATATGAAACAGTTTATTAGAGAAAATCACCGTCGCGTTAAGTCTCACTGAAACAGGTGAGATGTTTATTTTGATAATAAAACTAGTATAAAGTCTCAAGTGATATGAAAATCTCAGACAGACTTTGACAGTCCCATTAAGTGCTGAACAAGGAATGCACATAAAGATCCACAAAGATTTCTTCTAAAATATATTAAAACAAAAATGAAATTGACACACATACGTTTTCTCTTACAGTCTCAAAGGTACACAGTATTCTATTGGGTATAAGTATAGGGCTTTAGGGCATGCACCACCTGGGACTCAAGATGGCTTGTCGCCTTCTTTCTTCAGACGGCTGTAAAAAAAAATAAACAAAACACAAAAATGAGTCTCCTGATGAAAACCGCATTTCACATAAACTAATGACTCCAATCAAAACTTCAACAACTTCCATCTACCTGTAATAATCTTCCTGACTGGGTAAAGGGCCTCCATGCAGGTGATGCCCATGCAGCCACTGCTGCTCCATAGCCATCCTCTGCAGCTCTGCAGACTGGGCATGCATGGCCTGGAGCTGGTGCGCAGCAGACATCTGGGGAATGGGACCCTGCAGCTCTCGAGGATACGCAGCTCCTGCATAAGGCGAAGACAGAAGGACACCACACTGGATGAGCTGGACTCTAGCCATAGGCTGCTCCTGAAGCAGAGGTGGGCCCCGTGCTTACATGCATTCACTGCATTCTATCAGCTAAAGATGAGATATTCCTTTGTTGGTCCCACTCAGGGAAATTTCGGATTTACAGCCGCAAGAATAGATTTACAGAGTACACAAAGACAAAAATAGAAACAGAAATGGAAATGCCATTTACAGTTGTGCAACGACAACAAAAATAAGTAGATGATTGCACAGATTGTCAGCTTTTATGTCAGTTTCTGTTGTAAAGTTCTGTTGTAAAGCAAATAATTTCCACGAGCAACAACTTTTACTGAACTCTCATCATGATATGATTGAAGAAAATAGCCAGTCACAGGAAAACAGTACAGTAACTGATTCTACTGATACTTGGCCCAACAAGCACAATTTCAAGGAAGGTGTTTGCTTATGTACCAAACAGTGGGTGGCGAAGCATCTCATGATCATGAGGCAGCTCACTGAGCAAAGGGTTGGGAATTGGTCCACCAGGGAAGGGGAAACGGGCCAAACGTGGCCCTGTTGCCATGGGGTCCACCAGAGGATGAGGGCTTGAGCCTGAAGGAAAACAATGACAACACACAAACGTCAGATGACTGCTGCTGATTTGCTTCTCAGAACGTACCGATGCCACTCACCCTGACTGAGGGGATCCTGCTGGTGCAGGTGGAGGTGAGAATGAATGTGTGAGTGCTGGTGATGATGCGGCGTCACATTGAGCATCTGGAGCCTGGCAGCGGGGTCAGTTGCCACAGAGGCCATCCTCTCGGCATGAAGCCGCTCTGCAGTGAGACGCTCAGCGTACGTCAGCTCCGGACGCAGCTGAGGCCCTGCCAGTGCCATCCTCTCCCGCTCCAGATGGTTCAGGCCAGGATGGAAGGGTGCAAAGGGGTGTGGGGGCCCGGGAATATGTGGGAGGGCCAGTGGACCGTGTCTGACAAAGTGCTCCATGGGGTTGGCCGAGGGATGCAATGTTTCCAGGTCTGGAGCCTTGACCTCGAAGCCGGGCTTCATCCTTTCTCGGAGCTCTCTCTCCCTTAGGTTCCTCAGCTCCCGCTCTCGGAGGCTGGGTTCAGCGCTGTACAGGCCGGGCATATGGTAGGCTAGCAGGGGGTCCCCAGGGCTCAGAGACACGTAGAAAGGGTGGTTGCGGTTCGAGGGCGACATGACGTGGGGTCGCGCATATTCACTTAGAGTGCGCAAGGCGGGAGTGTCGGGGCCGATGTAGGGGGGAACGGCTGCTACAGTGGTGGGGGGCTGCTCAAACGAAGGACGAACGTGGCTGGTCATCTGGGCTTCACTTAGTCGGCTGTCGTGAGAAGAGCTGGACGCCTTCTGTAAGCAAACACGGTGGGTTTAAGATGGCTTGATTTTTAACAAAAATGTTTTGAAAATCTCAGGAAAAGGAAGCCACACTCACAGCACTTCTGTCTGACTCCCGCTCTCTCTCTCGCTCCTTCTCCCTCTCTCGCTCTTGTCGAGCGCAGAGCTCTGCTTCTCTCCGCGATTTCTCCACAGCCTCCTCCCTTTTCTTGGCCAGCTTCGAGGATGAAAGTGGTGTGAAGAAGAGGTCTGTTCTCGCACAAGAGTTGTAACCACGATCCAAGTGTTTGATGAATCTGAAAAAATACAAGCACATGACTTAGAATTCGTTGGCAAATTAATTTCCACAAAAATGCAAACGTGATTAAGATGCATTTTAAATAATATGCATGTTAATATTTTTTTCTTGAAGTCTGAAGTAGACATTTTTACCGTGCAGACTGGCTGGCATGGCTTGCTATGTTTATGACGGTGGGCTCTGGTGAGGGGCTTCTAGGTGGAGGAGGTGGGCTCTCGGCTTCTTCCATTTCATCCAGAGGCTCTTCTTTGATCTGAATCTGCAATCCCCCTGCCTGGGTGCTGGTTGAGGGTCTGAGAGGCAGAGGTGGGAAGGACGGCTGGAGGCTCGGGATGGGCCCAATAGTAGATGGTGTTACAGAGGTGAGGGAGTGAGAGGCTGCTCCAGGTGGGTGACAAGAACTCGTGCTTTTTCCAGAGTGAGTCTGCATCTGAGAGATGACTGGAAGCTGGGTTGGCAAAGGCTGTGGCATGAGCTGAAGAGGGGGAGGGGGCGCACCTGGGGGATGCTGGTTTGGCAGAGAGTTGAGGGGTTTTAGTGCAGGTGGAGGGGGGAGGTTGGAGGGCATCTGGGGGAAAGGTGCAGCAGGCTGGTGTGACATCTGTTTGTGTGAAGGTGGAATTGGCGTGGTGGGAGGGGGCTTGATTTGAGGGCCAGACAGAGGGCTCTGAGGGTGTTGTGACTCCCTGAAAAAGAGTGAGGGTCGCTGGGAAGCCTGAGGTGGCTGTAAAGGCTGTGCACTCACAGAGCTGACAGCAGGTGGAACCTGAAATGCTGGCAAAAGGGAAGTGTCCTGACCCAGTGGACCTGGAGCAGGCAGAGGGTGAGCAAGGGGTTGTGGTTGGGTGTTTGGGCTCTCCATCGGGGCTGACGGAGTAGCAGCAGTCTGAGGAGGCTCTGGAGAGGGAGGAGGGGGGCTGCGAGCAGATTCAGGAGTGGGGGTGCTTTGGGGCGGTGGAGGAATGGCCGGAGGGCTCTGAAACGGAAGGGCGTGTGTGACTGATGGGTCAGGTGGGACGGTGGTGGGGGCAGCTGGTTCTGGTGGAGCACCGTTTGGTTGAGCCGAGGAGTCGGAGTCGCTTTCGTTGCCCTGTTGAGGGCTGGGAATGCTGGGAGAGGAGCTGCGGTTGTCCTGATCAATATCTTTGGTGTCGCTGCTGCCATCGTCCTGAGCACTGCGGCTTTCTGAGGAGCTTTCCTCCTCAACCTCAGCCTCTCCCTCTGAGCGAGAGCCCTGAGGTTCCTGAAACACAACAGATAAGATAAGACAAGATAAGACAGTCCTTTGTTAGTCTCACTCGGGGAAATTTCATATTATAGCAGCAAGAATAGATGTACAGAGCACACAAGAGCAAAAATGGAAATAGAAATACTATTTATAGTTGTGCAAAACAAGATCAGGAATAAGAAGATGATTGCACAACCACACCTTGGTCACCTTTTACCTAAATGGCAGCTGTAAATGGACTTTTAATTTCTTGCTGTACAACTGCTTGACCATAAGCAAAACAGGATGTGAATAATACTGTTGGCTGGCTGGGACATTTTTGCAGTACCATGATACATCCTCCATCTATCAAAAACCTTGCAGCTCCTCTGGACTTTGATTTGACCGTATCACAATTTTCATATCAACATTTCCAGTAACTGTCTCCCCACATTTTGCACTCAGTTGGTGATGTGTAGAATTTGCCTTCAATAAGAAATCCCCCGGACACATTTGTTTTCATTGACATTTGATGACAAAAACAGGATGTGTTCTGTCTCTATGGTACAAACAATAACAGATTCTTCTATTCTACTGAACCACACCTGTGTTTTGGGCCTTTTAGGTGTAACTTTTTCAGGCTCATCGGGCTCCTGGGCCGGGCTCTCTCTCACACGTTTTGTTGTCTTTGGTGACGCTACCTCCTCTTTGATTTTCTGTGGACACGAAGCAATATTTAAACAGTGATGTTTATTATTTTGCAAAAGGGGAAGACTAACAAAACGAGATTAGCCACTGATAATGTAGGCTGTTAAACATGCTACATAGCCACACTCTATTATTATTATTACAGAGTAACAAATGTATGGATGATCCCCACAGTCAGCTTAAATGGACATACATTCCAAATTGGATACAGTGTGATTTTCTGACAACATCTTGAAAATACAGGAACAACCTAAAAGTGCATTATGTTTACCTTGTTTGTCTTCTTAGTGGAGTCGTTTTTGTTGTCTGTGGAAGACCCTCTTGAACTGTGAGATGTTCCACTAGGAGAAGTCTGACTTCCAGAGTGCTGATCCTCACTTGTAGGGGAGCCCGTTAGCCTCCTGTGGCCACTTCTTAAGGATGACAGTTGCTGTAAAACCACACAGACGACGTTTTAGAATTCTCAGAGTCAAAAATTCGGAAAAACAAAAAGAATTTAAACTGCAGTGTAAATGATGTTGGTTGTATAAAGAGCCACCGTATAACATTTTGCAGAAAACTGCAGGCTCAGGCTTACAGGTGCTCTGCTGCGTCGTGTCCTCATGCCATGCTTGCTGTTCACTTCTTCTTCTTCCTTAACAGGTTTAAACATGAACAGAGCGCCCGAAGATTTCTGAGATGGTGGGAGGCAGCCATGCTTGTTTTCGTATGTGCGGCAACGTGTGCACAGCACGGGGTTGTCTCTCCTTCCCTGGTGCCAATCCTTAGAGCCTATTCAGGAAAAAAAAAAAAAAAAACTTAGGGAGTGGTTTACAGCCTTTCATATCGTCAGTGCACATATTTGTCTGTTGTACTAAGCAGAACATAAACACTTGTACATACTTGTTGTTCCACAGTGGCTGCAACTCTTGACATCCTGTTCACTGTCTTCGCTGTCAAGATCGCCCTCGCTGGCAGAACTTGCATCCACTGCAAATCAATAGATCAGCCTACATTTAACGACCGTGTGACTCACAACTACAGAACTTCATTCACAGGTATGAATGGGGTAAAGAGAGATGACAACACGAGGCAGTGCTCACTTGAATAATTCCGTGAAGGCGTGTTGACAGGAGCCGCAGCAGAGCGAGTCTTTGCTTTACGAGAGGACGGCTGACGACGCTGTTGTCTGTAAGCTCTAGTTCCTGCAGCCTCGGGAGTTTTTTTCCAGTGGTAATAGAAAGTGATCAGCTCCCCCTGGTCATAATGACGACATTAATTGTTAGGAAATGGCACAAGGCATCGTCTGTCGATGACGAAACAAATAATTATCAAGCATTACAAAATGTCCACAAAAATAGAGTTTTCAATTACAGTCTTTTTGCTGGGCAGGAAGTCTTTTCGAATGCGAAAGAAATTCTTCCCATATTGCCTCAGGCCTTTGATGAAGCGTTTCTGCAGAGAGAAGAAAGAGGGATGAAAGGGAATGGATCAAATTATGAGCTGTGAACCAAAAAGGCTCAAAGACTAATAACAGTATGACATACGGCTGCATTTAAAATGCATAATAATAAGTATAATTCAGTTTAATTACGGTTTACGGCCTTTCATAACCCAACATACGCCTTCAACTTCAGAGAACAGATAGACCAGTTGTTGCATATTTACATTTTTGTAAATCTGTTGTTTTGTTAAAGCATTTGGTTTTCTACTCCTGCTCAAAACACCGTAGCTGATGACATTTTAATTCAGGTACATGACAACGACTTCCCCTGGACTGCTCTACATCATTCTCAACGGTTTTTATCTACCTGTGCAGGAATTATTTAAAGTGAATCCAGTTAAAGTCATCTCACCACATCGTCCTCTGACCAGCACTTCTCAATAAGCTTCGGCAGAGGCTTCTTCACCAGCCGCTGGAGTGCTTTTGCTGCATCATAATGACTTGCATGGAGCTGCATTGGAGTAAAAAGCAGAAACGTTTGTGAAATCTCCAGTATAACATTTTGTTCCCTGAATATACTGAAAGTGTGCCACGCACCATGTTGAGTGCATTGAGCGTGGTGTCATCACGGGAGGCTGCTAAACACCCATCCTCTGTGGATCCACCATCACACATCCCTGCGAATGCTGCCATGCTCCTTCAATGACAACCAAACGCATTTATGGCACAGATATTCAGTTAATCTAATGCAAGAATCTAAGAGAAAACGCAAGCCATGCTTTGTGTACCTTAGTCTGTCTAATTGAAAGCAGTAAGTGCAGACACTGACCTGGCAGCTCTGAGGTACATGAGTAGGTCACAGTCATTGACTCCGGGCGTCCACATCAAATCCTCATTCTCTGTCTGAGTCTGTAAAGCAGGAGCAGGCCGTGGCTGCAGCTCAGGAAGCTTGGCCTGCAAAGAAAACAGTCAGTCAAAACTCATTAAATGATACTCCATCTAAATTAAAAGACAGTGGGAAACACCAAGTAAGGTAGTTAGATTTCAAGTAACTTAAGACTTAATTAAAAAAAAAAAAAGCTCTGTATGAATGCTAGGTTTTTTAATTACCTCTGCCTAGGAGGTTATGAATTCACCAAGCTTTGTTTGTTCATTAGTTTGCAACATAATGCAAAAAGTTACTGACAGATTTGGGACAAGGATTATAAAAAAATCTGGTGGAAATTCGTATTGTGTTAGTTCTTATTTCTACTCTTTGTATTTGGCTGCGGTGACGCACAAATTTCCCCGTCATGGGATCAATAAAGTTCTATCTAATCGAGCGAGTCAATAGATTTTTATTATGATGATGATTTCTTTCGGCTTTTTCCCTTCCTGTGTCGCCACAGCGAATTCAATTATTAGCATATTTGATTTGGCAGGAGTTTTTATGTCAGATGCCCTTCCTGACACAACCCACTGGACGCTCCTCCCAGGAATTGAACCCGGGTCCCCTATGCACCAGCCCGTTGCCCTTTAGATTTTTACGATAATATATAAATATGGAAAAGCAGTATGGTGGGAACTGAGATGCCTTGGCAGAGGGCTGCGCTCTCTGTGCTTTTCTAGTTACAATTTGTCACATTTTGAAGGCAATATAAAAACAGCGTCTGGTAAGATTAGATACCTTTACTGACCCACTCAGGGAAATTTCAGATTACAGCGGCTAAATACAAAGAGTAGAAAAACAGTAAAAACAATGTGGACTAGTTCAGCTGAATACGTATCAACCTAATAAAACAGTTACCTGTTGATAATCAAAACACATTTTGTTTTCTGTCTGCGGGTCGTTTTC
>JAPTHA010000023.1:8727590-8745133 GCA_029814585.1 Gymnapogon annona | reverse complement strand
AGATATACATATATCTATAGGTATTGTAATATCTATAGATATATTACAAAGACATTTTTGATTGTAATTTATGATTATTAGGTAATTATTGTATATTAATTGATTTTACATTATATAAAATATAAAATAATATAATATAAAAACAAATATATTACATACAATAAATATAAAAACATATATATAATATATGTAATACATTACATATATATAGAAAATACATATATATATTGATTTATTGAGGCAATAATATATAAACAAATATTTTATTATCATATCTATAGATATTAGAATAGCTATAGATATATTTAGATGGACAGTTCTTTTTTGATGAAATGTTCTAAAGTCAATAAGACTGTTGTGATAACAGACTAATGCTCACCTACTGTTAGAGGTTACAAACATAACTTGATGACGTCAGGCTGAGGGTGGGAGTCACCTGTCTCGTATCTCTGTGCTGTTGTCCCTCCACTGAGTCACAGTCTTGTGAAGAAGTCTGTGCTGGTACAGACGGTCTGAAGACTTCTGTTTCTCCTCCTCGTGGATCCTCTCTTCCATGCGTTTCCTCCAAAAGGTCCAGGTTTTCTGCAAGCGACTGCGCTCCTCGTGAACAACTGCCTGCACAGTGAACCGTCTGTCAGTATCGGAGCTCTGGCTGAAAAATCATGTTTTCTGGGTCTAGTTATGGATGAAGTACCCTTTGCTCAGAGAGTTTCTGCTCTTTGTGCGTCTCCGACCGTTCCCACCAGGTGTAAAATATCCAGCTGTACTGACGCTGCCTGATAAGGTGAAGACAGTCAACTGGCAGGACATATACGACTGGTTTAGAATCGAACCAAAAAACAAATCAACTACCTGACCTGTTATAGACGTCTGCCTCGTGTTTTCTCCGCTGCTGACGTCTTTTCTGCATGGCATACTGCCACCACCATGTCAAACAGCGAGGCAGCATACGCTCTGCAAAATACGCGTCTGCGCAATGCTCCAATTCCTGCACACAAGCGCAGTGCTTTAAAATTGCCACGCTTCTGTTGGATTGGAAAATGCTTGCTTGTCCCGATAAATACCTGCACGCGTGTCAGTTCAGCCAGCTTCTGCCTCCAGTGATGCAAATACTTGTTTGAAGTTGAGGCGCTGTCAAAGGAAAAGGTCCAAACGTGAAATTTCCAACTTTAGATCCTTTGCTGAAACAGAACAATGTCTGTAACCTTCAGAAAATCAATTTAAAATCACCTATAGAAAGTCAGCGCCGTGTCGGTGAGGTGTTGAAAATTCTTGTCCTCTTCCTCTTCCAGACGCTCCCGCCACAGCCTCCAATATTTTCCCGTAATCTTGGAGAAAAAAACAATATTACACACTCTTTCAAAACGTGAAAACTCTTTTGACTTTAACATGTAAATGACAGCAAATGTATATGTTCAGAGGAGATCTCTGGCAATTACTGTTAGATTGTAATGTTGGTGAGCCAGGTTGTTGTGAAGTCCATGTGCTTTGTTCAAGTTGACGTTTTGGGACAATCCACGCAATCCCACAGACTGCAACAAGAACCCAGTTAGTAAAACAACACCAGCCCTTTTATGCTCACACGGCGTGGTTACAGTCGCCAATTCTTGTTCCATTCTTACCAGTAAACGATGCGTGTAGTGCTCACATGCTCTACGATTTCTTTCTTTTTCTGCTCTGCACAACAACACATCTACAGATGCGCTAAAGAATCAATCCAGGACATTAATGGATGAAATGCCACACTGACAATATTGTACAAGTAAAAGCTCTCTACTCCAGTTTTATTGAAGTAAATGTATGTACGTGTTATCAACCAACTGTGAAAAGTAAAGTCGTTTTCTGTACAGCAAATTGGTCCCTTTCAGTGTTGTTCAGACTCAGATCATTGTAACTACTTTAAAAGCGTTATGAGGGTAATTAAATGGAAAAATCTGCGTTTTGCTTCCAGAGAATCGGCTAAACTGTCTGAATGTCACACTTTTATTCCTCTTGAGACCTGTCTGTCTCAACAAAAATTCTAAATGGAACCCGTTTATCTCATGTGAATGCAGTTCTCCAGTTACCCTCGCTATAAGCTGAAATTTTAGTGTAATATTAAAACCATATCCCATATAAAAAAAACAAGACTGAATTACTCGAACACATTTCCCAGCTCTGCGCATCAAATTCAACGATATAATTACGTTTCTTGTGTGGCTGTCCAGTGAGATCCATGAATCTCTATAAAGGTCACCTTTTTGTGAACTCGGAAAAACAGAAATAGTAATAGTAATAGTTGGGCATGAAGAGACATTGCAAAGTGACCACAAAAGTTGTCAGACAAATATAGTGCAGTAAAGGCACATTATTTTCTCTTTAATCCTTCGATTTCAATGCATTGGATGGAAATACTGGAGGATAATACAAGTAACCTAAAATTGCGAGCATGTGATTCCAGTACATTACTTGACAAAAGCCATCAAAGGTACCAGTAAAAAAAACTAAAAATAGATATGCATTTTGTGTATGGATTAGGATACAAGCCATCCAGCACTTCAGCACTCTGCGCTGAGTGCTCCGTATGGCAAAATGCTCCGCAGACTCCAAACGCACGTCCTCACACCATTTGTAGTGTAGCGCACCGTTCCATGTGTTCCAACACATTCTCATGAGCCTGAGACGACAGACCTGCTGAGCCGTCGCTACAAATGTAGAAAAAGAGGAGAACTGAGTGTCTTCAACTAAAAATATTAACAAGGGCTATCATGAAAGAGCGGTACGCTTAAGGGTGGAAATGTGATGTAGACAAACCTTTTGACTTGGTCTTTTTGTGGCGATTTGAGACATAGCTTATCCAATGGTGCAGTGCTTTTCTTTTTAGCCTGGTGGCGAAGTGGAGTGAAGCCTTAGATTGATTCTCTCCATGTTGACGAGCAGCCGTAAGCTTTTCTTTCCACTGAAGCCAGGCCTTTGACAGAAAGCAGTTTCTTGATTGTCACACGGAGATGAGGTGAGCAATACACGACTGACTTGAATTGTATATTTACCATGTGCTGTGATATCAGTGCCTTGTGTTTGAGGGCTCTGTCTTCTAAAACGTGAAGTTCTTGAAGATGCTGCATCCTCATCTGCCACAAGTTCAATGCTGAACTGCAAAGGTTAAAAAAAAAATCTATAGCAACATTGAAAAAAAAAAAGGTGTGCATGTCTGCTTTGTAAATGCAAATATCTTACTTCAGTGTTGCAAATCTATTGTGCTGGACAGCTTTTTCCACCATTCTGCATTTTATTTTCCTCATCTCCATGAAATCCCTCCATTTCTTCCAGACACGTTGCATTAGTTGTCTGTCAGCTGTTTGACAAAACACAGTGTGGTTAGAAACAATACGTCCCTGCGATACGTGATATGGGGGGGCCTTTAAGAACACAAAGTTCTTGGTTATGTCATACCAAATAATTCAGCAGTTTGAATTTCTGCTTTCTTGTCCCTCTGCAAACACACAAACATTTTCCAGGCGTGGAGCATCCGAGAATACAGATAATACCTGAAACAGAGACCACACGGTTAATGCACAAAACACCCCTCTGAATATACGCCCATGATGTGCAAGATGATATTATCCTGGAGGCTAACCGGTGATGACATTCTGCCCTCATGGTAAGACTCCATTCCCGTCTTGATGTCCACCATTCGTCCCTCCATCCTTCAAAGGCTCGTCTAAGGATTGTTCTTCCATAGTGGGATCTGAAACACGGACGGGGACATGAAAATGATATTTATATAGTACATTGTGACCATTAAAAAGGTGAAATAAAAAGTATCTTGACATCCTCGAAATACAGTAGATTACTTGGCTTCGTGAGGAAGAATCCGGCCAAAGGTATTTTGTTTCCATATCTTCAGGAACTTCCTTGACAAGTGTCTGATGGTAAGACAAATCAGAGAATAAATGAAAGGAAAAAATACTATAATAAAAATAGTGTTGTGTGAGCAGGAGTTTTTATCACCTTATTCGAATCTCCTTTAGTCTTCCACCTTTGTTCCAGCTGTATCCAACTCTGTAAGGAACTTTCCTGGTTTGGGTTGTCCGAGCTTGTTTGGTACTAGAGGCAGTTGTGACATCGCCTATTCGGGGTCGTGGTTCTGATTGTCTAGCGTTATTTTGCATTATATGACTTTAGTCCATATGCATACAGACGTAATAAATCGAACAACGCATATCGAGATCTACAAGTCTTTGAGACGAGGTACAATACTTTTAGTCGCGGTCAAACTCAATTGATGTACATACGTATATTTATATATTTACTATTTTAACACCGGATAATGAATCACAAAATGTGTCTTCTTCTTTCTGGACTGTATATTCCAGCAGACTTAGACTTCACAGTCAGCATAGCAGAACTTGTTGACAACCTTAAAGCTTTATCTGTGATCCAGTATTCGCTAAGAAGTCCGAGAGGGCTTTTACAGCATAGTATTTTCCCTGACTCTGGCTGAGAAGTGTTTTTAAGTCAATTTATCGCAAAAGGTGAAATTTACAACTTTCTTAAAACGCATATAACTTTAAACTTTGAATATTTTGTTCCTGGTCACCAAGTTTTCGTACAGCCCATCAAATACAGATGAGTTCGGTTCCAACCGAACTCCAACCGAAACTGTATTTCAGTATCTATGCAGAGTCACTCCTAGACAGTCCGTTAGGGCGGGGTCAAATATTTTCTACCCAAATCGCCCAACAGAGCTGTTCTCTATAACAAATCGAGCACACCAAAAGAATGAAGTAGCTGCCTTAGATAAAGCCTGTCTGATTAGTTTACGTTTCTCTCACTACATGCCAAAAATACGATTTTGCCATTGTTAATATAGCTGAACTTGAACATGTTATCAGCAGAAAATTGTCCATTTTTATAATTTTAATTCTGAAGTGTTCAACACGACAAATATCCAAATTCTACAAAGGCGCAATGGGCACAGCGTAATCTTTCCTAGGACCTTCTTAAAGCGGCG
Organism: Gymnapogon annona; assembly: GCA_029814585.1. Taxonomy (NCBI): domain Eukaryota; kingdom Metazoa; phylum Chordata; class Actinopteri; order Kurtiformes; family Apogonidae; genus Gymnapogon; species Gymnapogon annona. Next base: position 8,740,140 of record JAPTHA010000023.1, on the reverse strand, counting down.
ATCAGAGGAAAATTGCTGCTACGACTTAGAAAACAGAGAAAGAGCAGACAATTATTTGAGATTACGGAGTCTCAGTGTGAAGTAATTTGTTGTTCGGACCTGTGTTATTGTGTTTAGTTATCCAAGGTTAGTGTGAGTTTACTGAAATCACTGTAACAACTCAGCCGGCATACGATTTGGTGGTCGCTGGGTGGGCATTATCCCCATTCCCCAGCTAGTTAGCTGGCTAGCTGGGAGTGCTAAGTTGGCTAGCTAGCTAACTAGCTAACGTGAACTGCCGCTTGTCTGCCGATAGTAAACTCTGCCACGCAGTGTTCAGTTTGGGTAAGTTGTACGATTGTGGTTATTTACTGTAACTTTTTACTGAATTGGTGGCCCTTGGCAGTCGTTGCACAACGGAGCATCACTGTGTCAAAATATGTGGCGGACGCTAGTTTAGTTAGCATTCACTCCTGTGGCTAACTGTTAGCTTACATTTCCCCCTAAACTGAGCAAACAGCTGGTTGTTTCAACAACAAAATTACACTGTGACGTTTACTTTGTACACACTTTGGGGGGGACTTTTTCGTCTTGGTTTAGTTCGCCATCTGGCCTCTTTAAATAACTGCGTAATTGGGGATTTCATTGTAATTTATTCGTAGCGTCTGTCAGCGGTCTCTGGCTGTTGTCAATTAACTTGTTAATTGGCTAGCAGCGACACCTGGAACTTCACACGTAGGGGTTACTCGGGCCACTGATGTGTGTGTGTATGTTTTATTTACAACAAATGTATTTCACTTGTTGGTATATTATAGTATTTGACCATGGGTAGCCTTTGTTATGAAAAGTTTTTCCACACCGGTACGCTTAAAATTTGGCGTACTTGTATAGAGAGCAATGTAGTGAATCTTAAACTAGTTTGTAGTTCCATATAAAAGAACAATTTAGGTAAACTACAACATTAATTTCGAAACCTCTTTGTTTCCAACAGGAAGGGTGACGTTTGGCTGAAGGAGTTTGGCTCAGTGTGAAATCAATCATGGAGAACGAGTCTTGTGTAGAAGAGAGGAATGGTGACGCTGCTGTGGACCAAATCAAACAGCCAGCAGTCACCGCTCCTTTCAGATACACCAAGGTGGGGAGAAATGTTGTATTTACCAGCACTGAGCAATAATATTAAGGACTAAGTTAAAGTCCCCCTGATAACCATTATAAATTGTTATGCAGGAGGAACTACTGGAAATAAGAGAACTGCCCATCTCCAATGAAAGGCCAGAATGTCTCTCTGAGAAATATGACAGGTAAGAATATATGACTGGCTGTAGAAATGCCTGCAATCATTTTATATAAGTACACCTTGCCAATAAAATGAGTAACGTGTTCATTAAGGGATCCTAACGAGTTTCTTATCAATTGATTTAATCCATCCTAAATGTGGCTAGATATGGTTTTCTAATGTATAGGGCATGTCCATGCTCCATTAGAGGTAGTAAGTGTATGTAGGAGGAGAAAAAAAATGTATTTTGAAGCAAAAATTTTATAGCCTTCAACAGTGTAAATATTGTGGTGATGTAAATCATCTCCATGTATTTCATATAACCAAACCAAAATTATTGCAGGAAATAATTGGGAATTCCCCTTGAACCAATACTAATTGCAATTTAGTAAGTGCACAACATTATTCTTCAATTGGTTGGGGAGAGTGCAAGGAGGAAAAAAACTTGGGCAGGATGATGGGTCTCGTAATTTCCATCACATACAACTCCAGACCCAAAGGTGCATGGATAACGAGAAGGCAGGATTAATGTCATACCGTGAAAATCTGCAAATGCCTGGAGAGTTGAGATGTGCTCAGTGCAAAATGAGCATTAATGAACTTCACGGTTATTGTATCCTCCCAATGATTGATTGATCTGTTTGCTTGTTGATTATGACTTTTTAACGGTTGCATTAAATGCTGTTTTAAAACAGTGATGGTGTCTGGGACCCTGAAAAGTGGCATGCCTCACTGTACCCCTCTTCAGAAAGAAGTTCTCCAGTGGACGGTTTGAAAAAAGACTATATGGACGACAGAGTTCCTTTAAAACGAAGAATCCCAGGTAGGTTATTGTTGATGAAGGCTTAAGCCTCAAGTGCATATTGTACTCAAAAGTAGCTCAGTCTTAAGCTGCCTATAGATTGTTGTGCTGTGAACCAACAAACCTCTATTGGCTACGTAGGCAGCTGGTTTGACAGCCATGTGGTTTGTTGTCAATATGTTATTGTAGTAACTGAAAATCTAATTGGTGTACTGTATTCAGATCCACGGGAACGATTAAAGGAGGATGACCTGGACGTCATTCTTAGCCCACAGCGCCGCAGCTTTGGGGGTGGATGTCAAGGCAATGCTGCACCTGTACCTCACATTCGTCGTCCAATCAGTCCCCTGGAAAATAAGGAGAATGAGAGTCTCCGGCTTGGAGGAGCACGTAGAATCGGCAGTGGACGTATAATTGCAGCTCGAGCATTTGAGAGAGAAACCAGAGTGGAAAAAGAGCGGGAACGGGAGAGAGACTTTAAAGATAAAAGATTCAGGGTTTGTTTGCTTTCTGTGCTACTTATATTCTTCAGCATAGTTATTTTTGTCCAGTCCGAAAATGCAGTTTGAGAGTTTGACAGCTTTGTGTGACTATATATGAGGAATTTATCCTAAAGTGGGCATCCACATGTATAACTGTACAGTCCATAGGACTTTCTGTGGTTTGTCTTAACGTTATCCACATATTTTAGATTCACATCTTGTATTGTGGTGACAATATTATTAGACTTCCTGATAAGGGTTCAGAATGGAAAGTGACTTCATATCGACTTAATCCTGCTGTGGTAGTTTTTGATGTGGATCATTGTCTAGTCCTTCTGGTCTGAGTGGTCCTGCTTGCTCTGTACTGTGATCTGAGGGATTTTGCGCTAACGTGCAAATCACCCGATGACAAAGTACTCATGGCAACTGGTTGTCAGTATTAAAATGATACAATCGCTCTCAAATCTGAAAGGACAGCCATAGATTATATAAACGTTTGTTCTCTGTACAAGACAAAGAATGTGCCCTGTCAAATGTGTGGCAGAACTCGACAGCACCCATTTTCAAAGGCAGGGAGATAAATTTTCTTTTTCATTTTCAGAGAGATTTTGGCGATAAACGTGTGTTCAGTGAAAGGAGACGGAATGATTCTTATGCAGAGGAGGAGCCAGAATGGTTCTCTGGAGGCCCCACAAGTCAGTCTGAGACAATTGAGCTCATTGGCTTTGATGACAAAATTCTGGAAGATGATAAACGGAGGTCCAGGAGGTCGAAGAGACGGACAGAGATGGTGAAAGAAGGTACGACACAAAAGCATAGTTTGACCTTTATTTATTTATATCTTCTACCATGTTATTTTAGGACAGCATCCACCAAATTTTGCATCCTGTAGTGTTTTAAACTATTGTTTCTTGAAATTGACCAGTGGTACAACATAAACTTTTAAAAGGACAAGAATGGCAGATTTTGTGAACTTGTATTTCTGTCCAAACAGTGGAGTGCAACGGTGGACAACCTGAGGAGCACAATGTGGTTTTACAGTCTACAGCTGACCAGGAGGTCCCTCGCACTGATGTTTTGCCTGAACCGTCAACTGGAGACTTTGACTTCAATGAGTTCTTCAATCTAGAGAAGACTATGCCCGGACTGGCGTCTGTAAGTACTGGGGTGCACTTGATGGTGCGGTTTATTTTTTTATTTAAGGTGTGCACACACTGATGAAATTCTGTCAGGTTTTAAAATACATTTTCACTGGATGTTTTTTTTTTTTCTTACACCATATACTAAATGGTGAATGCTGTACAGTAGAGGTTTTCAGATGAATTTGCTGGTTAACATAAACTGAAAAAATACATTGATTATCGTGTAGTACACCTTTGACTAGTCCTATTAGTCTGCTTGTCGCCAAGCTAACCAAAGAAACATGTCTTTGCATTCATGAATTGAGATGCATTGTCAGTACAAGATTACCTCTGCTGCACTGGCTTTATGTGGGTGAGTGTTGTCACTCGGTGGTGCACTTTCACACTTTTGTCTGTTACACAGGTGTAAAGATGGGGTGAAAGGAATAAAAGTGTTAAATTTATGCCCTTCATGCTAGTACCAGCATGTTACAAGTTGAATAGTTCAGTGAGCCAGGTTACTAAACAAATGAAAACCATTCAGACTAGTGTGGCTGAAATCAGCAGAGCGCCACCCAGCAGAGCTTTCCGTAACGTTGCTCTCAATCTTCAGTACTCTTGTGCTGAGTCGATGGAAAATGCTCTAAATGTAAGTGCCAACTTCATGCTCCCTTTGGTTTGTTTTTCTGGTTGGTTCTTCAATTGGTCTCACAGGTAAGTGATTTTGTCTTGCAGATGATAGAAGATGTTTTGGGGGAGGGCCCAGTGTCCGCTAGCCGCTTCAGTCAGTGGTTTTCCAGTAATTTGAGCCCTTCAGGCAGCCGATCCAGCAGTTTAAGGTCCACTCCTCATGAGGAACTGGAAAAACTAGCAGGTAAGTAACCAGACTTTTTTTACAGGTTCCATAGCTTTTCATTTTTAAAAATTAATCTGCGGTGGCAGTCTGCTGTTTTAAAGTTATCAATATTATATATTTTTGTCATCAAACAAATCATAGGGACAGCATCTGTGGGATGTAGTAAACCTGCATGAAACCATTGTTGGAACAGAGGTGTATTAGTGTATCACTTCATTAGTGTCCTTGCTATGTGGCATTATCACTGCTCTATTACTTTCACTCCCCCAAAGAACAATGTATCAAACTTTGGATTGTTTTACTCTAAAGGACTAGAACCGCGCTGCACATCACCAAGCCAAGGCCCTGCGCCATATTTCACACCCATACAATCCTCAGATTGCAAAGAGAAGGTCGATATCCTGGAGATGCTACACAAGGCTAAAATAGACCTGAAGCCACTTCTTTCTACACTGTCAGTCAACAAGGCTCGGCTACGGGAAAGCAGTAAGTGCCAGTTCAAGTTATTCGTGTTCAGTCTGGGGCTGTACTACTTTTGTTTCAACTGTCAGCATTTCAACATCGTGTGTGACATTAAAGAGGGGGGTTTCACACAGTCATCATTGAAATCAAATGTCGTATTCAAAGTTAATTTCATTAGTGTGTACTGATGGTGAAGTTGGAATTGTTACCACTAACTTTGAATAAGCTGTTTGGCTACAGAAGCAGCTTCCATCTTTCTATAGTTGCTCAGAGCAGACTTCCATCTATTTTACAGCAGGTGGTATCCTGCACTTAAATGAATTACTGTCAGCTACGGTTGTGTAATTACTTCCCACTTCATTCAGAATCATGGGACTGACCAAAATATGCTGGCTCTAAAAAGAACTTACTAGGCAGGGTATTTAGTTGTCTGATATATAACCAGCTTTGTTAGAACATTTTTAACTACCGTAGTTATTGTAAATGTTAGAACATTTTTAACTACCGTAGTTGTTGTAAAAGTTTGATCACAAATGCATCTTGTTCCCAGCTCACTCTGGAGTAGTGCTCTCACTGGAGGAAGTGGAAGGAGAAATGAAGGGGATGAAGCTCGGCTCTGAACCCCACGGGCGAAAGGTACCTCCTCCACAGAGAGGAAATGGCACACCGTTTATGGCTGAACATTTGGAGGAGGCATTAACGGGTGGTTCTAGTTCCCGTCCCCGTTCACGAGACACAGACATGTCTGCCTTTAACAAGCTCGTCAGCAGCATGAAGGCAAGTGGAACTCTGCCAACTCACCCCAAAACCAACACAAACAATGTGAGTATTTGAATATAGATCCTTTTTTAAATGTACATAGTATATAGTGCATGTTCCAGTGGAGAAGTTAACTGCTGAAATTAACTTGCATCATGTGATGCCTTCTCTATATTTAAGTCCTTGAACATATTCTCGAATATTTAAAAAAAAAAAAAAACTGAACTGGAAAGCGATGGGCATACATTTGCTTGACTTCCATTGCGTCATTTTTGTTTGAGTCTCTTTAAGGTTTTGTCTTCTATTCCAAGGCATTCTTGAAAAGTAGTTTTTTTATATATATATATACATACACACACACACACACATACTGTGTGTGTTTTCACACAAACAAGCAAGAAGTGTGTAATCACTGCATGCATACTTATAAAGCGAGGGGAATGGCAGCATGTTGGCACAAATGATTTGCATGGGGGCACGTATTTACACGTGCAGATCCATCTCATGAAGCCTGCAGTGTTGTAGTGGGGGTTTCATCAGTCTCGTTCAGTGTCCCCATTTTAACAACATTGTTGGTCGTCATACTGGATGCTGTAACTGCATTGTAAAAGACCATGGATTTTACACTGCAAACTGCTTAATGAGATGGGTTTTTGTACTGTAACTTGTTTGTTTGCCTTGCACCTGACGCAAATCTCTTCAAATTACAGCAACCTGCAGAGCAAGCTGTGGTGACCATGTCTGAGGCCCAGGTGCCAGGGCAACAGCAGAAAAACATATTCCAGGTGAACACGGGGGTTCTTACTAGTAACACAGGAGCTGGGTGGAAAATGTAGGCTAATGACGTCACTGTTTCTTGCTAATGAACTTGCAGATCATGGTGTGGGTCAGACATTATTTTCAGTCTAATCAGGTCAGAGTAGACTGTTGTTCAGGAACAGGTCCAGGGTGAGTAGATCTGATACCCATTCAGCTCTAAGCATACTCTATCATAATCATCACAAGGTTTAGCGTATTTTGAGTCAGAAGTTAAATGATACATTTACGCAACAAAATGTCTGGAGTGTGATTTCATTATATCAAAATGGTTCCACCAAGGTTCCCATTCAGAGGAACCTGCAGTTCATTCATTGATTGCATTCTTTACAAAACAAAGTTGCTTGTCTATTCCACGTGCATGAACGTGAAATGTGATTGTATAGAATTACAAGGGACTTCATTGAGCAACCTGAGTCAAGTGGCCTGAATTACTTAAGTTCACGCATACAGTGGATATTTTCAAGGCTGCTGTTTTGCCTTGGAGAAATACAAAAAAATGAGGTAATGCTGCTTGTTTGATCCCGACACAGTGCTACGATTCACCATATGGGGTGGAAATGATGATCACTATTAGTGCAGTGCAGTCTACAACAATAAGTGTTGTTTTGATACAAGGTGTGTCTTTGCTATTTTATTTGTCTATATTGTGTAATTTGGAAAAATCAATTTACATTTCAGGAGCTCTTGGGGGGTCCTGCTCGCAGTTCTTCCCCTTCGTTGCTTGGCAATCTTTTGGGCACCTCTGACGGCTCAGCAACCTCTGCACCTTTACATGGACTGCTCCACAAAGGCCCATCACCCCCCCTTTTTCCCCAGAGGGCACCCTCACCCGACTACTTTAACAATCGTTTGCAATCCTCAGCCGGTATGTTTTTATTTAATGTGTAAATTACAGTGTCAAATTTATAAGTCTAATGTATTGCACACATCATGGTCAAAATGCTGTCAGCTTTGTTGGTGGTCATCCAATTTGTCGAGGGCACACTAATCATGAATCTGTCTTTTGGTCCTCATTTTGCCCCCAGGATTTCCAGTTGGTCCTCAAGCCATGCACCCTGAACAGTTTGCTGAATTACACCGATCCATTAGTCCAGGATCTTCAGCACAACAGCAGGTGACTTGAATTTAGTGTTTAAGTAACGTCACTCCTAATTTATGCTAATTAGTTATATTCTTGGTACATTCCATATTACCCAGGTTCCCACAGTCGAGTTTTATTAACTGAGGTCATGTAATGTGAGAATCTCAGTGTGTAAGTTTTAGACAAATCATGATGGCAATGTATAAAACGATGCCAAACTTCTCACTTTTTCAATTATGTGCTAATCTGAGGTTAAAATGGATCATATTCTGATATGATTCATTCATTTAGTCATTCAATGATTTAGTTTGGAGAGTCTCTATGTCTGGATGTTCTTTAAGCTGATGCTGCACTTGGTGTGGGTGTTGCAATGGGTGTCTTGTTATTTGGCTGTAGGACTTTGAACAACCTTTTGGTCCTTTTAGAAAATCTGACTGGTTACTTATTCTATCAAAGTTGAAGGGTCAATCAAATTAATTTAGTGACGCATAACAAGTCGTTTCATGACCGTTTACATAACAAGCTGGTTGAACCACACTCAAGATTGTAAACTGTTGTGGAAATTACATTAAGCATTTTAAAGTCATGTGAAAGGATTTTTTTTAAAGTGTTGAAACCATGTATATGTCTTTACAATACAAACCCCACAATGAAGTGCATTTAAAATCCAATGCAGTTATTCTGAACTTGAAATTTTAAGAGCATATTCTGGGATGTTGCACTGAAATACCCTTGATTTTTTTATTTTTTTATTTTTTTTCTCCCCCAGATGAGAGCACTTCCCATGCCAGTGAATCAGGCGGACCTGGAAGCACTTGCCTTTCAGCAGGACCTGGCTCTCCATGCCCATCACCCATTCCAAACTGGTTACAACAAACCGCCACAGGACAAAGCTTTTAGAAATCGGTTAGTGTGCCTCAAAGTAGTCCTTTCTGCCCAGTCTAGAGATTTGACATCTAAACTTGAAACTATTCCTACTCAAAAGGCTTGTCTATGTACACAAAAAAGACAAATGGCAGAAAAGGTACTACTTTTGTACTTCTGTTTGAATTGATGTTTGGCAGTCTATCCACCAGAAGATGTGAAATTATTCTTACATTTGTTATGTTAGAGTTTTATTTTAAGAGTCAATGATTACAAAACATTGCAGTGACAATGTATTTCTAATGTTGATACTGAGGAAGATTAATTATTAGAAATACATCGATAGTTTCTCACCAACTTGCACTGTTACTCTTCAAAATGTTATGCCATTTCTGGGTGGTATTTGCCTCATATCTCAAAACTGACTCCCAACAGTTCCCAGAGATACTGCACCTCAGTCTCCATTGTCTTGGTTCAAGGTTACTTTATTTGTACCCGTAGGTAGATTTGCAGACAAAGTAATTGCTTTGACGCCCAGAAAAACGCACATTAAACCCGTTCGGCAGGTACTTGATCAGTGTCAAGACAGAGTTCTCAGTGTTCCACAAGTCATCAGCATAGCAGCATGGATCAATAAAAGGATCAGACATTTTCCTTTAAAAATCATAATAAGATCACATGAATAAATACAAGCAATAAAAGTCTATTTCTTCTGTATCTGCCATTCCAGGAGACAAACAGAAATATGAAATAAACACAGGACGCACAGTTGCATGTGTGTCTGGCGTAGAGTGTACATGAGCCTTGAGAGGATCATATATTGGAGCGTTTGTTTTTTTTTTTTTTACTGTCCTATTTTGTAACCATTTGATCATTGCAGACCACAGCATGTGAATCGTTCCCCTGGTCCAGGCCCTCAGCCTGCTGGAAGGAACTCTCCAGGCAATGCTGTCACTAGCATGGTGAGTAAAACTTATCTTCTCCCCCTGTGATGTCTGTTGCTCTGTGGTTTCAAAACAAGTCTTGAATGGGTCATTTCTGCACTTCCTGTTGTTGCTTTGAACACTGGAGGATTTTTTTTTTTTTTCAGTGTACTGATGTCGTTTCTATTTTCAGTTGTCTCCATCGTTTACGCCAACGTCTGTGATCCGTAAAATGTATGCAACAAAAGAAAAAGGCAGAGATGAACCAGGGAGTCGCTCAGAATCGAAGGACGACACGGCAGCTGTTCACACCCATGAAGGTACAGAACCTTCTCCGAGCCGCCTGTGCTTTGTCTGAGCTTTTTAGATTACATTAGATTTATTTGTGGAAATTTCTGGTTACAGCAGCACATATAAGACACGATACACACAGATACTGCAAATATGATGAAAAATAAGAGCAATTCCTGATGATATAGATATGTAAATAAAGAAAAGAACAGATTGAGTGCAATAGTAAAGATCAACAAAGACACATCGTCAGATATATAGTAATATACAGTTCTATAGTTATACCCTTATACAGCAGTTATACCTTTTACACCAGTACTATGTGATCTGATCATATTGAGATGTGGCTCATGGAATTTCAGGTAGCAACTCCCCAAACATGTACCTGGAAGCAATGGATGGGAATGCTGCCCATCCTGCAGGAGTGAAGGCTGGCTCTGCTCCACTGTCCTCCCAAAGCAAAGACCAAGACCGACTCAGGCCCGGCACGACGGGACACCACACACCTGCTGTAGTTCCTCCAGGGTCGTCCTCGTCTTTCCCTCGTCCCGTCTACCCTGTTCCGCTGCTATCCCACGTACCCATGGTGCGCCCCCATCCCCAGCTCCACCCTAATGTGGTTCAACGAATGCTGGCACAAGGCATCCAGCCCCAGCAGCTCGGACCGACTCTAGTGCAAGCAGGTTGGCAAGATTTGCAAATTTCTATCTTTTCCGATCATGTCGGTTTTTTTTTTTTTTGTTTCGTATTTTTCTCACATCATCTAAGAGAAACTTTTAATTGTACTTACCAGGTGTATTTCCACCACATGTTGACCTTGCACAACTTCAAGGCTTGCCTCCTGCCCTGCTAGGACAACCAATGTATCCTCTAAGTGCAACAGGCCACCACCCTCTTCTACCTCCCAGAGCCAATACTCAGATGCAGTTAGCAGTCATGCAGCAACAACTCCAGCAACAGAGACCAAGTGAGTGGATGTTTTTTTTCATTGTCTCAGTTTGGTTGCAGGACTGATATGCCATGTATTGTTTTGACCCTGATCCAGTTACTGTTTCTTGACTGGCACAGACAGTTGCATTGATGCTTTGTTCTTATCAGCTCAGTGTTTTGGTTTTCATGCCTGGTTTCTTGAAAATGAAGTAGACAAGAACAAAGTACAGAAAGATAATACTACATGTTCCTTTCCAAGTCGCTGGCAGATGAAAAAATTCCAAATTGTTATTTTGGCTTAACTTTTTTTTTTTTTTTTTAATTCTCTAAATGCCATCATTTTCAACAGTTGCCACATCAACTCTAATGCCTTATAATGCATTTTTTAGTCTTAATGCTCTGGATGGCTAAAAAGATTTAAGGATATTTAAAATTTCACATCAGCTTTTATCTGCGATTACGATACTTGATATGGCAGTGCATGGCTGAGCTGAAATACTGATGTAATGTAGTATGTTCTTAGCTTTTTGTTTTTGTGTGTCCTTGCAGTTCATCCCAGTGTCCCAGGCCCTCAGTCACAGAGCCAAGGCCCTCACCGGACAAACAGTTCCCAGCGACACGGGGGCAGCCCTCCTCTAGGCCTCGCCAAGTGGTTTGGATCAGACGTGCTGGAACAGCCACTCCCCTCTATGCCAGCCAAAGTCATCAGTGTTGATGAGTTGGAGTTCCGGCCATAATAAATTGGAAGCACTGTGCTGGATAGCCCCATCTTCACCTCCCTCGTTTCCAGAAAAATGTGAACTTTACTTTGAAAGAGTGCACAAACCTGGACAGTCTAACCATGCTTTGTCTTCAACCTTGGAAGTCACTGCTTTCGAAGAGGCTTATTTTCAGAAAAGGGAAAACGAGTGACAGAAATTTGTTTTTGCAGCTGGGTGATATTTTCTTTTTTCTATTAGACATCTTCCAGTAAATAATGTATAGGTCCATTTGTACAGACCATGGGAAAGAAACTTATTCTCCCTGTATATAGTTATTGTTTCTTTTTGTGGTGTGGGGAAGTTGAACCTATCCTGCAGTTGAGATGTAATCCAGGAGAGACAACAAGAGATGGTAGCATTCCTTTGTCTTGTCCACTCAGTAGTACCCCCCCCCCCGCCCCCGAGCTGCTCTGAAGAAGGGGCCACTATTGGTGAGAAGTGCTAAATTGAGGAATAACTTTTTAGTGTGTACTCTTGACTTAGTGGCGTGGTGGATGGGCCTTTTCTGAACATGAGACTTTCTGGAGCTTGTCAAGAGAACTCCAGGAGATGCAGCGACTGCTGGTTGTGCCTTTCTTTCTGTATATTTTTTTTGTTTTTTTCCTGTAAACTGTCACCTGTTTAACCTGATGCTTGTGGGAGAACAACAGTGCTCGCATGAGGTTGATTGGGGTCAGTTTATGTTGTGCTATTTATCTATTAAAAAGCACAAATAGAATTAATAAACTCGTAAAACTCAGTATGTCCCCCCTTAATGTTTTCACTTAATCTGTGCACTACTTTGAAAGTGTGGACACATCGCTGCCATAACAAATTACACCTTTTAATAATTCAGTGGTGTGTATATTTGTGTATTTAGGCATATGCTGATTGGAATGGATAGTACTGCATGGGTTGAAGTCCAGTCACCTCATACACAATCAAACACCAGACTAGACAATACTCAGACTGTTTACTACCCACTGTTACGTTGACAGAAGGACAAGGGGCATAACCTTAATTTGCAGGTTTTATAGAAATCCGACTAGAGTGCAGTTTTATTTATTGTCCAGTACAGCGCAGTATAATAAACCGTTTTGATTTGATTCCGTGGGCCACAGTGGTTATTATACCGAAGGCTGTAATGAGTTAAAACTGCTTATTT
>JAPTHA010000023.1:8582418-8592627 GCA_029814585.1 Gymnapogon annona | reverse complement strand
TTTGACTTTAGCCTGGTTACCGATGCATGTACCAACTCAGATAGCCACTCTAGGACCTCTTTGTCAGCTCGAAAAATGCCTATGAAGGAACTATAACTATTAAAAAAATAAAAAAATAAAAAACTCATTAAAAAAAAAAAATTAAATAAATAAATAAATAGTACTTATACTGAGGGAACTCATAATAAAAGAAAAAAAAAACCAAAAAAAAACAAATTCAATAAATAAATAAAATAACCATGATTGGCAGTTTAGCTGTGTCATGATAAAGATAGCACCTATCTGATTCATTCATTTCTAAATTCATTTCTATGTGTTACTAAGCAATATGGAGAACCATTTGTTTGACAGTGTTGAGTGAGATTAATTAGGTGTGTCCCTGTCCAATGCAAAACCTATATGGCGCTTCTTTGTCGTATTCTACATTCATTAATGGTACATTGTCGTGATGACGAGTGCGTGTGTGTATGTGTGTGTGTGTGTGTGTGTGTGTGCGTGTGTGCGCGTGTGTGTGTGTGTGTGTGTGTGGACCCTTTTATTTGTCTCGTCTGTTTCTAAGTGAATGCCAACTGCTTCAAACTGAAAATTTAAAAAAAAAAAAAAAACCTCTGTATTTGTTTTACCGCTGTTACAGATGAAAAAAAAAAAAAAACACCCCGTTGTCTGCTCACTGTTCTCGACATCGACAGTAAGTCTAGACCCGCATTTCTATCATGTGTCAAACGCTAACGTGATCTCATCTCAATTATCAAATTAGACGTGGTCCGACGGGAACCTGGAACTAGAAAAAAAAAAATTAAAAAAAAAAGAGTGGGTACTCTATAGAGATGCAATATTGTCATAGCTCCATTTTGATAACTTGGGAGATTCTATTTTTATTTCAACGTTTTAAAACACACAGAAAAAAAAAAACCAACAAAAAAAAAAGGCCTTGAAAACAGGTTCTATTTTAATTGAGTTGCACTTTTACAGAGAAAAAGAGCAAAAATAATTTTTTTTATTCTACAAAGAAAAAAAAATAAAAATAAAATAGTTGGTCCGTCTTTGTTCCGTAACTGTGTAGAATGAGATGTCTGGCATTTGTTTGGGTCTCACTGTTGTTTTGTATATATTATATAAATATATATATAAATATAAAATGCTGTACATTGCATTCTGAGCCATCGCTGCATGCCTGTGGGTTCCCACCCTCCCCAAGACGCTTTCTGTTTTCTGTGTGAATTAGCTGGTGGATTCATTCTTGCTTTTTGCCTTATGAAAAGCCAACAGTTGTAATATGCAAGAGCTGTGGCCTCCAAATAAAAATTACTGTACATGTGCATCCTCTCTCATGTTTACTGCTCAAGTTGAAGCTTATAACACAGGGGTGTCAAACATACGGCCCGGGGACCAAATGGCGGCCCGCCAAAGGTTCCAATCCGGCCCTGCGGGATGAATATTTGTGAAATACAAAAATGACGACTACGAAATTTGCCATAATTATACTTCAATTTGCACGCACAGACTGTGGAAAATATTATCATCATAACTTACTCAATGCTACAATTTTTCCTCTCTATAAATGTAAATATTTACGTGTAGTTTTCCTGCATTTACACTTAAAGTATCATTCCCGCCCCCCCCCAACCCCCAAAAAATAAACTGAATATAAACAACCTCAAATGTATGAAGAGAGATAAACGTCATTTATACCTGTTATTAAATGTTTTGTGTATTTGTAGATCCACTGTGATCTGTAAATTGTAATGTGCGTGTAGAACTTATAAAGTGGGGTATAATATTGTTAAAATGGCACTTATTTTAATGTACAAGTACAAATGATAAACTGAGGTACATTACAATTATTTTAATAAACATGTATAAATAATAAACTGAGGTAAATATTGCTTAAATTACACTCATTTCAATGCACATGTATAAATTGTAAATTGGGGTATAATGTTTAAATTACACTTATTTTAATGTACATATATAAATGATAAACTGGGGTATAATATTGTTATAATTACACTTGTTTTAATACACATGTAAAAATGATAAACTGAGGTAAAATACTGCTTAAATTACACTCATTTCAATGCACATGTATAAATTATAAATTGGGGTATAATGTTAAATTACACTTATTTTGATGTACATGTATAGTGATGAACTGAGGTATAATATTGTTAAAATTACACTTATTTAATGTACATGTATAAATAATAAACTGAGGTATATTGTTAAAATGACACTTATTTTAATGTACATGTATAAATGATAAACTGAGGTATAATATTGTTTAAATTACACTTGTTTTAATGCAAATGTATTAATAATAAACTGAGGTAAAATATTGCTTAATTACACTCATTTTAATGTACATGTATCCATTATAAAATGGTGTATAATGTTTATATTACACTTATTTTAATGTACATGTATAAAAGATAAACTGAGGTAGAATATTATTTAAATTACACTTATTTTAATGCACGTGTATAAAAGTTACTGAGGTATAATATAGTTTGAATTATACTTATTTTAATGCACATATATAAATGCTAAACTGAGGTATAATATTCATTAAATTACACTTATTTTAATGTACATATATAAATGATAAACTGAGGTATAATATTTAAATCACACTTATTTTAATGAACAAGTATAAATGTTAAAGTGAGGTATACTATTGATTAAATTACACTTATTTTAATGCACATGTATAAATGCAAAAATGAGGTATAATATCATTTAAATTACACTTATTTTAATGTACGTGTATAAATTATAAATTGGCGTATAATATTGTTAGAATTACACTTATTTTAATGTACATGTATGAATGCTAAAATGAGGTATAATATTGTTTAAATTACACATATTTTAATGTGCATGTATAAATGATAAACTGAGGTATGATATTGTTTAAATTACACTCATTTTAATGTACCTGTATACATTATAAATCGGGGTATAATATTGTTTAAATTACACTTATTTTAATGTACATGTATAAATGATAAACTGAGGTATAATATAGTTTAAATTACGCTTATTTTAATGCACATGTATAAATGCTAAAATGAGGTATGATATTGTTTAAATTACAATTATTTCAATGCAGTTTAGATAATACAATAAACCTATTTATTAAATAATAAACTGAGCTATAATGCTGTTTAAATTACACTTATTTTAATGTACGTGTATAAATGATTAAATGAGGTATAATATAGTTAAATTACACTTATTTTAACGCACGTCTAAATACTAAACTGAGGTAAAATATTGCTTAAATTACACTCATTTAAATGTACATGTATAAATTATGAATTGGAGTATAATGTTTATATTACACTTATTTTAATGTACATGTATAAATGATAAACTGAGGTATAATATTGTTTAAATTACACTTGTTTTAATACACATGTAAAAATGCTAAACTGAGGTAAAAAACTGCTTAAATTACACTCATTTTAATGTACATGTATAAATTATAAATTGGGGTATAATGCTAAATTACGCTTATTTTAATGTACATGTATAAATGATAAACTGAGGTATAATATTGTTAAAATTACACTTATTTAATGTACATGTATAAATAATAAACTGAGGTATAATATTGATAAAATTACACTTATTTTAATGTACCTGTATAAATGATAAACTGGGGTATAATATTGTTTAAATTACACTTGTTTTAATGCACATGTATTAATAATAAACTGAGGTAAAATATTGCTTAAATTACACTCATTTTAATGTATATGTATACATTATAAATTGGTGTATAATGTTTATATTACACTTATTTTAATGTATATGTATAAAAGATAAACTGAGGTAGAACATTATTTAAATTACACTTATTTTAATGCACGTGTATAAAAGTTACTGAGGTATAATATAGTTTGAATTATACTTATTTTAATGCACATATATAAATGCTAAACTGAGGTATAATATTCATTAAATTACACTTATTTTAATGTACATATATAAATGATAAACTGAGGTATAATATTTAAATCACACTTATTTTAATGAACAAGTATAATTGTTAAAGTGAGGTATACTATTGATTAAATTACACTTATTTTAATGCGCATGTATAAATGTAAAAAATGAGGTATAATATAATTTAAATTACACTTATTTTAATGTACGTGTATAAATTATAAATTGGCGTATAATATTGTTAGAATTATACTTATTTTAATGTACATGTATGAATGCTAAAATGAGGTATAATATTGTTTAAATTACACATATTTTAATGTACATGTATAAATGATAAACTGAGGTATGATATTGTTTAAATTACACTCATTTTAATGTACTTGTATACATTATAAATCGGGGTATAATATTGTTTAAATTACACTTATTTTAATGCACACGTATAAATGATAAACTGAGGTATAATATAGTTTAAATTACAATTATTTCAATGCAGTTTAGATAATAAAATAAACCTATTTATTAAATAATAAACTGAGGTATAATGCTGTTTAAATTACACTTATTTTAATGTACACAAATAAATGATTAAATGAGGTATAATATAGTTTAAATTACACTCATTTTAATGTACATGTATAAATGTTAAACTGAGGTATAATATTGATTAAATTACACTTATTTTAATGCATGTATAAATGCTAAAATGAGGCATAATATAGTTTAAATTACACTTATCTTAATGCACGTCTAAATAATAAACTGAGGTAAAATATTGCATAAATTACACACATTTTAATGTACATGTATAAATTATGAATTGGCGTATAATGTTTATATTACACTTATTTTGATGTACATGTATAAAGGATAAACTGAGGTATAATATTGATTAAATTACACTTATTTAAATGTACGTGTATAAAAGTTAAACTGAGGTATAATATTGTTTGAATTTTACTTACTTTAATGCACATATACAAATGCTAAAATGAGGCATAATATTGTCTAAATTACACTTATTTTAATGTACGTGTGTAAATTATAAATTGGGGTGTAATATTGTTCAAATCACACTCATTTTTCTTGATAGTTTTGAGGTGATTAATGTTCTTCATTGTTTTGAAGCACAGTTTGTAGAGGTAAACATCTTCACTGTATGAGGACAGTTGGGAGTCGACATGACTGATATGTAACTGATAATTATTAATAATAATAATTAGACTGGCTCGGCCCACTCCAGAGCAGATTGGGCTGAATTTGGGCTGTGGAACTAAAATGAGTTCCACGGCCCTGATCTCAAAGGTGAGACACATCCTCTGTTTGGTGTCCCAGTGTCTGAGGTGTGTGAGTCTGACAGCAGGGGGCGTCAGGGTCAACAAGTCCAAAGCTCTGGTTCTTCTGCAGCTGTGGAGGAAAACATATGAAGAGACCCGCTGCAAAAATGATCCCTTTCTACTCATTTGACTACAAACAAGTACGTGTTTGAGTCAAATTAACATTTTTTTTGGTTTCATTCGGTGAAACTATCAACAACATTACTCCCGAATTCCGAAATAATAAATCATAATAATTCCAAAATAATAATATAAACAGCGAAAGTGATGTGTGGTACTTCCACTGTTTATAGTACTGTTTACACTGAAATGCAGTGTTTTCTCTGTTTATAGTACTGTTTACATTGTCACACTGTTACTGTCCATCTTATTTATTTCATATTCATACTGACTGTGTGAATTTTTGTCTTGTTTTTGTCATATTTTTGAATTTTTGTCATATTTACACTGCAGACACTCATGGCTTTAGATTCACTTCATCAACTGTGCACTTTTCTATCTTCCATATTTATTTTGTGTTATCAGTTGCCAATATATGACCTTTTGTTACTGGATTCATTGTGTGTGTGTGTGTGTGTGTGTGTAATGACAGTAAAGGAAGTCTAAGTCTAAGTCTAAAATAAAATGATGAAAATTAAAATATAATATAATAATAATCCCATAAAAATTATATCTGTAAAAAATGACAAATGGTCAAAGTAACCAAAAAAAGTGATAATATAATATATAACAATATAATATAACTCATAATGTGAATGGAACAAAAATGATATTTTAAAAAAATAACAATTCAGAAATTTGCCCGAGTGGGACAAATAAAGGTATATGTAAAACAAACGTCATATATTGTAGAGATGCTGATTTCAGGCAAATAAATGAATAAATAAATGCAGTGTACTCTTCTTTTTTTTTTTTTTTAGATCTGTAAAGTTAATACGAGTCAGAACACACCGGTCGGTTTGTTAATGTAATACAATGATGCAGTGCATCCAAACCCAGACTTTATTTCATGTATAGCAGTACAAGTTACCTATTAAATAACACTATTACACTATAATATGGTATATCACAGCATCATAGGAATATACTGCTATGATGCCGTCATATAAATGTGTGATATGAAGAAGAAAACCACTTCATCATTCATGTTCAGTTACAAAATAGACTTTTTTTTGTTTGTTTTTTTCAACCAGGCTGAAATGCACTGAGGCTGACATACTGAGTCCCTGGACCATTTAGCAAATGTCAGGAAAATGTGGTCTAATTACAAGCATGGAGCTTTTGCGGGTTGTTTTTTTTTTTTAGTTTGTTTTTTTTTTTCTTTTACGGCTGCGGAGATTTAGATGATAAATCTTCCACCGAGTACAATCTGTTAAAGGGCCACTGTACAAACAAAATCTTTGTATGAAAATATAAACTTCTATGATCACAAATTTACATGTGAAGCCACTGCACATTAAAATTACTGTAGAAATATCAAAGAATGCTGGCGATCATTCAAAAGAACAACAACAACAAAAAAAAAAAGATCTGCTTTGCAAAGGGAATTGTTTTTCTTTTTCTTTTTTTTCTTTTTCTTGTCGGGGAGCTATGAGATCAGATTCTCTCCGAATGCCTGACAGTTTTTAGTGGATTTATCAAAATCCCACTGTGGCAGAGGAGTGTGTGTTCGCAGAAGGGGGAAAAAAAATAAAATATATATATATATAAATAAAGAAAAACATTAACAGAGATTTCACTGTGGACATTTTACATAGGAATCAATGGAGAGGGGAATATTCAGGGTTGAAAAGGGCTTATAATTATAGCCACAAAGCAGCAGCGTGGACGCGCAACTACAGCCCAAAATAAAAGACATTTTACAATGGGATCTTCAATCTCAGGTCTAATGTGAGGCCCTGAAGGGACCGACAGGGCCCCGTGATGGGCCTGACAGGGGCCCTGAAGGGTCTGACAAGGGCCCTGAAGGTTCTGACAGGGGCATTGATAGGGCTGACAGAGGCCGTGACGGGGATAACAGGGGCCCTGAAGGGTCTGCCAGGGGCATTGATGGGGCTGACAGGGGCCCTGAAGGGTCTGACAGGGGCCCTGAAGGGAATAACAGGGGACCTGATGGGTCTGACAGGGGCCCTGAAGGGTCTGCCAGCGGCATTGATGGGGCTGACAGGGGGCCTGAAAGGGTAACAGGGGCCATGAAGGGTCTGACATAGGCCCTGAAGGGGATAACAGGGGCCCTGATGGAGCAGACAGGGGCCCTGAAGGGGCTGACAGGGGCCCTGAAGGGAATAACAGGCGAACCGATGGGTCTGACAGGGGCCCTGAAGGGTCTGCCAGGGGCATTGATGGGGCTGACAGGGGCCCTGAAGGTGCTGACAGGGGCCCTGAAGGGAATAACAGGGGAACCGTTGGGGATAAAAGGGACCCGGAAGGAGTAACAGGGGCCCTGAAGGGTCTGCCAGGGGCATTGATGGGGCTGACAGGGGGCCTGAAAGGGTAACAGGGGCCATGAAGGGTCTGACATAGGCCCTGAAGGGGATAACAGGGGCCCTGATGGAGCTGACAGGGGCCCTGAAGGGTCTGACAGGGGGCCCTGAAGGGAATAACAGGGAAACCAAAGGGGATAAAAGGGGTCCTGAAGGGGATAACAGGGGCCCTGAAGGGGTCGCGGGCTGGTGCTGGGAGACCCTGCCCAGGAGTCCTCTGACTTTCTAGCGGTGAGTTCCTGAGGCTACGACAGAAACATGCTTAGGTCTGCTTGAATTCAGCCCCGACTGTGGACATCTGCAGAACGAGGTTTAACAATTTAGATTGAGTTCATTAAACAGATACCAGGACAAACCAGTGAGCACTGAACCACATCTTTGGTTACAAATAAAGCATCAACCCCAAGTAAAAGCAAAAAAAAAACAAAAAACACTGCCTACCATAAAAAGCAAAAGCAAAGACTCAAACCGTCGTCTTGACATTTTACTGATTTACACCTTTTAAAACGCAGTGGATGTTTCTTTTACCTGGTTTTTATTGTAACAAACGGCAAAGCACAAAATGGATAATATTGCATTAATGACCATTCATTTACTGCGGGACCTCAATAATCACTACAGTTGCAGATTGTTTGCATAAATAACTGAATGTGGGTTTTTTTGTTTGTTTGTTTTTATTTTATTTTTTTTAGGTTTAATTGATCTCATTAAAAATATATTTCTCCTGGGACACACGCAAAAAAAAAAAAGTCAAAATTTTACTGAAAAAGACTGTAAGGAAATTTCCAAGGCACTGAACACCCCTCCTCCGAGAGAAAGAAAAGGAAAGGAGACGGTGCAGCAGTAAAGGAGTCCACAGCAGCTCTTTCTCTGAAAGTCAACACCAGGCCACCGGGGGCCGACAGGGCCCTGAAGGGTCTAACAGGGGCTCTGAAGGGTCTAAAAGGGGCCCTGAAGGGTCTAACAGGCCTGATGGGACTGACAGGGGCCTTGAAGGGTCTAACAGGGGCCTGATGGGGCTGACAGGGGCCCTGAAGTGTCTATCAGGGGCCCTAATGGGGCCGACAGAGGCTTTGAAGGGACAGTGGCTCTGGTGGGTCTAACAGGGGCCCTGATGGGACTGACAGGGGCCCTGAAGGGTCTAACACGGTCCCTGAAGGGTCTAACAAGGGTCCTGAAGGGTCTAACAGAGGCCCCGAAGGGACTAACACAGGCCCTGAAGGGACTAACAGGGGTCCCTGATGGGGCTGACAGGGGCCCTGAAGGTTCTAACAAGGACCTGATGGGCTGACAGGGGACCTGAAGGGTCTAATAGGGGCCCTGAAGGGTCTATCAGGGGCCCTGAAAGGTGTAACAGGAGCCTTAATGGGGCCGACAGAGGCCTTGAAGGGGCTGACAGTGGCTCTGATGGGTCTAACAGGGGCCCTGAAGGATCTAACAAGGTCCCTGAAGGGTTTAACAAGAGTCCTGAAGGGTCTAACAGGGGCCCTGAAGGGACTAACACAGGCCCTGAAGGGACTAACAAGGGGCCCTGATGGGCCATGTTAGTCTCTTCATGGCCCCTTCATGGCTGACAGGGGCCATGAAGGGTCTAACAGGGGACCTGAAGGGTCTAATGGGGGCCCTGAAGAGACTAACAGGGGCCCTGATGGGCTGACAGGGGCCCTGAAGGGTCTAACGGGGGCCCTGAAGGGTCTAACAGTAGCCTTAATGGGGCTGACAGAGGCCTTGAAGGGCTGACAGTGGCCCTAATGGGGCCGACAGAGGCCTTGAAGGGGCTGACAGTGGCCCTGAAGGGTTTAACAGGGGCCTGATGGGGCTGACATGGTCCCAGAAGGGTCTAACAGGGGTCCTGAAGGGTCCAACAGGGGCCTTAATGGGGACGGCAGAGGCCTTGAAGGGGCTGACAGTGGCCCTGAAGGGTTTAACAGGGGTCCTGAAGGGTTTAACAGGGGCCCTGAAGGGTTTAACAGGGGTCCTGAAGGGTTTAACAGGGGTCCTGATGGGACTGACAGGGGTCCTGAAGGGTTTAACAGGGGTCCTGAAGGGTTTAACAGGGGTCCTGAAGGGTCCAACAGGGGCCTTAATGGGGACGGCAGGGGCCTTGAAGGGGCTGACAGTGGCCCTGAAGGGTTTAACAGGAGCCCTGATGGGACTGACAGGGGTCCTGAAGGGTTTAACAGGGGTCCTGAAGGGTTTAACAGGGGCCCTGATGGGGCCGTGGGCTGGTGCTGGTGCTGGGAGACCCTGTCCAGGTGTTTTACAGTCGCAGCTTTATGAAGAGGAGCTTCCAGAGGAAAAATGAAAATATATGGGAAACTGAATCAAAGTGACAGAGCGTGCAGGGCGCGCGGAGCAGCAGCACACACATACACACACACACACACACACACACACACACACACACACACACACACACACACACACACACACACACA
>JAPTHA010000023.1:8345161-8358676 GCA_029814585.1 Gymnapogon annona | reverse complement strand
GTGTGTGTGTGTGTGTGTGTGTGTGTGTGTGTGTGTGTGTGTGTGTGTGTGTGTGTGTGTGTGTGTGTGTGTCCGTCAAGGTGAGAAGTGGTTGTATGGCTGCTGGTTCTACAGGCCCAGCGAAACCTTCCACGTCGCCACGCGGAAGTTTCTGGAAAAGGAGGTCTTCAAAAGTGACTACTATAACAAAGCGGCCATCAGGAAAGTCCTGGGGAAATGTGTGGTTATGTTTGTGAAAGTAAGACCCTCTCATGTATATAAAATGGACCGTCGGGTTAAACTTAGAAGCGAGGCAGTCCTGATTGATGTGCTGGTTCCTGTAGGATTATTTCAAACTGCAGCCAGAGGGCTACAGTGCAGAGGACGTCCACGTCTGTGAATCCCGCTACGCTCTCAGGATCAAAGCCTTTAAGAAGATCAAGATATGGGCCATGCCAGGCAGCTCTGTCCGACTAGTGCCACGGGAAGTGCATTTGCCTGTTGTTCGTGTTGCCTCCATGTTTGCCAAACCTGACCTTGACAAACAGTTGGCGCTGCTATACGCAGACGGCAACAGTTATGTAGAGAAGGTGAGAAGACACTTAATTATCAAGGCTGTAACATGGTAAATACGAGACACCAAAAGTGAACAGAATGGCGTTGGTCTTATTTAGATTTGTCAGTCTTGTTGTGCTTTTGTCATTTTTTTAAATTATTTTTTTTTTATTGTAAGGTTTATTTGAACATAAACTCAAAAGGAAGAAAAACAAAATCAACAATTTGCCTGCACGTTTTCAAAAAGAGTGGGCAGAAGTCTGAACTTATTGAATCCCACCCCTTCTCCCTGCATTGTTTTCATGTCTATACGTGTGTGTGTGTGTGTGTGTGTGTGTGTGTGTGTGTGTGTGTGTGTGTGTGTGTGTTTTAATTTGATTATTTTTTTATTGGCTATATAAGTACTTTGTTTTTACTTTTATTTAATTCAGTATTTATTTTCACTGCTTTTAGACTTAGACTTCCTTTATTGTCATTACACAGACACACACAATGAATCTGGCAACAAAATGTCATAGATTGACAACTGATAACTCAAAATAAATATGGAATACAAAAGTGCAAAATTGCTGAAGTGAATCCAAAGTCATAAGTGGCTGCAGTGCAAAAGGTGGCAACAAAAATTCACACAGTCAATATAAATAAGAAATAAATTCGATGGACTGTAACAATGTAAACAGTACTGAAAACAGTGTAAAAAATTGCACAACAATGTAAACAGTTGTATAAACAGTGAATTTATGAATTGTCTAACTCTGCTGCCAGTATAGTTATAGTGTCAGTGTAATAGAAATAAACACAGTCTGTTGTTGTCTGACATGGTTAAAAAGCAAACATTCTTTTGGGGAAAATGCCTTGACAGCAGTCAGGGCTGGTCGTGTCTCTGCATCCGTGGAGTAGAAAACACCAGAGTGTAAGTTTGCTTGTGAAAATATAAACACCCCTGTGCTCTGTGTTTGCACGATGATTCATTTTTAGGAGAGAGAGGACGTCCCGATGGAGATGAGTGGAGCTGAGCCGGGCTGTCAGCACTACGAACAGTTACGCTACAACAACCTGTGGTTCAAAGTGGGCGACTGTGTTTACATTCAGTCACATGGTCTGTCCAAGCCGAGAGTTGCACGGTGGGTGGAAGTATATCTGTGCTCCCAAACACAGTAGGGAGTTGAGGTGACTTGAAAGGCCTGTTAGAACAGCGATTCTGAACTGGTGGGTCGCAGATCTGTTCAGTGAGTCGCAGGCCTTTGCCGGGCCAATAAATACTGTAAAGAAAAAATAATAATCTATGCCTTTAATTTTGAAGATTTTAAAAAATGTATTTATTTTATATTTATTTTGACTTCGTAGATAAAAACTGAAGATGCAGAATTTATTCCATAAAAAGCACTTTTTTTTTTTTTTAGTATTTACCAACTGATGAAGTCATCAGAAGAAAAGTTGATTTTTGTATACTTGAATCTTTTTGAATTGAGCTTTTTATTTAATTTGAGTTTGCGGATAAAAACCAAAGACACTAAATGTATTCCCTAGTGCAGTGTGGGTTGTCATATTTGCAATTTAAAAAAAAAAAAAGTAATTATTATGGTCGGAATAAGTGACTGAATAAACTTAAAAAGGACACTCCCCAAAGTGTGACTGAATGTTATGTTGAATCAATTTGAAAAAATGAAAATTTTCCTTGATTTAGATTAGATATACCTTTATTCGTCCCACTCAGGGAAATTTCAGTCTTTCAGACGTGACTTATCAAGGGATGATGGTGGGTCCTAAAGCCGGACCAGTTGAGAACCACTGTGTTAGAAGGTTGAATCCATTATTATTATTATTATTATTAGTATTATTAATATTATTGCTGCAGTTACATTAGATTCCTGATTTTTTTTTTTTTATGTTTTTGTTTTTATTGGTCTGCAGGATAGAGAAGCTTTGGCTACAGAATGGAACTCTGTTTTTCTTCGGCCCGATCTTCATTCATCCAGAGGAAACTGAGCATGAGCCCACAAAGATGTTCTACAAGAGAGAAGTGTTTCTGAGTAATCTGGAGGAGACGTTACCCATTACCTGTGTCATAGGTAGTGTGCTGAAGCATCACCTCGACTGTGTGAATTCAAGGTTGTTTTACGTCTCCCAGCACTCCTGTCCTTCTTGTTGCATTTGCAGGTAAATGCATGGTGTCGCCCTTTAAGGAATTCCTGTCATGCAGACCTACCGAGGTCCCAGAAGAGGACATCCTACTTTGCGAGAGCCGCTACATTGACTCAGAGAAACAAATGAAAAAATTCAAGGGTCTCAAACGCTTCTCATATACATCCAAGGTGGTGGAGGATGAAATTTACTACTTCAGGTTAGTCAGCGACACAGACCACTGCACCTGTGTGTCCCCGGGCACTTAAAAAATCTTCAATCTGTTTGTTCAAAATTAAGACCTTAATTATCCTTCAAAATCACGATTAATACTTAAATCCACCTTTCAAAGGTCTTAAAAATGCCACAAACACAATAAACTAATATTGCAGTGTATTTTCTTACATTGTACAGTGAAATCTTTGTAAAGAATCTGGTACATTTGTAATTACTGCTGTGCATTTAACACAATGGAGCTGAACCAACAGCAGTCGTTGGTTTGTGGGGGCGGGGCTACATGCACTGTTTCATATTTGTTTGAAAGATTGTCAGATCTTTCAAACTCTTCCAGTTGTGTATGTTCTTTTACAGAGTTGTGATCTTGATGCTTGTTATTTTTTATCAGTTCCATTAAATATATGGACAAAACTATTTGCAATGTGATCAGACTTTTTGTTACCTGGCAGACGGAAGGTCTTAAATTTGATTAAAGTGGTCTTACAAACTCTTCAATTTAACTTCCTTAAACCTGCAGATACCCTGGATTATAATTTGGCACACACAGTATATTCTTGTCCAACCTGAAAGTGTGATCTTGTCATACTGGTGTTATTTTTAGGAAACTAATCGTGCCGCAGAAGGAAGCGTCACCCTTCTTGAACAAGAAAATAGATGAGCTTGAGGTGAAACTGGCCGATTTAGAGGACGGAGACGACGATATGGATGAAATGGACGAGGAAGAGGAGGCTTCAGAGACACCTTCAATGCCTCAGATGCAAACTCCAATGACCAGTGATATGGACACCATGCCATATACACCTTCTCAGGTATTCATGCATTACGAAACAATTAACCACTACTGTCCACCTCACAGCCCCTACAAATATTGCAAATGTGTGTTTTAGAAGGATGCAGCAGTTATAACTTTTTTTAACTTAATATCCTGTTGTTTTTTTTTTAGTCCACACCAAAAGTGAAGGGACTCTCGAAAAAAGAGGGCGCCAAGAGGAAAATCAACATGAGTGGCTACATTCTGTTCAGCAGTGAAATGCGAGCCGTCATCAAGGCTCGACATCCTGACTTCTCGTTCGGGGAGCTGAGTCGACTGGTGGGCACTGAGTGGAGAACCCTTGAGGCGACCAAGAAAGCAGAGTATGAAGGTGAGATGGGCCTCTACACAGTTACCATGTTGCTCTGGAGAGAACATGCATGAACTTAACAATTGGATGAGATGGAACTTTGTTTATCCCACCATGGGGAAATTTGTGCGTTGTAGTAGCAAAAATACAGAGCAGAGAATAAGAGCAGAAGATATACTGTATATTAATTGGATTTATGTACTACATACACAGTATGCATTTGTTAATGTGTTGCGATATGTGTCAGTAATCTTGATCTTTTTACACAATCTGTCCTTTCCTTTTATATTTATATATTTTTTTATATTATTTAAGACTTTTTCAAATTTTTTGAGAATCTATTGTGTGTGTAATGTGTGTAATCTATTCTGCTGCTGTAAACTGAAATTTCCCCGAGTGGGACAAATAACGGTATATCTAATTTAATCTAATTAATAAGCCAGTAAGCACGCATAAGCAAAGTATATATACATACTGTACATGTATACATGTGCCTTCCTACATACACACACGTATACATACTTGCATATACTGTATATATGTGTGTATATGCATGCGTGCACACACACATACACCATACATACCTAAAATGCGAAGATCTGTATGTGAAGTGACAAGTGAATTATCCGTGTGTGTGTGTGTATTTCAGAACGTGCCGCCAAAATAGTGGAGCAACAAGAGCGCGAGAGGCCGCCCCAGAAGCAAGTGTCCCCTAGAGCAGGTACCCCTGTAGGGGCACTGATGGGGGTGGTGCCTTCGCCTAGCACTATGGGAATGATAAACCAGACCATGACACCTGTGTCAGGTAACCCCTCTGAGAGACAGCATGAGTGTTTGACACTTGGCAGCAGGAAAGTGAGGCTGGAACTGCTAAAGATCGTAATCCTCTAATTTTCTAACCAACTGAAACATGTTTATTTTAAACATTATTCTTAAGCAACATTTTGTGTCCTTTTTGCCACAGTACCATGTGGTTTTATGTTGATAGTTTTTAATTATTCGTAGCTTCATACCTGAAATTGCATGAATTTGACTGCATGCTTGATTTTTAATCATGATAAACTTTTTACATTGTCATTTAACTTTCATGCTTGTTGTGCGTGCTAACATTCTCAAAGTCATTTTATCATCAGTCCCTTTCACACATGGAATCTTTTTAACATCCCTTTGGTGATTCAGACATACCTCTTAGATGGTAAAACTCAGTGTGGACGTCATTGTAATTTTACAGTACCGTACAACAGCAGAATTGGCACAATATGAGCCTTTATGACTTTTTACATAAGCTCTTGAAATACAGTAGGTCTGTATTTCAACAGTACTTGAGTTTTACGTTTGAACCATTTTACCATTCACTTATCAAAAATAAGAAAGTTGACAGATTTTTCCACATTTTTATAGATAACAGGATGGAACCTGTCATCGGTCCTTATTAGTAGTCATTAAAAGGACGACATATTTGATTTGTCGTACCACAGCATTTCTTTACAGCTGCGGCTACATGTGTGAAAGGGGCCACAGAGTGCAGCAATAGTGCATGTTATTTTATAGTCAGCTGCATGTCATTTATGCATGGATATGTTGTCCTCTCCTCGCCCTCTTTCCTAAGGCATGATGGGAGCTTACGGCCCACCTTACATGCCCTTGCAGGGCCCCCATGAGGGTTTGTTGTGTGTGGCACCAATGCCACCTCACCCTGCAGGGGGGCCCCACCTGCCTCATCACCACCTCCAGCAAGGTATGCCTGGGTACCCTGGCATGCCCCATCAGGGTAAGGGCCACTATCCTAGCCACACCTGCTCAGTCACATCCAGTTGTGTCTCTCCTGCTGGAGGGGTTTACCTGGTCCACAGGCTGCACAGCCTGATCTGAAAGACTCCTTAAGTGGTCAAAGTTCTCTGGTGTCCAACAAGCCGTCTATAACAGTTCTCACATCCTACACCTGCAGTAACATGAAGGATTCACTCACAGTTAACACATGTAATGCATGGTACAACTTATCCAAAACGACTAACATTCTACTGATATTCAACATTTTCATGACTCATTTTGATACTTTTTGTGGATTTTACATAAAAAAACAGCAAGAATATAATGACTGCTTTGTAATTAATAAATGTAGCAAAAAAAGCTTAAATGTGTTCTTTGAAAACAGGTATGATGGGCACTGGGATGAACGGCATGGCAGGAAGTCCAGCAGTAGGAAATTATATGCAACAGGTGAGACCTGGTCCAGATATGTGCCTGTGTATCTTATGGTTCAAGTTTTCATATAGCATTTCGTATAGCTTTCATCATAGCATCATTTGTTATTTTAATTGCTATATTTTACAATTAAATATTTTATATATTGTCTCAAGTGCTAAGACGAAACGATCCTGACTCTTTGTTTTAGCCCGGGATGTACAGCCCAGGGCAGCATGCTCCTCCACCATACCCGGGACAGGCCCAGTTAGGACAGCCCTCACACCTGCAGCCAACCAGCCCCATGTTTGTGGCTCCACCACCAAAGACCCAGAGGGTGCTCCACTCAGAGGCCTACTTGAAGTACATAGAAGGCTTGAACTCAGAGTCTAACACTGTCAGCAAGTGGGACCAAACTCTCAAAGGTGACGTTCAGGTGTTATCTTTTAAAAATAAGTTATCATTTATAGAAAACCGTGACATATCTCATAATAGGAGCAATTTTGTTACTGATATATTTGACATATTACTGGTGTACTTCCTACAGCATTAGAATTCAGAACATAAACGGTGACTTGTACAGTTGATCATCTTTCTTTTGTGCTTTTCAAAAACAGAAAATATTTGCCTGATCTTTATTCTGTTTTTTGGTCAAACAGTTCATAGACGAGATGGCTACCTGACCAAAGAGCAGGAGAGCAGACTACCAGCTCACTGGCTGAAGAGCAAAGGAGCCCACACAACTATGGCAGATGCACTGTGGCGACTTCGTGACCTGATGCTCAGAGACTCTTTGAACATTTGCCAGGCACATAACTTGTAACCTGTAGGACCCTCAAACCACTTATAACCAGCTCCCTCACTGCTTCCCCTCCCCCACTACAGTTTCAGGAGGTTTATTGACCATAGAAGCAATATTTTATAGTGATTCATGATGAGTTTTATATTTATTAGCTAGCATTATGAGCTCAGTAGTAGTTTGTGTGTTTTTTCTTTGTTTTGTTTTCTTTTTTTTTTTTACACCCGACAGATTAAGTGTGCTGCAAACAGTTTTTGCTGTGTTGATACTATTCAAAATAAAATCCCAAACACCATGTACTATTTTCCTTTGTTTTCTTTTGGATCACTTATGGTGACTGGGTATACATCAGGATGGAGGACTGATTGAAATTTGGGGAATCATGTGGCCTAATATGGATTTTGTATGAAAGGAAAAAATGATAGAACTCTTGAGACTTAAAAGGATAAAAGCCTGCTTATAGTAATAGAATATACAACCACTGTTACCATGGAGGTTGGACTAAAAATATTGGTAATATTAAAGAGGAATTATGATTTGGCGTTTATTATTATGGGAAAAGAGTGATCTATCACCAGTGAACATGATTACATTGAAGCTTTGCCTCCTCAATCAAAACGAGTTAAGGTGAAAATTCTACTGTCGGCGAAATGTACCTTATTTTGAAAGTGTTTCCTTTTTGGTGACGTCACTTCCTGGTGGCAGTCGAGATAGGGGCCATTCTCTTTAGTGTTTGCCCTGTCTTCCCTATGTGCACCTCCTCAGCGCCCGCATTTTGATATAAAATATCGCAGACTGACGGTTAAAACTGGCTGTCACCAAAAGCAAAGTATACTGAATCAACGTGTCTTATGGAGTAACCAAGAGCTGAACGTAAGGAACGACGAGGTAAGGTAAATTTTATGCCCAGACTTCGGGGGTCAGGTTTAGCTAGCTAGCTAGCATGTCCACCGGCTGCTTCCAGGCTTGTATTAAATTAAACTACAAACATTACCTATGTTACCTAAACAGCCGAAAAATCAATGTGCATTAAAGTCCATACTGGACACTCAATTGCTATGGTCATTCCAGCGTTTAAGCGGTTTTGGCAGAGGGTCCCTTTATGTGCTTACTTGCCTCTGGCTAATGGCAAGTTGGCTAAACGTAGGCTTCTGCAAAGGCTCCTTTTAAAAATTAGCCCCTCTGTGGCCTGATGTCTCTTAACATCTCCTTCCATTGTTGGATTTAGGTCAAATTCGGGTATTTTCTCTTAGATGGTTATTTTACCTGGGAAGCTGAAAGTTTTTTAAATACGACAGTGCATGCTTGCACTGACTTAAATACATGTACGTTAAGCTAGCTTGTACGGTTAGTTTGCCGATTGGTCTGTCTGTAAGTATATATTTACATTTAACTAAGGCTTAATGTTTTAAATATCTTGTACTCATAATGTTTACGTGTAAGTACTGCTAGACATCCGTATTTCAGTGTTTTACTGAACATTGCTAAGTGCTTTAATGAAGAAACCCCCCACCTAGAGTCATCCACCTTCAATTAAACGTGCCAAATTTGTTCTTAATGTGCTGCACAGCTGATTTGTATCCAAGTAGGAGCCACTGTTATTGATGAAGCACCCATTTTGGTTCATCCAAGCATGGCGTCATCACGTCACCCAGAACTGTATTAGTCCCACCCATCTGGTTGTACAGTGGTAATGGTGGGTTGTCATTGTTACCTCAGGGTAATAGAAAAGACTGGTGGAGCAGGAACAGTTGTATTTGCATTCCTTTAACAACATGGATATTTGTGCTAGACTCATAACATAGATGGATACATATGCTACTTATAATACACTCTTACTGTATTGTTTTCTATGCTACACTGTACATCCAAGCATCTTTGCACAAGTGTCTGGGTAAACTGAATTACGCCTTGGGGATTAATAAAGCGCTTTGATTGATTGATATACTTAACACAAGCCAAACACCAGGTTAGATGAACAGCATGCATGGAATTTTGTATGATTTTTTTTTTTCTGTGAGTCCGCTATCTAATGTGTAAACGGTGTAATCTCATTTTCCCTGAATATATACTACGTGTGTGTATATACAGTGTGTATATATATATATATATATATATATATATATATATATAATGTTCATGTAAACTTGTGATTCTGTAGAATGTAAATATGTGAGAAAACCCAGTTGCTTATTATTATCTTGTTACTTTTTCTTGTATTTCAGGCAGAACTTGTTAGTCAGGCCTCCTCAATCAACAGTTCCTCCCATTCACCATTACACTGTTAGTGTCTTGGCCTCAGCTTAATCTTATCAAAGATAGAACAACAAGGATGTCCCAGCTCCAGTTTCAGTGCCCTACTAGCCCCATGCCTGCTGCTTCTGCCCCATTGCCAATGGGGCAGCCACAGCCTGGCTATAGCATCCCCTGCGCCTCAGGCACCCTGCCCTCAGAGAGTGCCAGCCAGCCCATCAGGAGCTCCGCTCTCCCTGCAGGCTCAGCGACTCCCTACAATACCACCACAGGTCTGGTTAATTTGTTTGTTAAATACAGGTAGATGGTAATTCATTTTATAATTTTGAATGTGCAGTTGCAGTTTTACAAATTATTGACATTTTTTTTTACATGTATTTGTTGTATCTTCCTATTAAGCACAAGATAAACTATTATTAATATAATAGTTACTATTATATTACTATTATGTTACTATAATTACTATAACTATTATTGTAATTTTCTGCCTTATCAAGTCACATGTGTATGCACTGTGTGAGTATAGGAACAACATACTGTGTTTGATGTGATAATGTATTGCTTAATTTCAAACATTTGGGATGTCATTTTATTTTAATACAGTATCTAACATGGCAAACCCTAAAGAGAAGACCCCCATGTGTTTGGTGAATGAGTTAGCCCGTTTTAACAAGATCCAACCTGAGTATAAGCTGCTTTGTGAGCAAGGCCCGGCTCACTCAAAGGTACTTTGTGATTGACATGTACATTCTGTCAGTGCTGTTTTATCATAAATCATTTGTAATCCTTAATAATGTTTATTTTATGTTCATGGTCTGCTTCTCCAGATTTTCTCAGTAAGACTCACACTGGGAGATCAGCACTGGGAGGCAGAGGGGACCAGCATAAAGAAAGCCCAGCATTCCGCTGCTGCATCTGCCCTTGTTGAAACAACACTTCCTAAACCCACCACAAGGACCCCACGTAATACAGGCAAGACCCCAGGTGGGCTATTCCCACTGGCTCTGTGATAGTCTTCATACACTGGTATTAAACGCCGTCATGAAAAGAGTTCCACTGCGTTCGTGTTTGATCGTTGTGTGTTTGTTTTGGGCTCAGCAGACTGTATGACACATACCATGGAGCTCAATGCACTATGTATGAAGCTTGGTAAAAAGCCAATGTATAAACCCATGGACCCATATCCAGGGATGAGACCGCCAAACTTCAACTATAATGTCCGGGCTCCAGGGCCTTACCAGCGCTCTATGCAACAGTGAGCTCCCAATCTTTTCTCCTGGTTACAATAGCAAATAGACGGTTTGAATGTCATTTGTGGAGTTGGATGAAGTATGGATCAGTATACATTACTCTTTGTCTAGGTACTACTACCCGTTTCCTCCTGTGGGACCAGTTATATACCACATGGAGCTGTCCATTGGAGGCCAGCAGTTTGTTGGGAAGGGGCGCACACGGCAGTTAGCGAAACATGACGCTGCTGCCAAGGCCCTGAAAGTGCTAGAGAAGGAACCAATGCTCCAGCAGGTGCCGGCGGTGAGAGAAGCAGTGGCCACCAAGTCAAATATGAAAACGCACATTCGCGCAGTGTTAAACTAATCCATTTCTAATCTTTGTTTTTGGCAGGTGAACGGAGCGCCTGAGGAGGAAAACCTCAATAAATCAGAAATAAGTCAAGTGTTTGAAATTGCACTTAAGCGTAACTTACCGGTCAACTTTGAGGTGATTTACACTTTTTTTTTTAGTTTTGATAATGTGGGTATTAGCAATGCTGAATGCATGTTACTATCCAGTTTCCTATCCATTGTGGATATAGTACATCTGTGATTTTTCTGAAAAAGCACATGAGTTGTTTTTTTGTTTGTTTGCTTTTTTCCTAGGTTTTAAAGGAGGAAGGCCCACCCCACATGAAGAGTTTTGTAGTTCTTGTCACAGTCGGGGAGTTCACAGGAGAGGGTGAGGGAAAGAGTAAAAAGATTGCCAAGAAGCTGGCGGCAGCAGCTGTTCTGGGAGAGCTGAAGAGGCTGCCCCACATGCCCAGTGTTGAAAAGACACTGCCACGCATTAAAAAGAAAACTAAATCCATCATCAAGGTAATGTAACTAATGAGCTGCCGCGGGGATAATCAATCCAGACTTAATGACTCTTCATCAAAACCATGATTAACCTGTCCTGCCGACAGCTGCAGACGAGCCCCGAGTATGGCCAGGGTATGAATCCCATCAGCCGCCTGGCTCAGATCCAACAGGCCAAGAAAGAGAAGGAGCCCGAGTACAGCATGGTTACGGAGAGAGGCCTTCCTCGGAGACGGGAGTTTGTGATGCAGGTGAGTCGGCTGCACCTGAGGCGTATCGATAGAATGACTGTCACCTGGGTGTCTGCGGGTCCTTAAAAAGTCTTCAATCTGTTTGTCCAAAATTAAGGCCTGAATTATCCTTAAAAATTACAATTAATCCTTAAATCCTCCTTTCAAAGGTCTTAAAAGTGACACAAACGCAGTAAACTAAACTGCAATGTATTTTCTTACATTGTACAGTGAAATGTTTGCAAAGAATCTGGTACATTTGTAATTACTGCTGTGTATTTAACACAACGGAGCTGAATCAACGGCAGTCATTGGGTTGGAGGGACTACATGCACTGCTTCATATTTGTTTAAAAATTGTCATCTTTCAAACTGTTTCAAGTTGCCGATGTTCTGCTACAGAGTTGTGATCTTGATTATTTTTCATCAGTTCCATTAAATATATGGACAAAACTATTTACAATGTGGTCAAGACTTTTTGTTAACTGGCAGATGAAAGGTCTTAAATTTGATTAAAGTGGTCTTAAAGTCTTAAATTTAATGTCTTTAAACTTGTAGAGACCCTGGTCGTGTCCGTGTCCTCAGCCTTTTCATTTAATTTTCTCACCAATTTAGTTGGATTTGTGTGTGTGTGTGTGTGTGTGTGTGTGTTTGTTTTTTGGGACAGGTGACGGTGTGTGGCGAGTCTGCAGAAGGAATGGGGCCCAGTAAGAAGGTGGCCAAGCGAAATGCTGCTGAGAAAATGCTTGAACTGTTGGGATATAAAGTGCCTCAACCTCAGCCTCCCAAACCGGCACTCAAAACAGATGAGAAGGTGCGCTAGTGCCTTTGGGCAGCATTGAAGTCATATTGAAATAAGAATAGAAATACTTTATTCATCCCAATTTGGGAAATTTGCAAAAGAGCCGAACATGTTGTATTTGTATTGCATTGTATTTTGTATGAAGCTATATTATTTTTATTATGTTTTTGAACAGACTCCAGTGAAAAAACCTGGCGATGGCCGCAAAGTGACCTTCTTTGAACCCGGCTCCGTAGAAGAAGTAGCTCTGGGTTGGTACACTCATGAATGCCGCGGTACGATTCTGCGTGACTTCATCTCTGAAACGCACATAATAACGCGACAACCCTGCTTTTGTCCGGAAGGTTCCAAGGAAGAGGACTTCCGTCTGCCTTACCTGAGCCACCAGCAGCTGCCTGCAGGTATCCTCCCCATGGTGCCTGAGGTGGCTCAGGCAGTCGGGGTCTGTCAGAGTCCCCAGGCCAAAGACTACAGAGTCGTGCCCAACCCAGGCAAGGCCACAGTCACTGCCATGATCGCCAACGAGCTGCTTTACGCAGGCGCATCCGTGACCGCCGAAACGATCCTGAAAAACAAAAACATGAACCAATTACCCCACGGACCCCTCACCAGACCCTCGGAACAGCTTGGCCTTCTCGCATCTGCGCAGGGCCTTCAGGTAACAACCAGCGTGCTACTCATGGGGATGCTGTGTGCTGTTACCTGTGTGTCCGCAGGTCCTTAAAATCTATTTGTCCAAAATTAAGGCCGTAGTTATCCTTAAAAATGACAATCCTTCAATCCTCCTTTCAAAGGTCTTAAAAATGATGCAAACACAATAAAAAACTGCAATGTATTTTCTTACATTGTACAGTGAAATGCTTGTAAAGGATTTGATACATTTGTAATTACTGCTGTGTATTTAACACAACGGAGCTGAACCAACAGCAGTCGTTGGGTTGTGGGGGGAGGCGCTACATGCACTGTTTCATATTGGTTGGGTTGTGGGGGGAGGGGCTACATGGACTGTTTCATATTTGTTTATAGAGTGTCAGATGTACTGTTTACACTGATATATGGTATTTTCACTGTTTATAGTACTGTTTTACACTGATATATAGTGGTCTCACTGTTTATAGTACTGTTTACACTGATGTGCAGTATTTTCACTGTTTATAGTA
>JAPTHA010000023.1:8125512-8139855 GCA_029814585.1 Gymnapogon annona | reverse complement strand
TGTCAACAGTACTATAAACAGTGAAAATACTGCACATCAGTGCAAACAGTACTATAAACAGTGAGACCACTATATATATATACTGTACACATATACATATAATTGCCTAATACACATATATACTAAGAAGTAACTTCAGCATCCAAAGGCTGCACAAACTGCACGGAGGGAGAAAGCAGCCTTTGATATTTCTCTGCAGCCTTGATGAGTGGAATGGATAGTCACTGGGCATGAATGCATATTTATTATATGCGTAATAGATATATTATAAACATATATTTATATTATATATAAATAAATCCATAATTTTGGGGATATTTGTGTTAGCAGTTGCCAATCTATGACATTTCATTACCAGATTCATTGTGTGTGTCTGTGGAATGACAATGAAAGAAGTCTAAGTCTAACGTGGGCCAAATTGAGAATCAGAATTCTTGTTAGAATCAAGAATGAAACATCGTTGATGATTTTCGCTTTTGAGTCAAAGTTGTTTTTTTTGCATTGTTTTGTTACTTCCTTCATAAATATTGTACTGTGCCCTACATTCTTGGCCTTGGGAAGAATAGACCTACTTATGAGAGGTCAGGTACCGCATCCCGATCTACAGTGTTTTAAAAAATGTTTTTTCTGATTTATGTATTTAAGAATTAAAAAAAATGAATTTGACTTGGATGAATGTACCCTTAAGCAGGGGCAAGTTGAGTCATAATACCACTTTTATTTTAGGTCATATTTTCATTGTCTTTGGCTACAGATGTATTGTAAGCATTTCCACTGACAGGATACATCGTGACATAACGGTACGTGTTTTTGTTTTCCTTCTGTGTCGCGACCCCTTTATGCCGAGAGGACAGCATCAGTCATTCAACACAAAAGGGTGAATGAGGATTTATTTCAAGCACACACGTTTTAACATAGACTTCATGGATGTTTGGTGTAAAAGATCTAACGTGGGTACTAGACGGTCTTGTCTCACAAATAAAAACGTACATTTCATCATCGGTATGTATACATCGAATACAAGCGTGGCGTGAATCCAATCATAAAAGTGGTCTGTTAATTCAACAGTAAACTGTCGGAGATGGAGAACATTAAAATGGCGGAACAATTTTTGGAAAACTATTTCCCCTCAGGTTGGTATTTCAGGCGGGTTTTTTAAAGCCCTCCAACAGCGAACTAAACCACGTAGAACTCTGTCCTAAAACACACAAACCGCCTCTGGCCGAAGCTAATACATCATGCATTAAAAACATAATTTTCAGAACGGAAAGAAGACTCGTTGACTGAGTCTTTGCGTCGCCAATTGTTGAACATTATGCCTGAAAGGCTGAATCCGTGGCATAATAACCAATTTCCCACAATGCACCGAGTGATTCACCGATGCATCTTGGGATAAAGAAGCGACTGTCGTACTGTTGTGGAAAGTCCTTGAACGTGAGATGAATTGTCTTACCCGCATTTTGGCAAAAAACCGTTTGAAAAGTTGGTAGTGGATAATAATACTTTGAACAAACGACCATTGGTGAGTGGCTGGAAGTTGCGACTGAAAAATATAGCAACGTTTAGCATGTAGCAACACTCGAAGCAATACCTCTATCGTCTTAACTCGAGCGTTAACGTCATGTCTGTTAGCGGCTATCATGTTACAGTTGGGAGGCATTCAGTTTTGTTTTCGCGGCGCTTATACCGAATGCACGGCTTATATTTAGTCAGTGGTTCTTTTTGCGTAAATGATAGTATGGCCATCTTGAGCAGTTTTTCAATAACTGTTGTGTTGGCGTTTCTTTTTATTCTAGAGGCCTTGTGTCTGCAGGAAGCGACAGAGAAAATGGGAGCTGACAAACGGTGAGTGGACGAGCTGCAGTACGAAGCGGCGCTGCCAGTCGCCTTGGCAACGTCAACTCAGGATAGTTTTAATTTTAACGTGTAACTGATTTCAGTATTTTTGTGATGGATGGATGGATAGTACTTCATTCATCCCACAACGGGGGAATTAGTGCGTCACAACAGCCAAATGAAGAGATACAGATTTAGACCAGCTGAATTCCTAAAACTTAGACTTCCTTTATTTGCCATTACACGTACACATACAATGAATCTGGTAACGTAATGTCATAGAATAGCAACTGATAACCCAAATAAATATGGAGAGTGCAAAATTGCTGGAGTAAAACCAAAGCCATGAGTGTCTGCAGTGCAAAGGTGACAACACATACATCCAATATAAATAAGGAATAAATGGACAGTGCAATATTGCACACAATGTAAAACAGTACTATTAACAGTGTAAATGTTACACATCAATGTAAATAGTACCATAAACAGTGGAAATATTACACATCAGTGTAAACAGTATACTATAAACAGTGTAAATACCACACATCAGTGTAAACAGTACTATAAATGGTGTAAGCATTACACATCAGTGGAAACTGTACTCTAAACTGTGTAAACATTGCACGTGAAGTCAAGTACAGTTTAAGAGTGATGGCTTGGGGGAAGAAGCTACATAAACTACATACACTGTATACATTTGTAATACATACACAGTATGCCTTTGTGGATGTGTTGCGGTTTGAAATCTCTACTCAAGGTTGTGCACATTATTACCTTGTTTTCTGATGTTATTTCCCAAAATGCAACATGGCACTTGAGTTTCCACACGCCCGGTGGCCTTTTGAAAGACAGGTTCAATAAACGGAAATTGTAACTAATTCCTGTGGGAATATGGCAAGGTACAGTGTGTAGGATTTTATCGTGCTCTGTCCAATAATCACATTTTCAAATTAAAATTAAGGCGTTTGACAAGTGTGCAAAGACAATAGTATTGACCAAAACCACACTCTTAATGACAATTGATGAAGTATTTCTTGAGTCATTTACATGGATCATTATCTTTGCATAAATAGTGACTCATGTAATGCTTTTAATGATATGACAATGAAGTGGAGACTTGAGTAGTTGAGGTGCTTGCCGTTTTGGTAGTTTGTGGAAATGAAATATTTCAAAATACAAAAAAAAAAAAAATGCAGCCAAGGCTTGTTGTTTGAAAGTACCACCCATTGACGGTATTTGTGGCCAACCAGGGTAGGGGAGTTATACCCAGTACTTTTACTACTAAGTTGATAGCTTCATCCGGTAGCAATTTTTGAGTTTGCCAATGTTATTATCGACACTGAATTCTGTAAAATATGCATACATTTCTATTAAATAGGATAAGTCGGACTGAACGTAGTGGCAGATATGGTTCGGACCAGCCCCGAGATGAATCTGACTGGCGCGACAGAAGGGAGAGGGACCAAGAGAGGGATCACAACATGCGTCGTTGGGGGGAAGACAGGCGCAGTGATCGATATGATGGTGATCGTCGTGGATCAAGAGATAGTCCAGAGGTACCCATTTCAATATTTATGTTGTGGCACTTTGCATTGTATTTGTAAAGCAGTAACATGTTCGCTTCGCTAATACGCATTCATATCTGTCTTAAAGCATCGAGAAAGGAAACGTCGTAACAGTGACCGTTCAGAAGATGGTTATCACTCTGATGGAGACTATCCAGAGCAGGATTACAGAAGGGAGCCTGGGGAGGACAAGAAAAGCAAGACCATCATGCTCTGGGGTCTGTCTCCTCATATCACTGAGGATGATGTAAGTGTTAACATTTCCCACGTACAGCATGTCTGGTTAATTTGATTGAATCTGTGTATGTATTCATCATTTCTCACCTTCTTAAAAGAGGATGACATTTGAATGACAATATTAATCATTGTCTGCACGTTGTTCTTTCAGATTTGTGTTGCAATTGACCAGCTGGAGGGACCCCAACCAGTGGATGTGAGGCTAATGAAAAAGAAGACAGGTGAGAACCAGATATACACAGGACCCCTACCTCCTCTCAGTCTGTGACCATAGGGCCGACCTGCTTCCGTTCAGACCCATTGTCCCATAGCGGTTAGGAAAGATATGCATCACATTAATAATATTCAAACTGTTGATTTTAAGGCTGATCAGTCCATGTCACTGGGAACCCTGAGAAGGTAAGTAACAACAGTTTTGAGGAAAACAATTGGCTGCCCACACAGTAGTTCAGTGTCTTTCAGACAGGTATTCAGCTGGATGTCTTGCTATGGTAAAACTCCTAAGGAAAGGCCTAATGTTTACCCAACAAGGCCTGGGTCGTGAAGCAGTTTGTGGAACAGTTTGAATAATATGCCCATGGACTTTTTAACTAACACGCCTCCCGTCTATATTTGAATGCTGTCTCTAGGTATAAGCCGTGGTTTCGCCTTCGTGGACTTTTATCACTTGCAAGATGCTACCCGATGGATGGAGACCAATCAGGTTGCTTCACAATCGCCAAGTCTAGTTTTAATCTTGGGGATCTTGAAAATAAACCAAATGGCAACCAGAATGTATTGAATAAGTAGTATGAAAAGACAACGATGGATTTTATGCCACAGAGCAAAAATGATTAGATTTGCATTAAGGATGATTTCATTCCTACTTAGAAGAAGTGTTATTGGAGTTTAATGGGCTGTTGCTAGTGTCAGATCTGCAGAAATGCCTCATACTGTGAAGTCATCTAAAGATGTTTGCATAGAGAAAGGAATATTCTCTTGTCAGACCATAAATGTATCATCAGTGACATGTCAAGAGTTTTATGGAAATCTGAACATTTTTTTTTTACGCCAGTCCCTTTTGTAGAAGGTTTTTGTTTTGTTTTTTTTCCTCCTCAAAGTTGATTTTTCTTTTTTCGTTGTTATAAAGTCCCCATCTCCTTATTCTTTGTGGAAAACCAATCCCTGGTTTTACAGAAAGCAGTCTTTTAGGGTCACATTGTACACTTTGCTCCAGCTCAGCCTGGGCACTCGGGTCCCAAACACATAAAGAACCCTCTATACATCATGCTCACATATACATCATGTGCCTGTCTTAAACACAGTCTATCTGTTGGGGGTCCCTTTCCCCATTCTCTCCCTTCCACCACTGCTTACTCTATTGATGAACAAACCAGTGCAGAGAAGAGGTGATTAATGGTCGTCATCCTTTTACAGAAACATCTGATCATCCAGGGAAAAACTGTGGACATGCACTACAGCCATCCCAGAAACAAGTATGAAGACTGGCTTTGCAATACTGTAAGTTGATGATCTTCTGTTCTTTACAACTAACTTCATTGTATAATGCAAATACACCCACATAAATGTCAGGCCTGTAAGGTTTCGGTCTTCGCTATCCTATCAGTGTGTTTTGAGGTACACCAACATTTGCATCAGTGATAATGGTTAGGTTCTGTGCAAGGTGAGTATAGTATGCTGCACCAATATTACGTGTTCTGAGGCAGCACTGTCGAGGGCTTTAGGTGTGTAATAAAAATGATGTTGAACGGTTACTTGCAGTGTGGCCTGTACAATTTCCGGAGGCGGCTGAAGTGCTTCAGGTGTGGAGCAGCCAAAGCTGGTAAGTAATTAAATTACCAAGAGGCCACTGACTGAAGACATCTGGACACCCCGAAGCACAGTTCTGCAATGCAATCCAGTTTGTGTTTTTGTCATTGTACAAGCACATAGTAAAACAAGTGATGACTATAAGGTCGCATTATAGACGAGATTGTAAAATCCTGACAAAGAGCATAAGATTCCGCACAAAATGGCATGCATTATTTTTTATCACGTTGGAAGAATAGAAAAGGATGAGAAAACACTCGACACACGGTGCCTTAGAACTGAGCCATGTAATATGGCAAACAGTGACTTCTCAGCAAAGCAAATGCTAATAATCGAGTGTCTTGTCATTTTCTCAACAGACAGTGAGACCAACAGTAATTCTGGAGCTGCTGAAAGTCAGCCCAGTGGGGATTTCTATGGAGACAGTAAGGACTTGTTTCATATTTTTACAGTGCAGCTAAATTCACAATAAACAGTCTTTATAGATGTTCTCATGCACTAAATTTTGTCCTTTTTCAGCCATCATCCTGAGAAATATTGCTCCAGTGACGACAGTAGAAGCCATAATAACAGCCCTCGCACCGTACGCCAATCTTTCATCAAACAACATTCGCCTCATCAAGGATAAGCAGACAGGCCAGAATAGAGGCTTTGCCTTTGTGCAGCTGTCCACCCCTCTGGTAAAGGCTTCACTCCACAAGAGCACGTTTTTATGTACAGTTGTAATCTGTGCACTTACCCAAATGTAATCTGAATTTTTACAGGAAGCCTCTCAGCTGTTAACCATCTTACAGGGACTGCAGCCTCCTCTAAAGCTGGATGGAAAAACAATAGGGGTAGATTATGCTAAAAGTGCAAGAAAGTGAGTAAAACAAGTATTGGTGTGCAAAGTATCTATTTTTTGTTGTGAGCATTTTTTTATTGGAGAGCTGTGGCGAGTCGCATTTTTATTTTTTAAGATTTCTATATTTGATCCACAATACAACTGGATAGATTTTTCCATGATTATTTTTTTAAAAATCTGTTTGTAATGCTGAATCCTTTGTCTGTCCAGGGACCTTTTGTTACCTGATGGGAATCGTGTCAGCGCCTTTTCTGTCGCCAGTACAGCTATTGCTGCAGCCCAGTGGTCCTCCAGTCAGGTGGGCCCTCTTCCTCTCAACACGGTTCCCCCCTGTATTATGTTCCGACTGTCAGTGGCTCATATATTATTTACTATCTCAGCCGCAGCAAAGCTCAGAGGGTGTGTCAGAGTACAGCTACCTGCAAGAAGGATATACTCCAATGTCCCAGGTCAGTAAAAAAAAACCCAAACACTACTGGGAAGTATAATGCCAGTTTTCAGTGGCATATTTTGGTGCTTCTTGGGAAATTTGCCAGAAGCTCTATAGTGTCATCTAGTGGCAGTTATGAGGGATTACATAATGGGTAACAAATTGGAGAACCAATAGCATAACAACAGCTTCATCATTGTGCATTAACATGGTTGTACTCGAATGCCATAAATGTTGGACTTGTGACAATGTCATGTTTTTAAAGCATTACTTTTTATCATTTACTTATTTCAATCCCCCTCAACAGGAGTACCAGACCTTTTATCAACATGCAGCAGGAGCCAGCACTTCTCAGGGAAATGGGATCTTAGGAGGTAAATGCTCGTGCGCCATTGATTGTATATTAGAAAGCTAAACTACAACGGATTAAGTTGTAACAAAGTGTGAATGTATTGCATACTTATTTTGTTTGGCCTTTCCAATTTTAGCGGCCCCCGGTTTAAAGATTGTCCCGACTGCAGCTGGAGTAGTAATCTCACAGAGTGCACAAGTTTATCAACCCCATATAATTGCTCAACCTGCCGTACAGGTAAACCTTCCGTACAGGTGTTGAGTTGTAAATTGCACTATTGTGTTATTATGGAATACATTCTGAAATGATGTATTTATTACTATGTACATTTCAGGCACTGCCACTTGCCCAACAATTGGAAGCAAAACCCCCAACAGGACACATTCCAGGGATTGAAGCCATTTCTCTGCCTGTTGCCCCTGTGGTTGTGCCTGCTGCTGCTGCCGCTGTCGCCGTCGCTGCAGCTGCTGCCGCCGCTGCCACCGCTGCCACCTCTGCGCTGGCAGCCTCTGGACAGACTGCTGACACTAACCCTGGTATGTCTTTTCTATTTTATTCATGTGTTATAATTAGAAAGCTCTGAGCTGTACTTGGCAGAAGAACATGCCGCA
Source organism: Gymnapogon annona (assembly GCA_029814585.1). Taxonomy (NCBI): domain Eukaryota; kingdom Metazoa; phylum Chordata; class Actinopteri; order Kurtiformes; family Apogonidae; genus Gymnapogon; species Gymnapogon annona. The sequence goes on along the minus strand of JAPTHA010000023.1, from coordinate 8,132,171 downwards.
GTACCTGATATTAGTTGAATGTCCCACAGTTGCTCCAGATACATCCACCTACCAATACGATGAGTCATCGGGCTACTATTACGATCCTCAAACTGGTCTGTACTACGACCCAAACACCCACGTAAGTACTGCTCATTCACTGCACATGAACAAGTTGTTCACCAGTTCTGTTACTGATCTGTTTGGCATCGATGTCCTTTCAGTATTACTACAACTCTCAGACACAGCAGTATTTGTACTGGGACAGTGAGAAGCAGACGTATGTCCCAGCCGCCACCGACGCAAACCCTGGTCAGAATGCTAATGCGAATGGTCCTGCAGCTCCAGGAAGCAAAGAACCCAAAGAAGGCAAGGAGAAAAAGGAAAAGCCCAAAAGCAAAACTGCTCAGCAGGTACTATGGTCAACCTCAGCTCATCTTGTGTCGCTATATGTTGACACTGCCCTTGTATTTGTATGGAGAATTGCAGCTTTTGTTTAGTCCTAACTTGATCTTCACATCTGTTTGGAACATTCAGATTGCAAAAGACATGGAACGATGGGCAAAAAGTCTCAACAAACAGAAGGAGAACTTCAAAAGTAGCTTCCAGCCAATTAGTCAAGAGGAGAGGAAGGAGGCTGCGGCAGCAGATGCTGGCTACACTCTGTTTGAGAAGAAGGTACCTCAGAAAGATTCCGTATCTTTGATTATTCTCAGGCTGTATATATGAAGCTGTCACTTTTTGAAATGGACTGAATTGTTATTTTGTCTTCCAGCAGGCGGGAGGGTTAGACAGACTCATGCCAGAACTGCCAAGGGGGCCGGAAGAGGAGCTCCCATCCACGTCCGTGAACAGCACCAAGGTCTGTGTTTACTGCATACCTCGTCTGAGGGGACTGAGCCTTTCTTTGAGATAAAATATAACTTGATTGATCCCACCACAGCAGCAAATCGAAGGAGCACAGAATAAGAGCAGAACGCAGTACTATATACATCAGTTGAATCATTGTACTACATACACAGTATATATTTGTATAACATGCGCAGTATACATTTGTATCACATGCGCAGGATACATTTGTACCACATATACGGTATAGATTTGTACTGCATACACAGTATACATTTGTGGGTGTGTGTTGTGTGGATAAATAAACACACATCAGCAAAGCATATACACATGCGTCAATACATGTGCGTTCCTACATACACACACACATACACTTCGTTCGTTATTCTGTTTGGGGACCTGGGTGTCCGCAGGTCCTTAAAAAGCCTTAAATTTGTTTGTCCACAATTAAGACCTTAATTATCCTTAAAAATGACAATTAATCCTTAAATCCTTCTTTCAAAGGTCTTTAAAATGCCACAAATGTAATCGACAAAATTGAAATGTATTTTCTTACACTGTAAAGTGAAATCTTTGTAAAGAATCAGAAAAAAAATCCAAATCTGATACATTTGTAATTACTGCTGTGTATTTCCAACGGAGCTGAACCAACAGCAGTGGTTGGGTTGTGGGGGGAGGGGCTACATGCACTGTTTCATATTGGTCAGGTTGTGGTGGGGGGGGGGGTGTATGTTCTGTTACAAAGTTGTCATCTTGACGTTTGTTATTTTTCATCAGTTCCATTAAATGTATGGACAAAACTATTTGCAATGTGGTCACACTTTTTGTTATCCGGCAGATGAAAGGTCTTAAATTTGAATAGAGTGGACTTAAAAAAAAGTCTTAAAGTCTTAAATTTAAGTTATTTAAACCTGCGGATACCCTGGTCTGTAGTGTTTTGTTGTTGTTGTTTTTTTTATTTGCCTGTTTGTCTGTGGGCAGTGTGGGCTTGTGGCTGCCTACAGCGGGGACAGTGACCCAGAGGAGGCAGGGGTTGACCTCGAGGGAGGGGACGGAGCCCAGGACAAGCTGACTGACTGGAAGAAGTTGGCCTGCCTGCTGTGTAGGAGACAGTTCCCCAATAAAGAGGGCTTAGTTCGACACCAGCAATTGTCAGACCTCCACAAGGTAACGTATCGCTGTGTCAGACAACATGTATTTACGGCTCCTGTAAACTATATAGTTGAGGCGTTCTGCATTTTTGACGTGTCAATGCATTATTTCAGAAAAACCTGGAGGTTCTCCGTCGATCTCAAATGACCGAAGCAGAGCTGGAAGAATTGGAAAGAAAAGAGACTGAGGTGTGTCTTTGCAAAATAATATATATATATACAGGCCAAAATATTGGACACACCTTCTCAGTCAATGCATTTTCTTTATTTTCATGACTAATTACATTAAAGCATCAAAACTATGAACACGTGGAGTTATGTAATGAATAACAAAAGGTGAAATAACTGAAAACATGTTTTTAATATTCTAATTTCTTCCATATATCCACCCTTTGCCGTGATCACTTTTTTTCACATTCTGTGCATTCTCTGGATGAGCTTCAAGAGGTCGTGACCTGAGATGGTTTTCACTAATTATCAGGGTTCATTAGTGGAATTTCTTGTTTTATCAATGGGGTTGGGACCATCAGTTGTGTTGTGCAGAGGTCTTCTTAATACACAGCCCTACTGGAAAACTGCTCACATTCATATTTTTTTATTATTAGATTTATTATTTTGATGCCTTGAGTGAGAATCTACAATGTAAATAGTCATGAAAATAATGAAAACGCATTTTTAAAATATAATTTGTCTTTCTTTGTGGATAATAGATGAAGTACAGGGACAGAGCAGCCGAGAGGAGAGAAAAATATGGCATCCCTGAACCACCAGCTCCCAAAAAGAAGAAATTCAGCCAACCAGCCGCAACTGCCATGTACGCACTGGAGTCAGTGGTTCAGTTGACGCTACTACGGGTTTTATCTTTTTGTATTAATTGCTGGCCAATTCCCTTTCTCCTCAGTAACTATGAGCAGCCCACTAAAGACGGCCTGAACAGTGACAACATAGGGAACAAGATGCTACAAGCCATGGGCTGGAAGGAGGGTAAAGGTCTGGGTCGGAACCAGCAGGGGATCACGACACCCATCGAGGTAAACAAGCGTTGTTGTTTTTGTTTTTATTATACTAAATATCAATGGCTGTGTATGTGCCTTGGCCTTGTAGATGACGGATGATGTGTGTTTCCTTGTGTTTAGGCCCAGATGAGAACAAAGGGAGCTGGTCTCGGCATCAAAGGCTCCAACTACACCCTCTCCGCTTCAGACACGTACAAAGACGCCGTCCGCAAAGCCATGTTTGCTCGCTTCACCGAGCTGGAGTGACGGGTTATTATCCAACTCAAGTCATTGTGTGGTCCTGACCTGGTTTTTGAATGGACTTGTTTAGCAGCTCTTTGTCGGTGACTGAGGCCACTGAATGGAATGAAGGCAAAAGATAGTCCCCTCCTCTCCCACGTTTGCGTGGGTGATATGATCCCGGCACCGCGCTGGAGTTCCAGCGTGCGTGGATCAGGATAGATATCGTGCACGTAAAACCACCTGAACATGTACAATATCAAGGGCTCTGACCTGGGCTTTGATCAACCTCTCCCTCTCAACCAATAACTTTCACGTCCAAGAAGTCCAGTTACAACGAGTAGCCAATCAAAGTGCGCTGGTGGACACGTATAAACTGGTTCAGAACCGCCAAGTGCATGGAGGGACACTGGTGTGGCTGCAGCTAGAGGATGGAAAGCATCACGGCAGTTTGTGCAAAACTTGAAAACAAGCAGCTGTGTGTTTTGAACGTGACGCTCGCGCTGTGTGTGTCACAACATGTTACCGGGAGCAACAGCCACCACGTCTGCATCCCGTCATCCATGACCCATCGTGTTGTCGAGCCAGACAATTGGACCCTGTTGATTAGAACCGGATCGGGCATCGGCTCTGCTCCGGCCCGTGGTGAAGCTCTGGAAATGAACAGCAGACAGAAACGTGCTGTGGCTGGTGTCATCACAGCGTGGAGCGTTACTGCCACCGTCTGACCCGTTGACCTATGACCTGTCGTGAGGTGTCCAGTACCATCTGAAGTCTGACTGCCAAAAGACATGTTCAAACCCAGTCTGTCGCATTTAAAAAAAAAAAAAGCTAATTCAGTTTAAAATGGTTGTGGATATATCATCACTGAAGATATTCCATCATTAATCCCACTGGAGGAACATTGAGTCCAGTCTGTCCACTGTGAATGAAACGACAGAGAAACAGATGTGTTGTTATTGTTTTGGTCTGACCTCTTGATTGTGTGGAAGCGAAGGATGATGTCACCCAATGCTGTGACATCACCATTAATCTGGACTCTTACTGATGCACATCCAGCCGTGCGCTGCCACGTGCCATAATTTTTCAAACTTTTCTGGGTCGAGAACCCCCCCCCCCCCTTACCCCCTTTCATATGATGTACAGTATATTCAGTGTGAGTTGGATGGTTGAGGGGCCACAAGATCCACGACCCAAACGTCGTGACCCCAACTGATGGGAACAGGCTTGAGATCTCTCTTATTTTATTTTATTTTATTTGCAGTCACCTTTGCTTTTGTGCCGTTAAAAGTCTATGGTGATTATCTCCAAGAATAGCCTTGAAGAAAGAAAGAAAAACATTCACAACGGAGGCATGTTATCATAGCGAATAAACGTAATTTATAAAATTGTAAATATGCACAGTAAATTTTCTTTTCCTGTCGACATGTTTGTTTTATATTTTCTGTGATAATGGAATCCTTTTGTCTCACCATGTCTGAAAATAGTGTACAGTTCATACCTCGTTTGTACAGAAAATAAATGACGATACAGCTGAATTTATGTGGTGGTTTTGTCTTTTGTCAACTTCAGAAAGTCTCACATTGGTTTTTCATGAACTCGTATATTTTGCTGTAGAATTTTGCTCTGGATTCACTTTATAAGACTCCCCGGTTTAAGCACTGACGGATCAAATGCTGTTATTTTAAGGTCTAGTACAGTTGCCATGGATACATGAACAGGAGCCAACTGTGTGTACTCGTGTCCTAATGGTGGTGTTGCTATGCCTTTATTTAGTTTGACTTGCATTCTTTTCCATAACTCTTTCCACGGGTCCTTTGAAGTCTTAAATCTGTTTCTCCAAATATTAAGGTCTTAATTATCCTTAAAAATGACAATCCTTAAACCCTTCTTTCAAAGGTCTTAAAAATGACACCGAACAAAATTACAATGTGTTTTCTTACGTTGTGCAGTGAAAACTTTGTAAAGAATCCGGTACATTTGTAATTGCCACTGTGTATTTTAACACAACGGAGCTGAACCAACAGCAATTCTGTGTGTGTGTGTGTGTGTGTGTGTGTTTGGGAGGCGGGGGCTACCTCTACTTTTTCATATTTGAAAGATTGTCAGATGTTTTAAAACTGTTCCAGAAAAATTCCTTAAACCAGCAGATACCCTGAATATATAGATAGATATATATTTTTCCCACTCGGGGAAATTTCATATCTATATATATAGATAGATACTATATAGATATGAAATTTCCCCGAGTGGGATATATATATATATGTGTGTGTGTGTGTGTGTACTCAACAAAAATATAAACACAACACTTTTGTTTTTGCTTCCATTTTTCATGTGATGGACTTAAAGATCTAAAATTCATTCCAGATACACAATATTACTGTTTCTCTCAAACATTGTTCACAAATCTGTCTGAATGTGTGATAGTGAGCACTTCTGCTTTGCTGAGATAATCCATCCCGCCTCACAGGTGTGACACATCAAGATGCTGATCTGACATCATGATTGATGATCATTAAGTCCATCTCATGAAAAATGGGAGCAAAAACACAAGTGTTGTGTTTATATTTTTGTTGAGTGTATATATACATATATGAACAACTGAAGGCCACAGTAATTATGTCTCATTAGAATCACCTGAGTAGTGTGTGTGTGTGTGTGTGTGTGTGTGTGTGTTTCTGAGCTCAGTTGTACAGTGTGGTACCACAGGGAGGCAGTGGTCATCCTTCATATTCACAGTAGAATTCACAGTAAAAAAAAAATTTTTTAAGAAAATCCCTTCTTGGTAACCTGTGTTCTTTGGTTTCCAAGGAGACTGTTGGAATGTGTGATACTGTACTCGTCACAACATTCACCACTGAGGACCCTGCTGCTCTGCTGGGAGTGGAGAGTCTGCACCAGGTGTGTGTTCTGTCAGAACAAACCACCCAACGTTACGTCCTGCTGTCGTGAGTGGAATGTACAGTGAGTACACACAAGTATTCACACACACCCTCAAATTTACACCTGGTACAATTGCGGCGATTACCTAAATTTGCCGCAATTGTAAATATAAATAATAAATAATATGTTTATTTTTAGAATGATATGTTATTATATTTATATTACTATCTTATATTTAGAATATAATCATTTATTATATGATTATATCTATAGTATATTTATATATACAGCGGGTTGGAAGATGAATGAATATATTATAATAATATAATATGTATATATAATTATTATGGTATTATGATAAATAATATAAATCATAATAATTGATTAATTAATAAATAATTAAATATTTAATGTCCCTATGTCTATTGAAATTAATCTTGACTCTTGTCAAATTGTTTGAGTGAAAAGGATTTTCTGACACCTCACACCCAGTTTACCCCCTCTAATCTACATAAATATACAAAATATATACATACATAAACACACACACACATATATA
>JAPTHA010000023.1:7962110-7975189 GCA_029814585.1 Gymnapogon annona | reverse complement strand
TGCACAACAGTGTAAACAGTACTACAAACAGTGAAAGCACTATACCTCAGTGTAAACAGTACTATAAACAGTGAAAACACCACATCAATGTAAACAGTACTATAAACAGTGAACATTCCACACAGTGTAAACAGTACTATAAACAGTGTAAACATTGCACGTCATGTCAAGTACAGTTTAATAGTCTGATGGCTCGGCGGAAGTAGCGTTACCTGTTCCAAAGCTAAATGTTACGCATTTTAATAAGATTAATTGTAAGATAAATGACAAAAGTGCTGGTTTGCTGAGGTTTTAAGGTATATGATGGTATTGTTACACACACGTTTGTGTGTGAACATGTGTACTAAAGATTTAACAATATTAAGTTAGGTGGAATCTGTAAAGTGAATGTATTGATTGCTATGGACAGATGGTGTTTTGGGGTAGATCTGGTAACTGAGACAAATACTCCCTTAGAGTAACACCCATTCTCATGTGAATTCTCCACTTTCACATGTTGACCCATGTATCTTGGAAACTTCAGCTAATCAGTACTTTTGTCTCAATGTTTGATATTCAGTGCTGTGATGGTGGTAAAATTACACTCTTTTTTTTTTTAAAAGCATTTTACTTGAATAATTTTCATATTGTATGACTTGCATGCACATGAGCTGACAATAACATGAGTGAAACACCACCTCATGAATTACTTACCGAGTTGTTGACTCCACATTCCACAAGCTGATTAAAAAATCTTGCAAAAAAATAATTTTGACAAATATGTGTAGTATCTTCACACTGGCCTACTACATCCAAAGGTTTTTAATGTTTTTTTTTTAAGTGTTTGCCAAATAACTAATCTTAAATTGCAGTCAACTCCAACTGTTCTATTCATGTTGTGCGCCTCTACTGTCATTTAAATTGAGATGAATAAGTCACTTTTATAACATAATTGTGAACTTTTGGGTATTTTCCTTTTGTAGTCAGTTGGTGGGATTACTCTGAAGTGTATGTGCATAGATAAGAATACTAATTCAATGATATTAATGCATGTATATTACAGTGGTGACCATCGTGGAGAAATGTTTGCGGGCAGAGATCGTCCCATGCCTGAGTTTAGAGGTAGAGATGGGATGTACATGGGTCATATGGGCCCAAGATCTCAAGATCTACCCCCTGTGGACATGAGAAGGATGGATGGTCCACCCATGAGGGGACGAGAAATGGACCCACGCGATATGGGAGGTAGAGAGCCCCCCAGGGATTTCTTCAGACATGATGAAGAAACAGACTTTAGTCTCAGAAGGCAATTTGAAACTTCAATTAGAGAAAAATTAAATAATACATCTGGTTTTCCTGGACCAGGCAGAAACTCTGGAGACATGGGAGGGAGAGGGATTCCACCACGTGATCCTGGCGGCAGATTTATGGATATGAGAGACAGAGACACATTTCATTATGACATGCCACGGTTCAACAATCCCAATAATGATGGGAGAAGAGGGTTTCCTGGAGACCGAATGGAGCGAAACGAGGGTTTTAGAGACAGGCATGACAGGCCACCTATGGGCATGGGTGAAACTGATTGTTTCGATATGGACATGCCTCCACGGGAAAGGAGGATGGGGGACATGGACAGAAGAGGAGGACCACCTTTCAATCCAAGAGGTGGGTTCGATTCAGATATGGACTTTAGAAATCGTCCTGGACCATCAGCTGAATTCAGAGGAAGGGATCGCTCCCCATTAAGATTTGGAAAGTCTGGACACCCTGGAGACAGGGCAAGAACAGAAATTCCTCCAGATGGTAGTGGCCCACAGAGATCGGAGTTTATTGGCAGAGAGAAGACACATGGAGACGGAGAGTATCAAGATTCGGGGGAGAGTCCGCTTATGGATTATCGAAGTGGTGAAGAGATGACACTTGCTGAGGAATGGAAAACCCGTCGCAAGGAGAAGACCCCTTTCATGCACATGCCTAAAGGTTTGGGGGATGTAAATGAACCCAGCTTCAATGTAGGATTTGGAAGAGAAGGGAATGTTAGAGATCCACCGCCATTTCCAGAAAGGGATAGGACACCAGTCGAATTCCCAGGGAAGGATGTCAACTTCCCTTGCAGTGACCGCTTTGGTGCTATGGATTTACCATCAATTAGCAGCAAAGTTCCACAAGATCATCCGCAGCCCCTTAAGGGCCCTCTGGGCAGCGAGAAAGAAAGTAAACACTGGCTTGAAGACAGAGACCCAAAGCACAGTCAGCCAAAACCAAATCAAGATAAAAGGCCCCCTTACCATCAAGAGAAGAACGAACCCATACATAAGATGCAAGAACCACCTGATTGTTTTGAAGGACTGAAAGATGTCCCACACAATCAAGGACCTGCTAGGACTAAGATGGGGACAGATCGTGATTTCCAAAGCAGTAGTGTACTGCCAAGAGACCAAGACTACAGGGACATTGATTACAGAACAGCATCAGGGAGAGTGTTTGAATATAAACACGAGGAGCTTCACACACCTGAGAAACTCGTGAAAGAGTCTAAACCAATAGCACCTCCAAAGTTCAGTGAGTCTGGCTCTCAGGTATGTGTGCTTGTATTTGTTTGCTGGTATATTGCACATGCCTTTTCCCGATATATTTGTCGTAACTTGAATCTTGATAAACCTTTCTTTGCAAGGATCAAGACTATAGAAGTGCAACAATGGACGATAAAGTATCCAGTACAATCTCCATTATTGGTATTCCGAAGACCGCCACAATGGAACAGGTAATAATCAGAGCAAAATCCGTCTTTGTGCACTGTAACTGCAATTTGTGTATTTATGACAGCAGGGTTTCCCTCCCAGCCTTAGAAACAGCACAAGAGTATTTTTCAGAGTATCTAAGCTGAGGACATAGAGATAAGACGTCACACATTGGCCTCAATAGACAGTTCTGTTATGGAAATGGCACTTTCAGAAGATTTGAATCACATCGCCACAGCTATATCATTTCAGCCACCAAACCTTCTGCCAACCTGGGAAATCCCCTGTCTTACACAATTTGAAATGGACAATTATCTTCTTACCCATGTCCATTACTCGTGTATTCTCTTGCAGATCCTGGGTGCCTTTGCAGTCCGTGAGGGTGTACCAATGCAGGGCATGAAAATCAAAAATGTTGTGCCAGGTAAGAATCCTCTTTCTTTATGTAGTTTCTGGGGCAGTCGATCACTAACTTGTCCCCCTCGACATTTCGCTTTTCGACATCCGAACCTTCGCATTTTTTCTTTAATGCTTCGTGGTTGCTTTTGTTGTTTTTGTTCCTTGTGGACCTGCTCTGTAAAATGGGAGGGAGGGGGGGACCTGGTTGTTCTATGCCATCGTTTATCGAGGCTGAGGATGTGAGGTCATTGTGTCCGATTACAGGACTTATCAGTAGCAGCTTCGGTGAATGATAGCTGATGTTAGTCACAGCAGATCTATACAGGAGTCCCTGAATGTGTTCGTCTGAGGCCATTTTTAGTAGTGTGACTCAATGTAGACTGTTACCCAACTTAAAACACGGAGTGTGCCTCTTTAGTGCTTTCCTTACACCTCACTTTGGTCATCTTGCTGATTTTAACATCTGCTGTTAAGATCATGTGATTGTTGGAGACACGGTTATAAATGATACTTTGCCCTTTTGTGAAGGTTATGCTTCAGAGGCCTAAACTGGTCCTGATTTTTGAATAAAATGTCCAAGGGTTTCCACAGAACTAGTTGGGAGACCTTTTGTCAAATTTGACATAAAGTTCCTTTTTTTTTTTTTTTTTCTTTATCTGTGGTGCACACCGTGCAGTTGTTCACCGACACTGGTCTGGAATATCTCTCTGTTAAGAACTGGTTTTATCAGTGAATTCATCACCAACCAGGAGACCAAACAGACAAAGCATAGATAATACAATAAATGTATATTTTCCCGAAAAGGTATGTGATGGTTCGCTCAACACCAAATGCTCACCGATCTCGATGAATTCACGAATTGCTGTCTATTGTGTTTAAGGTGGTGATTGTCATAACTGGCATTGACTAACAAAAACCCATCTGTATTTCAAATGCTGTCCCCAGGTTACAGCTACGATACTGCCAATGTGGAGTTTTTAAACCTCGAGGATGCAGTCCACTTCATGGAGTCCAACAAGGTGGCCCATCCTCGTCGCTCTACGGAGGCCGTCTCTCCCATCAGGATTACGAGGGGTTTAGAGGGCTTTTTGTAGATGGGGGAGGGAGTGAGGCTGGGAATGGCTGATTATATTTAATTCAGTCGGTGCCATTTTTTGGCTGCCAATATTGTAAATCTGACGAATTGGGATCAGTGATTGAACTATTTAAAATGTTCTAAACGTTTTCATTCATTGAGCCACTGTGCTGGTCTTGGTTTGTTATACTTCCCTTGTTCTAAACTTATCTTGATTCATAGCTGCCTGTCGCCAGTACGTATCTGAAAATACGTTTTGAAAAAGGGAACTGTTGTGCGTTTTACATGTTCATAGTCTTTTTAATGAAGAGCATGAACCGGAGTCGTCAGCGCTTGAGTTGAGTCCTGAAGACTGTGCTCTTTCTGGTTCCATTTGTGTATCTGCGATCAACTGTGGTGTGGTTTTGTTGGCCTCTATGGGTTGACGTTGCTTCTGAGACATGCTGAAATGTTACCATTAAATATTTACAGTATCTTTTTCTTTTGGTGACATTTTCAGTGTGTGTAGGATAAAGCCTTTGGACCTTAACCAGTGAAGTGAACATTTAGTTACTGTCATTTTTACCTTTTGGTGCGCTTCACTTTATTCTTTACCTTCGTTTATCTCTTTTATGTTGGGTTTGTTTTTACATTTCACTTATAAAGCTGCTAGTCTGATTTATTTTTGTGAAGGTTTGTACAGAAAGAGTGGTCCGTGTCCGTTGTGTGAAGTTAACAGCTGCTTTGTCGTGCAGTCTGTTTTCATTCTCCTCGATGGGGCTCGGCGTGCATTATTTTGACTTTAGAAAGCAATGGATGCTCCAGCCTTTTGTGTGGGAAACTTACTTTGTGTTGCAGCTGAGTTTCAGACTTCTGGCAGCGCTCACTGGAAACTTCAGTTCTTTCTTTGTGTTCTTCAGTCTCTAATTTCGCAACAGTGTATTTTTAATGAAAAAGAAAACAGCCTCAGGCTGTGTACATTTTTTTTTTTTTTTTTTTTCCTCCCCTCAATTTTCTGTTTGTGCAGCTTTGTGCTCCCTTATCAACCAGCTTGGCAGATTTCACACTTACTTGCACCATTCAGACTTGTTGCATCATAAACTTCGCTTCTCCATCTGAATGGTGTCCATTAGTCCTTCCTTTGTGGTATTCTTGTGCCAGTCATCTGTGACTTTCTCATGAAGGGCACGTCTTCTCTCTCTCTTGAAGTCATCGGAAGTAACTTTTGACTCTAGGGATTTCGGCTTTATTTGGATTTCTTTGAGCAGTTTGTTTAATGTGTCAAGATGAAAACTTCTCAGTCTTTGAGACTCGGAGTACCGCGGCGCATTCATCATACCTGTTGAAGTAGGGAGGAAGTACCTTATCTCATGGTAGACGGGCCCAGTTGAACCTCTGCTGTGAAGGATGCCTTTAGTTTGATCTCCTTTGAAACCACTTGTACTTGCATGGTGAAAGGTAAGAGTCACGTCACGGACAATCAAAAAGTTGGATATCATGAGGGCGGATTTATAGCCGTTTCTGACACCCATGATGGTTTTGGATGGAAAACACTTTAGCACCAGTGTGCAAAGCACATTTCCATGTGAGTTCTCTTTTGAAATGACCAATTTCTTTTCATGTTTGTGCTGCCCAGTTCTGCAGAGTGGGATTGTGTGCCACTTAAAGCATGAATCTTATTTTGTAATGTGCAATTGGAGTCTTTTTGAGGGGGATCAAATAGTTTATTTCGACCTCCCTTTTATTAAGGATTGTCCAAAAAATCCTAGTAGTTTTGAACTCAGTTTGGAAGCATTACGGTCCTTTTTTCCTTACGTGACTGTAAACTTCATACTTTTGTGGTTTTTATTTTGTTGGTAGAGAAAGTGACCATACACAGAGGCATTTTCTAGTTTTCATCTATTGGCAATTGAATTGACTAGCCTGCTGATAAATTGATGAAGAAAATCATTGCTAGTGGCAGCATGAACTCATAAACTCCCCTGAAATGATAGTGTAGTGTGGGGGCCAACGTGCAAAGCATCATCCTAAATCTGAACTTTACGCCCAACGTTAAGTCTTTGCCTGTTTTATCCTCTGTGCTGAAGAAAAGAGTTAAACCTGCCACAGTGCATGTTGGATATCGTAGGTATTTTTGTGATAATCGGTCACGTTCGTGCTGTAGTCTTATTCCATCCTTTTTGTTCTTCTTTCAGGGATCCCTAAAGGTTGGTGGTAGAACAGCATCCATGAGGTATATCCAGCCAGGAAACTCTGAGAGAAGTGTTCATGTAAGTGTTACAAGAGCAAATATGTTTGACCGATTTTTTTTATTAATTAATTTTTTTAAATTTGTAGTTAATTTGGCAAGGACAATGCAGTGCACATCCTTACAAACGTGACGTGGTGAAGCCATGACAAAACTCGCAGATGTGGTTTATAGCCAGATGGCCAATTTGCAACCCCAGTCTCTGATCAGGATACCTATTCTAATAAAACGTCACATAAAACATAAAAAAAGACAAATGCATGTGATCTTAAAACATGCTTCCTATAGCATGAAACCTTTATGCAAAAAAGAAAAATAATACAAAGTGTGTGTGTGTGGACGTTATGTGTTGTGTGTGCGTGTTGTCTATTGCCTGTCGTCATGGATGCACTTTTGGTTTTCCTTCAGCCATTAATTTGAACTTTTCGCAGATATTCACTATTCGTTTAGATTCACATGAAAGCCCTTCTAAACAGGAAGGTTGTTTGGATTTAAGGCACATAGAAAGTACAGAATCATTCTTTTGTTCTTACACTGGCCCTTAAAGGGTACTTGGAAAAATGTTGACCCATGCTGCCCTCATTTCACCATAACTTTGCTTTATCGCTTTTGTTTTCAGCTTCAATGCAGTTTATTCAATATTTGTTTTTTTTATCTGTTACTTTCAATTAGGCATCGGATCACAAAGTACCTCACCCCCAGAATCCCCAGTTGCCCAGACCAGATGGACCTGAAGAGCTGCAGAGCAATGTGAATGGATCCCAACCACCAGGCTCCATGGAGCCATTGCCCCACAACCAGTGGCAGCGTAATTCTGACCTGACACCAGAGGCCTGGCAACAGCAGGTGGACCAGCAGCTCCAACAAGAGTCAGAACAGCGGGCAGAGTCTTGGACCAACCGCAACCCTCCTCATCAGAACTCCCTCCAGACTGACTCTGTGTTTAGGGACAGCAAAAGTACGTTTAGCTCCTACTTCATATTATAGCATATGATTGATCAACAATATTAATGTAACGGTAACTCAATGTTTATTTCTTCCATAGCCATGATCATAAAGAATGTGAAGCCCACCACCACAGTAGAGACCATCCTAAAAGCTTTGGACCCGTTTGCTTATTTGGATGAAAGAAATGTTCGCTTAGTCAAGGCCAAGACACCAGGAGCCAAGTGCTTCTGTTTTGTAGACATGGACTCTCATGAGGTAAAATCTATATAAATGGCTTCCGAGAAGGTGTTAATGAACATCTTAATCTGCTGTTCAGTAATATTTTTACTCAAACACTTTCTATTATTGTCCTCCTTTTTGTAGCAAGTAAGGCGACTGGTGGAACTGCTCACTAAACCCAGACCGCTTTATGTAGACGGAGTCAGAGTTTACGCAGAGGTGGCAAAACCATTAAAGAATCAGAAGTAAGTAACGTTGCAAAAATTCCATTATTTATGTCTACTGTAAAAGTCAAGTTTAATTTGTCTAATTTTTGGGAATGATTCGTTTTCTGTTATAGTTTCAGAAGAGATTTTGACAAAGCCAACAGTTCTATCCTCGGTTTTCCACCTGAGACTAACATGGCAGCGGTAGGACTTTTATAAATGTCATGTCTCATAACATTGTTGAAAAGTACAGCGTTCTTAGTCGACCTCAATTTTTTTTCCCCCCATTGGTAATTCAACAGCCGCATCAGCAACAGCATCCGCCCCCACCACCACTGCAGCAGTTCGCCCACCAGCCGTTCCCTCAGCCTCCACAGTTCATGCCCCCTCTGCAGATGCCTCTTTGCGCACCTGGTGGAATGCAGGGTAAGACTCCATCATACATTTCTATTGAGTTTGTGTTTACCCCACATTGTAACTACACTTAAATGTAGTGCATTTAATAAGCTCTCATTTTTCATCAATAGGTGATATGATGGGTGGTAGTACAAATCCTGCTCTGCCAGTGGATCACAACATGAGCCAGGTGGGTTGCAAAGTCATCAAACCAAAACGTGCACATCTTGTCTCGCACCTGGAAAGTTAACTATACATCATACACATAATAGGGGGTTGACTACGGTGAGACTCCAGCCATGGAGCCATTATACCAGGCTGTAGGACACGTGCCACCAGAATCAGCTGGGATGACAGTGGCTCCAGATGGATCACAAACCTTCGTCTACGGTAAGAAACTGTAACTACTGAGAACATGTTCACCCTCTGACAAGTGGAAGCTATAACTGCGTGTTCGCGGGTCCTTAAAAAGCCAAAATTAAGGCTTGAATTATCCTTATAAATGGCGATTCATCCTTAAATCCACCTTTCAAAGGTCTTAAAAATACCACAAACAAAATCGCAATGTATTTTCTTACATTATGCAGTGTAATCTTTGTAGAGAATCTGGCAAATGTATAATTACTGCTGTGTATTTTAGCGCAACGGATAATCCCGGCTGGATAGCTCAGTTGGTAAGGCACCGGGGCTGGTGCATAGGGGACCCGGGTTCGATGACCAGGATGAGCATCCAGTGGGTTGTGTCAGGAAGTTCATCTGACGTAAAAACTCCTGCCAAATCAAATATGCGACCTGGATTTGCTGTGGCGACCCTGGAAGGGAAAAAAACGAAATCCTCATTTTAGCAAAACGGAATGGAGCATACAGCAATTGTTTGGTTATGTGCACTGTTTGTTATTTTTCGTCAGTTCCATTTCCAGTTCCAAACTATTTGCAATGTGTTCACATTGATCGCAGATGAAAGGTTTTACATTTGATTCAAGTAGCCTTAAAAAGGTCATAAAAAGTCTTCAATTTAACTTCCTTAAACCTACAGATACCCTGTCTACAGAAAAGATGGTAAAGGCCTAATTTGAAAATGCAGTGTAAACTTTATTCAAGGGTTTGTCATTTAGGGTTGTTTTAGTCCATTTATTTGTCATTTAAGAAGAAAATTGTGTTTGAAAATCATCACATTTATTGTTTTTCAATAATGTAGGCAAACACAGGAGATGCTGAATTAAAATGTTTGTGACTTTTATAATGTGCTTTATATCAGTGTAATTTTTTTTTTTTTTCTCATAATCCCATCAGGCACCGAGACTCCAGACACGAGCAACTACTTGTACGATGCCACGTCAGGTTTCTACTATGATCCAGAGACGACATTTTACTATGACCCCAACTCTAGGGTGAGAATGCAAAACCCCACACGGTGACCTGTACATATGGACCAGCAGCATTAGAACTGTGAAAATGGTTATCTTTATTCTATAGTATGTCTGGATGAGCCCTTGATCTCAGATTATCGTAAACATAATATCAGTTTAAATGGCTCCTATATCAGTGTTATTGATGTATTTTACGTTATCGTCTTTTGAACAGTTTGCTTTAATGCTGCTTGGCCTCCACAGTATGGGTAATTAATGGGAGGAGCCACAGCTCACGCAGGACTATGTGCAGTTGGGAAAGTTTGGGCTAATGTTTACATTAGTGACCAGATGTGTTAAAAGTTCGTTGTCATTGATAAAATATTGTACTAATATCCATATATAGTTTTTTGTTGTATAACAGAAAGCTATTGCACTATTGAGGTTCAGTAACCTCAGTAGAACTAGTCTACATTTTAGAGAGATAAATATTATTTTGTATTTGTTTATGCTGTGGTTAGAATCTATTAATGAATGTTAAACATGGTACATCAAAAGCAACAATAATTTTAACATGATTTTCGCCCATATTTACATAATGTCAAACTCGGATGAATGACTTGTTGTAATTGACAGACTTTAAAAGATTTGCCCTCCTCATTTTTGTTACGTACAGTATTTCTACAACGCACAAACCCAGGAATACATGTACTGGGATGCTCCGTCAAAGACCTACATCCCAGTTCCCGGAGGAACCTCTGCAGAGACCCAACCTGCGCCCATGACCGCCGAGGACCAGGCCATTCTGTCCAACCCTGCAGCAGATGCTCCCCTGGAAATGAAGAAACCATCAGCACTTCCCCTCCCCACGGCAACGGCAACACCAGTCCAGGGTTCCCCCATCACAGCGACACCAGCACCAGTTCAGAGCTCTGCCATCGCCGCGACGCCAGCATCAGTTCAGGCCGCCGCCACCACTGCGACTCCAGAGCCTGTCCCTGCGCCCGTCACGGCTTCGGAGAAGAAAGAAGACGAAGAATCTGTGAAAAAGGAAAAGGACTGCAAAGAGGACAAACCCAAAAGTCTTGCCGCTGTCAAGGTGACACGTTGTAATTGCAGTAAATGTGAAACGCGTCTTTGCCAAGTGTGGGCGATTGATAACTGTTTTCCTATTGGCAGATCATGAAAGATATGGAGCGCTGGGCGAAAATCCAGAATCGTCAGAAAGAAAGTGTCCGTTCCCCTTCGCCCGTGCTGAAAACTGGAATGGATGACGACCGAAGGCAGTCTAAGTCTGCGGACGCTGGGTTTGCAATCTTTGAGAGGAAGGTTAGTGATGAATCCAAGAGGCTCCTACATCACCTCCACACACGGCTGTTATTGACACACACTGATGCGGGGGCTTTTCCTTAATAGATCTCAGGTGGGGACGATCTTTTCAAGAAGCCTCTCGCTCCTCCTAAGAAAGATGAAAAGTCAAAGGTAAGAGCCCTGGAGAACGCCACTTTTCATGATTTATATGATGCCAGTAACCCCAAGGCGAGCAGCAGATACATTTAGTAAAGCCAGGCAGTAAACCAACCGCATCAGTCACTAATTTACAGTCACATTCATTCTGGGCGTCTGTGAGTACTTAAAAAGTCTTAAATTTCTTTCTCCAAAATTAAGGCCTTAATTATCCTTAAAAATGACAAGTAATTCTTAAATCCGCCTTTCATAGGTCTTTAAAAACGCCACAAACAGATTAAATGAAAAAAATTGCAATATTTTCTTACGTCATACAGTGAAACCTTTGTAAAGAATCTAGTAAATTTGCAATTACTGCTGTGTATTTTAGCACAGCGGAGTGGAACCAACAGGAATCCTTGGGTTGTGGGGGGGAGGGGCTACTTTCAGTTATACACCCTAACTGCTTACACTTAGTAGCTGTTGGCAACGTGGATAAACTGAGATATACGGCACGGTTAAGATCGGTTCAGGGAAACAACTATGAGAGAAAACTTGTTGGATCTTTCAAACTGTTCCAGTTGTGTATGTTCTGTTAAAGAGTTGTGATCTTGATGTTTGTTATTTTTCATCAGTACCATTCATTGCCTGCCATTGACGTCTATAGCCGTCATTTGAGACAGGTAGACAGGTAACGTTGGCTGATGTCCGGCAGGCAATGAGTTAAATATATGGACAAAACTATTTTCAACGTGGTTAAATTTTTTGTTATCTGGCAGATGAAAGGCCTGAAATTTGATTAAAGTGGCCTTAAAAAAAGATCTTAAAGTCTTGAATGTAACTTCCTTAAACATGCAGATACACTGTGTACATGTGTGTAACATCTGCCGCAGTTCATCAGATTCTATACGATTTGTCATTTTGTTTGTTTTTTTTATCATTTCATAATTTTCTTATCGTCAAGTGTTGTTTTGATCATATGTCATAACGGAGCTGCAGAACAAGTTGTGTATTTTCTGCCACAGAGTTATGATCTTGATGTTTGTTATTTTTCATCAGTTCCATTAAATATATGGACAGAACTATCTGCAACGTGGTCAGACTTTTTGTTATCTGGCAGATGAAAGGCCTTAAATTGTATTAAAGTTGCCTTAAAAAATGCCTTGAAAAGTCTTGAATGTAACTTCCTTAAACCTGAAGAATCACTGTTCATCAACCTCAACTGTTTGTATGTTGCTCCAGCGTCCAATGGGCTCGCTGGGTTTACTAGCTTCAGACTACGCAGCAGGAAGTGATGAGGAGATAGAAGAGGACAAGGACGAGGCAGCGAAGCACGCTCTGGGCGGTCAATCTGACGACAAGGAGGACAAGCTGACAGACTGGAAGAAGATGGCATGTCTGCTCTGTAGGAGACAGTTCCCCAACAAGGACGCCCTGATCCGCCATCAGCAGCTGTCTGACCTGCACAAAGTACAACCTCTTTAACATCTGAAACAACACCGCACTCACCCCGGTGGCGTACAGGTTCTAATAGTTCTACGTTATTGTCTCACCAGCAAAATATGGAGATCCACCTCAAGATCAAGAGGTCCAAGAAGGAACTGGAGGCACTGGAGAACCAGGAGAAAGAGGTACGTACTGACGTACTGTGAAAAAAGTGGATGGGATATACCGGATTTTCCACACTATAAGGCGCATCATATTAAAAGGCGCACCTTAATTGATGGAGCTGTTAGGATAAACTAATACACACTAACGTTCAGGTAACAAGTCCCACTTTAATCTGCTGACAAGAGATATAGTGGTAAGCACAGAGTAGAGCTTCAGCTTTCTTTCTGCTTATCAGCCCAATCAAGTGTTTTTTTTTTTTTATTGTTAAACGCATACCATGATGTAAGTAATGGCAGGAGAACATCAAACACACCACACTTCTCACTCACAGTACCAACATATATCATTTTTCCTAATCCCATAATGCACAGGTGTCAAACTCGTGCCATGGAGGGCCAAGACCCTAGACTTAGACTTCCTTTATTGTCATTACACAGACACACACAATGAATCTGGTAACGAAATGTCATAGAATTGTCA
>JAPTHA010000023.1:7775389-7794738 GCA_029814585.1 Gymnapogon annona | reverse complement strand
GTGTCTTGTCTTATATGTGCTGCTGTAACCTGAAATTTCCCCGCAGGGGACTAATAAAGGGATCTAATCTAATTTAGGTTAAAAAATATATATTTAGGTTTCGGTTAAAAAAAAAAGGCTTATTGATGCAGAACGTTAAGAAAAAGCAAAAAAAAAACCCTTTCTATTATGTTAAGGTGGTGCCTGTGGGACTGTCACAAAAATGACACTTTGCTAATAAATTGCTGGTGTAAACACGAGGTGGGGGGGGGGATTTAAACGTCGCTGAGTGACCGTAGTGTGATGAAGCGCAGTCGTGTGTGAGTGTGACATTCTGCTCCACTTCGCTAAAGTCACTAAGTTTGATCAACTCCATCTGGACGAAAAAAACAAACACAAGAGTCGACGGCTGCGGAGGAAGAAAGTGACCCAGTCACAAGGCAACACACATTTTATTTATATAAACACAAAAATACTCTTCCTGGTCAGAATATATCGGAGGAAGGGCTTTCTTTTTCTTTTTTTTTTTTGTTATTCTCGTAACATGTGACATAAATATAAAATAAAATAAATATTAAATAAAATGAACAGCTGTATTAAGACATGATGTAAACAAAGAAATGACTTGAGGAAAATTGATACGAAAGACAGAGACTAACTACAAACAAGAATGTTTGATTCTTCGCCCTGAGAGGAATAATTATTCCCATTTTTAAACAAGTCTCATCAATCACAAAAACGTAGGAAAACAAGCAGACTTAAGAATCCAGATAACGCTGGCCGGAAAAAGTGAGTGCTTGGAGAAAAAAAAAAAAAAATAGCCCTTAAAACATCCAGAGGCTGCTGTAATATTTCAGTCTTTCAGTAAATACAAAACCAAGCACGCTCACAGTCTCACAGTTTGTGCTCACGTTCAGAATCATATTTTACAACGTCATAAAACCTGCTTATGTTTAAATCCATTTTTCTTACATAGTGATAAATTACTCTTTTTCTCTCCTCGTAAAGTACATAAGTGTTTTTTTAATCTCAGTCGTTTCTGAGCGGCTCGTGGTGCGAGAGGAGAACCTGCAGCGTGGCGGGGTTTCCTCCCTCCCACTTCAGTCCTTGTGTGTCCGTGAGAGTGAAATGGTGTCGGGCGCTCAGTGCACGTTGATTCGGAGGAATGCTTAGATCACACTGCAAACACGCTGAGGGAGCTGGTCTCGTCTTTCAGACCCAGGATGCTGTAGGCGATCCTCTTCATGTGACCGGGCAGCCGCACTCCAATATTCCTGATGTCTCTGGAAGGGAAAGGTATCGGATATCATGTTAGACCAGTGGTTCTCAACTGGTCCGGCTCCAGGACCCTCCATCACCCCTCAGTGACGACCCCTGACCCAAATCAAAGAAAAAATGTCAACGTTTCAAACAGGATGAACATAAGTCAGTCTTCAGTAAGTGTACTCTTAAAGTTTATTCCGTCACTTATACTAGCAATAAAAACAGAACAAAAAAAAACAAAAAAAAACAATACAAAGTGCAAATATGACAACCAATAGTGCATTATGGAATAAATTTAGTGTCTTCGGTTTTTACCCACAAACACAGAAAGTGCAATTCAAAAAGATTCAAGTTTTTAAAATTAACTTTCCTTCTGATGACCTTATCAGGAGTAAACACTGACAAACATTGTGCTTTTTATGGAATAAATTCTGTTTAATCACTTTTTATCAACAACCTCAAAATAAATATTAAAATTCAAAAAACCCTCTTCAAAATTAAAGGCGCAAATTATTATAATTACTATTATATTTACATTATTTACTGCCCCGGCAAAGGCCTGCGACCCACTGAAAACAGGTCCGTGACCCACTTTTTGGGTCACGACCCTCCAGTTGAGAATCACTGCTTTGGAGTGAGTGATCAAAACAATATGGACTGTGTTTTGCGTGAGCGGAAGCAGAGGGTCGGTCGGGCGGTGGAGAACGAGAGGGATGAGGCGGGTGGCGGCGGAGGAGGGGGTCTTCCTGCGTTTGCTAACTGGGCGACAAATGTTGGGGGTGAATGAGGGTCTCAATGCTGTCTCTGTGTGGCGAGTGAATGTGGATCGGTGCCAGATAAGTGAGCGCGGCGTGGCCCGGCTGCACCTGTGCCATCTGTGTACTTACTCGCGCCTCAGGGCCAGCACTTGCTCCATGGTCGTGACTCCTGCGCGAGCAAAGCTGTCGTTGTACTGGCTCATTCTGATGGACTCCAGCCACTCGGGCACCGACCTGAACATGGTGCTGTCGCCGCTGGTGCTGGGCAGGCGGATGGACACGCTGCGAGAGATGGACGCACAATTAGGTTTCTCACTATCGTTGATTTGCACGGAGATGCGGGAGACTGATTTTAGACCCGGTTTGGCTGTGGACGTACCGTGGGTCAAAGTCGGCGATGGGCTTTAAAGACTCGGGGCTTCGCAGCAGTTTGTCCAAGATGTTGACGATGTCTGTGAAGCGCGGTCGCTTGGAGCGGTCGTGCTGCCAGCACTGTAGCATGAGCTGATAGATGGCAGACGGACAGTCCATAGGCGCTGGGAGTCGGAACGCCTCGTTGATGGCCTTCATAACCTGAGGACAGAGGGCGGGGAATAAATGTGAGGTTTATTTACGGCTGCTGTGACAGTAAAGGGTTTGAACAGAGTATGTGCCAAAAAGAGAATGTTTTCTCAAGGAGAGAATGGTGGGAACTGCACGTTATACATTAAAGACGACCTACATGGGCCAAAGTAATAGTTCATAGACCTGTGAGGGTTGGAAGAAGGCTGACAGATAGATATATGTCCATATAGTACCTCGTGGTTGCTCATGTCCCAGTACGGTCGTTCTCCAAACGCCATCACTTCCCACATGACGATGCCAAAGCTCCACACGTCGCTGGCTGAAGTGAATTTCCTGTAAGCGATGGCCTCGGGGGCCGTCCAGCGGATGGGGATTTTACCTCCCTGACAAAAGACAAACACCAACAAATCATATTTAATGGGTGAAGGGTGTGGAAACACAAGGCGCTGAAAGAACAGCAGTTTAGTGCGAACACTCTAGAGTGAAAACACCGTTAATGATCTGGACCGGGTGTGACACTGGAACAATGTAGAGCAATGATTCTCAACTGGTGGGTCGCGACCCAAAAGTTGGTCATGGATGTGTTTTCAGTGGGTCACAGTGGGCCTTTGCCAGGACAATTAAAAAAAAAAAAATCGGTGCTTTTATTTTGAAGAGGGTTTTGTATTTATTTTAAATATTTATTTTGAGTTTGTGGATAAAAACTGAAGAAACAGAATTTATTCGATAAAAGGCACAATGTATTTCAGTATTTACCAACTAATGAGGTCATCAGAATAAAAGTTAATTTTGTATATACGTGAATCTTTTTGAATTGCACTTTTTGTTTAATTTGAGTTTGTGGATAAAAACCGAAACAAACTGAATGTATTCCATAGTGCACTGTTGGTTGTCATATGTGCACTTTTAATCTTATTTTTAATTACATTTTTATTGCCAGAATAAGTGACTAAATAAACTTTAAGAGTACACTTCCTGAAATGTGACTGAATGTTATGTTCAATCAATTTGAATAGTTGACATGTTTCTATGGTTGGGGTCAAGGGTCGTCATTAAGGGGTGATGGAGGGTCCTGAAGCCGGACCAGTTGAGAACCACTCATGTACAGGCTGTTCTGTACCATGAAATGTAGCTGTTGAACTCACTCTGGTGGTGTAGGTGCCTTCTGAGTCGTCCTCCAGCACACGAGACAGACCGAAGTCAGACACTTTACACTCCAGGTTACTGTTGACCAGGACGTTCCTCGCTGCCAGGTCGCGGTGGACGTAGCTCATGTCCGACAAGTACTTCATACCTGCGGCGATGCCACGCAGCATTCCCACCAGCTGGTACGGAAGAATCTCTCCATCCCGGTCCTAAATTTGACACAGATAAATATTACATCTACAACTCTGGTCAACACAGCACAACGTTTATCCTCTTTTTTTTTTACTTTATGATGAATGTAGGTTAATGACGCGACGCCTATTTTTTCTGTACAACTGAATTTTTTTCAGCTGAAAAAAATAATCAAAATGCATAAAAAGATAACATGGATGTCACATACAACTTCCATATTCAGGGCCGCTGATATTTCTTGAAACATTTGAATTATTGGTAATTTTTCTGCATCTGGAGTGTCAAAACATCGTGGACTGACCAATAATTGGACTAAATTCTAAACATAATATCCATGAGTTTTGGCTTCAATATTAATCAGCGGTGTACAATGTGAATACTATCTGCACAGATTCTAAATCAGTTTTATGGGTTTTTGAATCAAAAATGGGGATTGAAACTGCATAAACACTGCCATTAGAGAATAAATGTACAAAATCGTGGATGGCACGCAAGCCTGTCCCTCATTAACAGTTTATTTAATTACTGATAATTGATGAACTATTAGGAATATTAAAGAATTCATTTTGAGACCAATTATGGTCACCCCAGATGAGTTTTTTTAAGGTTATGTCCGATTAATTCACCTTTAAAAACACTAAACTCCTCTTCATTTATGTTTTTGCATAAATGCCTGTGTACAATACATTCCAAAGCTTTGAACAATGGACAAATATATCCTTATTTTTAGGATTTACAAACAACATGAAAAGTCTTATTTGTCCATTAGATTAAATTAGGTTAGATATACCTTTATTCGTCCCACTCGGGGAAATTTCAGTGTCAATGACCCATATATGCAATCTATGATTTATAATTACAAACTGTTTACAACTGTTTAATTATAGATCAGTATGACGCTCAGCCATGCAGGGTTTGGTCTGTTTACCTTCAGATACATGTCCAGAGCTCCGTTCTCCATGTATTCTGTCACAATCATAGCGTGTTTGACTGAAAAAAAAAAAGTTGTAGTTAGTAAATGAAATCTACACAGGCAAGTCGTGGAAGTGCATGTGTGACGGCAGCCTTGATTTTTGCCAGTTGTGAAAACTCACACTTGGTGACCACTCCCTCCAGGCGGATGATGTTGGGATGTGAGAACTGGCCCATGATGCTGGCCTCGCCCAGGAAGTCCTGCCTCTGTTTCTCTGAGTAGCCCGGCTTCAGGGTCTTAATGGCCACAGGCACCTCTCCTCTGGTGGGGGTCTTCATCACGCCTCGAAACACCTCCCCAAACTCTCCTACACAACAGAAGCACGACATGAGGGGACATTATAAAACTGGACTTAAAAAGAATTCAGTCAACAAACAGAAGATCGCTTGAAAAAAGCACTCACCAACACCGATGACTTTCTGTTTGCTTATGAAGCCGGGATCAATTTCTGTGACAAACTTCTGGATGGCAATGTTAGGATCCTCGTACATGTGCGGATCCACATAAGTCTTCAGAGGCTTCAGCTGATCTGTGGAGGACAAGGGGTCAGATGATTAAAAACTGTTATGCTGGATTTACTTGCATTTTTTTTCACCGGTATTTCACGGCCGTCCTTTGTTTCCTGTTTTGTGTTCTAACCTGTTGAGAAGTAAGGATCCTCGGGTCCTCCTCTGCCACGAGACCTCAGTCTCCTGAGAAGAACGCACACAGTAAATAATCACAGCAAGACTAAACAGAAAACAGACAGGCTTTGCGGTAATTGCAGGTCAGTGTGGAGCTGCCAAAGACAGAGGCTGTACTCAATAACAGGACGGCCTTTCCACTGATAAACCCTCCACCAGCCGCCACACCAGAATATCCTTAATTTACTGGAGCTTGTGGCACATAAACACACAGTCTGAAGGTCTGTAGATATCATTTATCTGAATGACATACAAGGAGTGTCGCCACCAACCTTTTACGCACAAGCAGGACGGCCACCACAACCAAGAGAATAACCGCGATGCCAACGACGGCTCCCAGAACCACGGTGGAGTTGTTCTGGATTAGAGACTCAGCTGTGAAAATTGTGAAATAATAGATAATAAATAAACATGCGTCAACGCAAGAACTTTAATTGTAATAGCAAATGGAAAACTGATATATGTGGAATTTTTCCAGCTGTCGGTACCTAATGGTGAAGTATGGAACTCGTACTCCTTGCTGTAGCTGCCGGGGTTTCCTTCAGCGCTAATAGCCTGAACCCTGAACAAGTAAGTCGTGTCTGGGGAGAGATCCACAATCTGGGCGGAACTTTTCTCCAAAATCAGCACTGTGTATGTGGTTACATCTTTTTCGCTTTCATCATTCTGTAAGGAAGAAAAATGAAGAAAAAAAAAATGGTGGGATTTAAAATATTAATCAGAGGCTCTCCTCTCTCTGAATGTCTGACAGCAGCCTTAACTCTGAATAAGACATAGGAAAACAAAACAGCTCTCCGTCTTACTTTTCTGCGGTACATGAGCTCGTAGCGGTGACTGATGTGGGCCGGAGGTCTGCGAGTCAAAGCCCAGGACAGAGACAGACTGGTGGGGCTACGCTCGTCCAGATGGATAAACGTCACCTTGGGGGCGTCTAATGGTTGGTGACAGACAGAAAGCAAAATAATGGTTAGTGACTAATCATAGTCTGTGGAAAGGACATTTGGAAATGAAAGCCTGTGGGACTGAGCGGTCAGAACTGCAGTTGTGTCTGAGCCCTTGTGTTGTGCCTTGGTACAGTTACAAGGCCTACGCGCTCACCTGTGTAGTCCAGAGCGGTGGTGAGAACCGCCGTGGGCCTGTCGGAGCTGAATTGAGACACGCCGCTGTGCGCCTCCACAGTGAACGTGTAATTGAGATGAGAGTCCAGGTCGCCGATGACGACGGCAGTGTCCTGCAGCTCTGTGAAGCCGGGGTCGAAGCGTAGCTTGTCGCTACATGGGATGCACAATGTCCCCTCGCAGTGTTCACACACCACGCTGTATGTGAGGTCACTGCGGCCCCCGGTCACTAGAGGTGGGCTCCAGGACAGCTGCAGCTTTCCTTCTGTTGACAGGGTGGTGGAAGTGAGGTCACGAGGGGCACTGGGTGGAGCTTTGGGAGAAAAAGAGACACCAGAGGACAGTGAGTTGAGATGAGGTGATTCACAAACGCGTACAGCATTAAAAAAAACTGATATGTGAGACGGAACACGTCAACAGGTAGTCATATATTACGTATAGAAAATTATAAATTGTAACATTTCCAACCCACAAAGGCATTGAAACCCAACAAAAGGCCCTGAACTAAAAACCTACATTCAACTAAACCTGAAACATAAGTCAGTGGAAAGTGAAAAGAAAAACCAAACCCTACAGTCGTTGAGTTACACATTCCTTATATCCTTTTGTCCTTGCTTCCTTTTAAACCTTTTTAAAATACTTATCTATGGTACATTTTCTAAAGCAGAGTAAAATGCAAGTCTCCGGTAACTTCTGATATTCATTACGGATGTGTTTGTGCTGAAGTTCAAAACAGTCTGAGTTACAAGTAGGCTTTTATGAGTTAATGTGAAAAGAAGGGAAGGGCTTTTACCAGAGCAGGGTGACGTCAGAGGATCTGAAGGGGAGCGAAAGAACCCCTCCTGGCATTCACACTCCATGGCACCAGCGGCGGAAGGTCGGGTGTTGTCTGGACAAACCTGACATAATTCATCGGACACGGAGGGTTTGAAGTATCCCGGTTTGCACGCTGTGGGCGACAAGGAATGGAACACGTTGACTTAAGGATGACACATTGGGATCAGGTGACACGGACAAACACAGGAAACGGTGACTGATCAAAACGCCAACAATGAAGCTCTCTCTGTACGAGTGGGCCGTCCCACCTGACAGGAAGCGTTTGTTTTGAGTAACCTATAATCACAAGGTCTTTGTATGCAGAGGAATGAACAGGGATTTCCCTGACGATCTGCCTCTACTTGCCCGTTTGGCCCCGAGGCCTGGTCTCGGGTCACAATGCCAGTGTGGAGCCGGATGACGGCAGACCATTAAATCCATCAGGTGATCTGATCTTCCCGTTCTCTTGCGAACCCTTTGCTTTGGAAGATAATATTTGTGTTTTTGCAGAAGGAAATAGCACCTTGGACACAGGCAGAGGGTTTCATAACAAAGATAAACAGCTTTCCAGGGCACGGGGGGTTAATGAACATGCAGACTGGACAGAATCCAGTTTGACTGAGTTGCAGAGCTGCGAGCCAGTCTGAGGCTGACGTTTCCTCCCCTTTCTTCCTTCCTTCCTTCCTTCCACTAACCTCTGACACCAGTCGCAAATTACAACATGCAAGGTCAATACACTTTTAAGGCAGGAGAGTCAGGAAGAGGAAAAGCTGCTGGAGACGAGTATGATTTCAGTGTTTATGGAAGCAAACGCACATATTCTGTGACAGTGATGGAAAAAGGCAGTGAGCATAGTCAAAGCAGTGCAATAATGGACGCTATGAAGGATCTCCTGTGTTTGCTGTCGTTCTGCCGTCTCCCCGGGGAGCTACCTTTCATCTGGCCCCTGTGCTGGTGGCCAAAGGAAGGGGTCAAGTGAACCCTGGGCTGAAGACGTAGTCGCATTACTTCCTCACAAAGGCAGCAGGACCTTTGCACTCCCAGTAATGCCTTGGCGGAGGAAAAGGAGCAGGTTGAGTCTGAGCAGGAGGAGTGAAGATGAATAGATGGAGGGTGGGGGAGGGGGAAAGGTCTGGAGCACCAACAGAAGTTCTCTCTGGGGAGTCAGTTGGCGGGTCTGGGGGTGTAGTCGGGGTTTTTTTTCGCATAAGAAAAGGAGGCCAGCTCATTTCATCTTGAGCTGAAGCAGCAGGACTTCAGTCACGTAGCAAAGGAACTCCAGCCCTATTCATCTATTGTCCCCGAGATTGGACAGAGTGGTGCCATAAATATGTTTCTTTCTTCATTGCACCATGTGTGTAGTGTATAAATACAAACACTGCCACTACTAACACAGACAATTCTTGTAATTTTTTTAAAATTTTGCTTCAAGTCTGTGTTTTAACTGTGTCTGTGTCTTTTATGTTTACGTTGAAGACAATCATATTCATAAATAATGCCAAAACATACTGTTTCTGGTTAAATACCGGCAATAACCAAAAGTCACAGCATCTAAATCCTCCATAAACTGAGGACAAACCATGGGAAATATCATATATCTA
The DNA here is from genome assembly GCA_029814585.1 of Gymnapogon annona. Lineage (NCBI taxonomy): Eukaryota > Metazoa > Chordata > Actinopteri > Kurtiformes > Apogonidae > Gymnapogon > Gymnapogon annona. Next base: position 7,785,645 of record JAPTHA010000023.1, on the reverse strand, counting down.
GTTTTAATTGATCTGAAACGTCTTTTCAATCAACAACCTTTTCTTCTCACTTGTTGAATGGGATGGTGCGTGTCATTGTTTCACACACCTTTTGACTAGAGCACACACACACACGTGAAAAGGACTTGTGTTCCGCACTGATGCATCTGCTAATGGAATCTGTTTTTTGCCCTTTGTGTTGAGCCATTGTTCTAATGAGTGGGAACATGGATTAGGCAGCTCGTTGCGTGTGTTAACAACCGGATGAAAGAGCACAGAGAGGCAAAGCGGGGCATGTCATTGGCTAACAGCTGTCCTGTTGCTCTACTAATCCTCTTGACTAAATTACACTCCACACCTAACTAAGCAGCCACGAAGCTAACCATCCTCATGCACCAACTGTCGACTGGCTCCCCACCCACCCAACATGGACAACCTGCTTATTTGTGTCAGTCAGCATTCCTCCTCATCTTCCATACTTCCTTTTCCCACAACAGTTGTGCTCTTCGGCGGAATCCACATCAGGCCCCGAGCCTTCTAAGCATATCACTTTTCTCTTGTAAACTTTAAGGTAGAATGAAACTATGTTGCTCGGAATGAAACTAGAAGCAGCACATTTCCTGTCTCTGTCTGTCTGTGTGAATTGGTCCAGGTCAAATCAGTTCAACTAGACTGATAAGTGGCATCATCTGTTTGTGCAAATTTTTCTCCTTCACATGATCCCTGTTAATTCTACATTTCAGTCCTTTTGTACTTAAGAACTGACAAAAGCACACACAGACCCACTACATTAATAATCTTACCAACTATATATTTTAAACATTTACCAGCTGTAGAGTATTACTGAAACTTTTGGTGTTGAGGTGAGAAAAGAGATTTATAAGGAAAGAAACAAAACCCAAACAGTGGAATTTTAAATATTTGTGGCTTTTGTCTATTCCTGTGTTTCGCTCTTATCCAAGTGGATCATCAGTTCATCAGGACTAGTCATCAGGACTAGGTTGACTAGTCCTGACGACTAGTCCCAATGATGCACTTGGATAAGCACAAAAATTTCTTCAAGACAATCCTCAGTTCAGTCGACCTGATTCAGTTGCCTAGAGTTTCCTGTATCCTATTCATCTGTTCGTCCTCCAGCCTTTGGAATCGTAGCCTCTCCCATCCATAAATATTTCCTTTTCTCACCTCCCTGCCAACTTCCGCTTCAGATGCGTGGCTCAGAGTCCACGAGCAGTTACAAACCTCACAGTCTGGGGCATTCCTCTGCTTTTGTGTCTTTCTCTGTCTGTTTTTTTTCCCCTCAACCTCAGAGCGACAGTCACTCTTTGAAGTGCGGGACGGTGTCATTATCCATTGGTGGTATGAATGATTGAATGATCTGCTCATTTGGCACGAGTAGATTCCAAGAAGAGGCTGAACTCAGCCCGTCAAGGTGACTCGGACCGTCAGGAGTCATAAACCACGGCCTGACTCAGTCTAACCTCTGATAGGCGTGTCGGCCCCTTCCCTGTAATCTGTGGTTTCTGTCGCCATGGCAACTCGAAGCAAACAAATACTTGCGAGGAGAAGACACGCCACTCAGGTACTCACTCTGGCACATTCACACGGCCCTTCCTTTAGTCAATCAGTGCTGTGAGGTGACGCGAGGGTGAAGGAATGCCTTTCAGAAATCCCCGCAACACACGACTGTACCCTGCCTCCCTCCTTCCTCCTTTCTCTCTGCCCTCTCTCTCCTCCCACGTTTCCTCCAGACAGTTGGGCACACCACACCCCACCAATGCCAAAGAACAGCCGACTTCCACCCAAACAGTAGGAGCGCGTACAGCCAGGCGACCGCAGCTGTGTCTTCAACATTAATAGTTTCTGCACACACTCTCAAATCCACTAACGCGTCTCCCTGGAGGGAAGTATGTTGCGCCAAAGTTTTTTGCATTCTTTAAGTTATTTTCGGTGCAAAACACTGGAATAGACAAAAGCCACAAATATTTACAATTCTAGTTTTTGGGTTTGGTTTCTTTCCTTGTAAATCTCTTTTCTCACCTCTACGCCAAATGTTTCAGTAATGCCGTGCAATGGGCTAATGCTTAAAATAAATAGCTGGTAACATTATCAATGTAGTGCACCTTCGTGTGTGCTTTTGTCATTTATTCAGTAAAAAAAGTAATGGGGTATAGAATTAACGTGGATTGTGTGGAGGACAAAATTTCCTTTCTGTTTTGTTTTTCCTGTTGCCTCTAGCCATCGACCTTTACAGTAACATAACCTCAGCCCTGCCCCATTCCTGAGTCCTGAGAAAAGAGAGACGGCAGTGGAAAGAATGAGCTATTGAGCAACAGGTACGGAGATGATACACCTACGATACAGGACACAGTTAAGCCAGCGTTGAAATATTTGCCGTCATTTTTATCTCCGCCTTATGGAGAAATCCACAGTTACCAACAATACAAAACAAACAAGTTCAGGCATCTCCCCTGTTTCCTCCTCTTCCCATTCTTGATCCTGCTGTAGCTCTCCCACCTACGCTACAGATACTGAGAGTTATTCGTGATGATTAACATTCTTCTGTGCTCATTTTTCCCCTCTTTGCCAAAAGGCCGTGGCTGGAGGTATTTCATTTACTACGACTCACATGGCTACATAAACTTGCCTCAGTCGAATGCGTGGCATATTTTAGTCGATGCTTACCTTGGCAAGTGTCCCCGGTAGTTTCGTAGCCAGCGAGACACTGGCACTGGCCCACGGGAACCACCCATTCACCGTCAGCTGAGCAGTAGATGCGTGGGGTGGCCTGACTGACAGCGTTCTGCACACAGGATCCCTCAACCTCCTTCAGAGTATCTGCCACTGTCTCTGGGAAGGTGGCCAGGCTCTGCACTGTGGACGGACAGGTCTTGTAGTACACCCTGACAGAGAGCAGGGCCACACAGGCGCCCATGTCCTGGAACGCCAGGTAGAAGCCTTTCCGTGACAGAGGTCCCACTGTCCTGGTCTCGGTGTTGACCTTCAGCACGCGACCCCGTGTGATCTCATCGGGAGCAATGGTGGCCACTTTGCGGAAATGGGCCGTCCGGAAGTTGGTTCCCACGTCGGCGTCGGCCTCTGAGATGAAGAGGTTGAAAGTCTCTTTGCAGGATACTGAAGCACCGCCGAAAGTGTTGCAGTCTCTCACAACAAATCGTAACTCCACAGAGACCCGCGTCGTCCCCGGGCGCCGCTGAATGAATGTCGTGCGCAGCCAGTTGTCTTGTTCGGTGGATTCTATGTTACAAACACTGTATGTATAGAGAAGGGAGCCATTTACCACGGTCTGGACTATCTCCCACTGTAGCACAGAGAAAAAAACAAAACAGAGATAAAGACAGAGAACAGTGATCAGCTTAAAGGGCAAAAGTCACTTTTACAAAGCAACAATAATGACAGGAGCAAAAACACCTCTTTCCAGAATAAGTAGTGGTTGGGGGGCTTTGTTCTGCCTAAAAACCCGGCAGATGAGACACCCCCTCTTTCATGTCGGGAGAAGGGCTCATAAAGCGAAAAAGTGAGCTGGAGTTTTTTTTTCCACACATTAAGATTATTGGCCTGGACATGTGCTGTGCTGACGACGTGTGTGGTTTTCCACTAACGCACATGAAGGTCCGGGTGTGTGAGGCAGACGCAGGCCCAGCACACACTACAGTAGAAAACCAGCAAACCTTTATGGCAGTTAAATGAGCTTTATGAGAACATTGCAAAGGCTCAGCAGAGAAATTGGCAGTAATTAAAGAGTTTTTAAGAGAGGAAAGTAATGACGAGAAGAAAGATTAAAAGCCTCCATTTAACACCTCACATGTTAGTGCTACTAGTGCACTCCTGAAACTACAACAGATTGACATTAGGTTCACTTTTAAACAACTTTGAATTAGCTTTTTTTTTAATCCTTTTATAAAAAATAAAAAAAAGTATCAAAGTTGAAAAAAGTATCAAAGTACCAAAGTCAAGTTATTAGGTGTATTCAAGTTAAGTCCTCCAAGTTCAAGCAAAATGAACCCACACTTCAGTCAGCTCATTCTAATTGCAATTAGACTTCTATTGTCTGCTGAGAGCGGGAGCACTGAATGTTCAACATAAAGTGTTCAAATACGTCTTTTAAAACCAAGATCGCATACTTTTAAGCCTCGTGATAATCATCTGGCAACGCAAGTACTAATTTAAAGGGACTCAACGAGTAGACAAAGTAGGACGGTCACAAAGAAGACGTGACAGAGAGGCGGAAATCCTCTCCGATAAAATGAGAATCCAAGGATCTCCGACAACAGTCACAAAAGAAGCAAAGCCCACACAGTGGAAGTGGCTATGTCCTGTTACTTTTTTTAGATGTAAAGCCACTGAACTACAGAGGGATGGTTCTCCACATATGGTGCAGTATTTCTCTGTCTTACGTCTTTATACTCATCTCTCTGTTGTCACATCTGAATTTTAAGACAAATCCCAGGGGGAAAAAAATAGATTGAGTTTTCTGGTTTGGTATTGGAATGAAAACAATCTACTGGGACTGTGCCGGATGCATTTTGGAACTGTAAATTTAAATGTAGGTTGACCCTTGACATTTTAATGGCATTCATAAGTTCTTTATGAAAGGGTAGCGTTAACACAAGACTTGCTGAGCTCCGCCAAACCTCATAGCTGCCACTCATTCCATCTCTCCCAGAAAATCTTTTTTGGGTCGACAGAACGAACAGAAAGAGACCTCAGTTATTGTTACTAAGCCATATTCTCCCAGCGGCTAATCCTCAGCCTCCTTTTCTCTATCCGTTGTCTTAACACAGAGACCAGTTTCAAGTCCTGAACCTGAAGTCTTAAAAATGCCTGTTGAGGTATAAATACTCACTCCGTTCTCATATGGCAACGTCAGCCACCCCAACTCTCCTCCTGAAGCTCTCATATCCAGCAATACTTCTACAGGGACAAACAGAAAAACACATGACGTGAGCCTTGACGAACCAAAGAAGCACTTAATGCATTGGTTTGAAAAAAAAAAAATATATATATATGTAAAATTTTAATCTATGTACATAATGATCATTTGTCATATTCAGTTAATATATTTTATCAAATACATCTATGACATGTCTTTATATGTTTCATTTGGATTTATATGTTTGGTTTATAGACCTATTATAAGCTGTTTGTGTTGCCAACAACAGATTAAATATTATTCCTTAATAAACCAAACAGGCCAAGTTGTGTCTAAGTCATAAATAATGAGAAATAAATACATGTGGAGGGTAGCCGACAATAAAAATCATCTGCCTTGATCTCTGGGGCCAACAGCTTTATGGGGGGCACATGCCATGCTTTGACACTATAATCAAGCATGTCAGTCTGATTCAGGAATTCATTGACCGTGTCCTCCAGGTCCAGGATACAGCACTAATAATGTCTGAGAAAGGCGTGGGTAGTTAGATGACCGTGACGGAGGAAATACATGAATCTGCAAAAGGACTTAAAGCTAAAGTGATATGTCGGGGCATTACACGGGTGGCCCTCAAAGCTCACAAAGGTCTTGGATACCACAAGTTTAAACTTTTTTTTTTTTTTTTTGAGATTATCTGCCTCAAGTACCAAAAGTGCTAAATCTCACATGCTTTTTTTAATAAAGTGAATTGGAAGATAAATGACAAAATGCTGCTGAGGTGCTGTTTTCATTGTCTATGATGACGTTATTTTACACATATACTGTTTTATGTACAAAAAATACAATAGAATTATCAATGTTCCCATATGAACTTGTAATGTGATTTTTGTTGCTTGTTTGTTGTTTTTTTTTATTTACAATGTTTGGAAATAGATCTAGTAGCTCTGACACAAACATTCCAGTTTGAGTAAAACACATTCTCTCATTAATTCAAAGATTTTCACCTTTTGATCCAAGACTGGAACTTCAGCCAAACAGCATTTAGTACTTTTATGTATTTCACTCATAAAGTAATTTAATCCACCAATAGAAAAGTTTTGTATAAAACTGATGAAGCCGGTTTGGAAGATGAATGAATGAATGAGTGAATAAATGAAAAATAAAAGAAGTCATGGCTTAATCCTTTAATGGCATGAGTAACATGCTAATATGCTAGCTTCTGTTTCAGAAAGAATACGTCTGTTTGGAGAAATGTTCAGACAAATTATAAAACAAAGGCCATCTTTATAGTAGGATTTGTTTTGGTTTTTTTTTGTTTTGTTTTTTTACAATAAACCAAAAAAAGTTTAACGGCAGAAGTAAGGCCATAAATCACTTATTACAGACTATGGAATTCCAACCTCCTGACTCACGAGGTGCCTCTCTCTCTTTCTCTCACAACTTTTACAGCCTTAAAAAAACAAAAAGTGGATGTACTTACGTTCTTTCGACTGGGAGCTGAAGATAAGTTGGTTAATAAATAAAAAGACGAATACGTTAACCCGACGGAGCTCCATGACGGTTCCCACAACTCTTCAAACTCCCTGAATCCTGACTGGAAACGTCCCGTGCGTCTCCGCTCTCGCGCTCGCTCTCTCTGTCTCTCTCTCTCTCTGTGTCTCTCTGTGTCTCTCTGTCTCTCTCTCTCTCTCTCTCTCTCTGTCGCTGCCAAATACTTGACTCTACCGGCTGAGTGAGCACGAGCCCGCAGCCCATTGAGAAACAGGTGGCGTCATAGCCCCGCCCCCGACACCCTTTTGGAATGAGGAAGTGCTCCATATATGGCGACTCAGGGGGCGGGGCTTATGGCTCTCGGGCCGCACCTGTTTGATGAAGACGGATGTAGGCATCACAGAGCGCGCAGTCATTTTTACTGCCTGCAGTGTTTGACTAAAACACCAGTGTAAATATACTCAGCATCATTTTATACTAATTTAGAATAACAAAAAAAAATTTCCACTGAACCTTAGGAAAAATACAGTTTCATTAATCAGCATATCAAGTTCATATAAAGAAATATCCGGTTAATTCTGTTATCATAACTGTGATGTGTAATAAGGAATAATAATAATAATAATTGTGTGTTCTAATTGTTGCAGATTTGTCGCATTGTTTTTTAAATAATCATATTTTAGATTATTTTCATTCAGGTCATTATAGATTTAGACTTAGACTTAGACTTAGACTTCCTTTATTGTCATTACACAGACACACACAATAAATCTGGTAACGAAATGTGACCATTTAAAGTCATATTTACTGTATTAGTCCAATCTTGAACATGAAAGAATAGAATTACAATCTTTATTAGCACTTAAAATTAGCACTTTTTAAAATTTTATGCCCAAAAATAATTTCAAAAATGAAGCACTAATTAGTAGATCCGTATAAAATTATATCTTAGAATCAGAATTCGAGTACTTTGATGATCCCTTGGTAAAATTGTTATACAATGTATAATATAAAATAAACAAATCAAACAGGTGTGCAGATTGTGATTTCATTGCAGATGAAGCAGGAAAAAGTGGGTTAGAGTTAGTTCATTTATTTGTATAAATGTATAAATACCTGCATATACGCATGTCAAAAAACAAAACAAGTGTAAAACAGTTGAGAAAGTGGAAATAATCTAAATGTCTTAGAAAAGTTTCATTCATCATTGCTAATACAAGGTGTGTTTGGTTGAGTTTGGTGTTTCTGTGTGTATTTCTTACATGTTTCTGTTATAATGGCTTGAAAGACAGAGTTTTGGAGATGCTTTATTTGTATTAAGTGAAGATGCACCATTGACCGAAAAACAATACAGACAACAATTCAAATTTTTTTCATCTTTTATTTGATCATATGCATATGTCGTGTTTTTTTTTTTTTTTTTTTTAGTATATACCTTTTTAGAGGCCAGTTCTTTAAAAACAAACAAAGCATTTTTTGTACATCCTCTAAACCACAGGTGTCAAACATGTGGTCCGGGGGCCAAATCCGGCCCGCCAAAGGGTCCAGTCTGGCCCTTCAGATGAATCTGTGCAATGCTGAAATGACACTGAAAATATGAAAGATAATATTAGTTCAGGTTCCACATTCAAACCAATTCAATCTCATGTTGGTCAGACCAATAAAACACTAACACTACATATAACACAATACAACATAATAACCTCAACTCCAAATTTGGTCATGTATTGACAGTAAAACAAAGTAGTATTTAACAAAAAAAACTGGAATAACCTGAACAATTATGAACAACCTGAAATGACTTAAAAGAAGTCAGTGCAATTTAAAAATATTGTGCCTGTTATTAAATATGTCAGTTATGTACTGTACATGTGCAAATGTTAAACTGAAGTATAATATTGTTAAAAATAGACTTATGTTTTCAGTTTGTTTGTGTTTATTCATGTTGCTTTAAAAGACTTTTTAGATGTGAACATTTTCATCATATAATTTGACTTGTTTCACTCTAAAAACATATAGGAAAGTTTGGAGTTGACATTATTTATACATCATTATGGTATTAGTTTACTGGTTCGGCACCACTTCAGATCAAGTCTACCTGAATGTGGACCCTGAGTGAAATGAGTTTGACACCCCTGCTCTAAACCCTACTTCATCTGCTTCTACTTCTTCACATCTATTGACGTCATCATATTTACGGAACTACGTCTCTAAATACGTGTCATCGTGTGTTGTATTTACTCTGGAATTTGCTGTTTGACAGTCAACGCGTCCATCCACTGAATTGCATTTTTAAAGTGTCAATATTGCGGTGCAAATATTTAGCATTCTGAAATGAAAGTGTTTAAGATGGACAATCCCACTTTTTTTCTTTTTTTTTTTTTTTTTAAATGTCTTCCAAGTAATTGCCTGAATCCCCTGCACCTCATCCAGGACTTGTCTTTCCCACGACTGGTAAAGCAGGGGTCAAGTGGGGGGGTGGTGGTCTAGTATGAATATATGACTACTAATGAGACATTCCTAATAAAGAACCTTACAATTTGGGTATGAATATGTGACCACAAAGACGACGTGACAATAGCGTCACCTAGCAACTCTTATCTGGAGGAATTTCAGAGTCAAGTCTTCTCTGTCAAGCTGCGTGTACTTGGAAAGAGGAGCCCCCTCCATCCCAGAGACGACCACTGCAAGACATACTGACAGATCCTGAAACTCTGACACCCCCAGCCCTCAAAAAAAAAAAAAAAAAATTTGACTGAAGAGGCGGACCATTGTCTTGTCCAGCGTTAGCATACACGGACATTAATCATACAACAGCCGGGCTGAAAGATGCTGGTAAAAAAAAAAAAAGATAGATTAACAAGTTAAGTGTGGGTTTAATTGTGACTTATTGACCTTTAAACGACAATCACTTCAACCGCCTCCAACGTGTAGTAATGTGATAAATGTCCGCTTAACACGTTTCCCCCCACCATCATCCCCAGCACCCTTTTTTTTTTAGATGAAATTTTACTTTGGTTATTAATGTTTTATTTGTATACTTATACTTGTACTTTTATGTAACACTGGTTTTATGTAACACTGGTTTCTATATGTTCAGTTACAATTTTTTTTTTAATGATTTGAGCCGTGGAGATGTTTTGTCGATGTTTATTAAATGTATCTTGTTTCACAAAAATACATTTTAAAGAAGAAATAAAAAAAAAAAAAAAACTTTCGCTCGGTCAGCATTCCTTCCGTCCTTCATTCCTTCTTTCCATTGTTTCTATCTTTACTTCCTTCTTTCTTTCTTTTTTCTTTTCTTCTTTCTTTCTTTCTTTGTGTGAGTTGCAATGACAATGGTGAATTAGAATTTCATTTATATCACAGATACCACCTCTCGCGTGTAATGTGATAAATGTGCCTTTAACACGTTTCTACCATTTTAGACCAAGGTCCCAACGTATCTTCAACCTTTCTTTTTTTTTTTTTAGATGAAATTTTACTTTGGTTATTAATGTTTTATTTGTATACTTTGTACTTTTATGTAACACTGGCTTATATATGTTCAGTTACTTTTTTTTTTTTAATGATTTGAGCCGTGGAGATGTTTTATCGATGTTTATTAAACGTATCTTGTTTCACAAAAATTAATTTTAAAAAAGAAATAAAAAAAACAAACAAACTTTCGCTCAGCCAGCATTCCCTCTGTCCTTCATTCCTTCTTTCTGTTATTTCTATCTTTCCTTCCTTCCTTCTTTCTTTTCTTCTTTCTTTCTTTCTTTCTTTCTTTGTGTGAGTTGCAATGACATGAATTAGAATTTCTTTTTTTTTTCATATTTTATTTTTTATTTTCCATTAGACAACAACATTACATCACACATTACACTACAACATTACATCACGCAACAAT
>JAPTHA010000023.1:7753084-7766548 GCA_029814585.1 Gymnapogon annona | reverse complement strand
AAATAATACATAATTAAATAATAATTAATAATATTAAATATTAGTTAGTATTTATTAAATATAAATATAAATATTGTTATTAAATATTATATTAATATTATATTGTATTAAATATTTATATAAATATGTATAAATATATAATATAAATATTATAATATAATATTTATAGAATATTTATACAATGTCTTTATTGTCATTGCAACAAGTACAACGAAATTGAAAGGTGCAGTCGTTATAAGGTGCCATCTTAAGTAGAAAGATAAAAAGAACAATAAAACAATCAAGCGTAAAAGTATAAAAAAAATAGTAAATAAGAGTAAAGAAAACACACTGTCATACACACATAACATTCACACAACACTGATTCACTGATAAACACTGATTTATCGTCTTGATGTACTTTAACATAAATTGATTTGTGGGGTAAATTCTATGTATTCATTTAAATGAGACATCTTTCATTTTGCGATGAACAAAAAAGTGTTTGGTTTAAGGGCCCCTGTCAGTCAAGGGGCCCCTGTCAGTCAAGGGGCCCCCTTAGGACGGCAGTTGCCATTGCTGAGGCCCTGTCAGCCCCTGAACCTGCACACAGGCATCCTGCTACATCAGCAGCACGAGCAGTCACGTGACCGCGGTCGGAAGCGGGCTTTGACAGTGCAGCCAGTCTTTCATGTCACCACGGGGCAGGTTCGTACACGATTCACTTTTCGCATAGAGTTGGGTTCGTTTGGGGTTTTTTTTTCCCTCCCCAGATCCCTGTCCGTGTGTGTCACCGGCATTCGGTTGTGTTGTGTGTATTTGCGGCCGCCAAAGTGCCGAACCGTGTATGAACGGGGGGCTGCACGAGTGGTGTGTGTTTGTAGCGGAAGTGAAGTTTGACAGCTAGCACAGGTGCGTCGAATGACAACATTAAAGTCTCGCTCGGTGTGGTTCCGTCGTCAAAATGTACAAAAGGAGGACGTTACAATAAGCGCGTCGACACCGACTGGCGCTATCGTGTGTGTGTGTGTGTGTGTGTTGTAGTATGTGGGTTGCGTCGGAGGTGTTTGATAAAAGTCGATTCCTGTGACGCTAACGTGCCTCAGGTGAAGTCAGCGCGTGACTCTTTAAACATGGACGCGGAACATCCGGCCTCGGATTATTATTGTATCTGTCAGTGAATGGAAGACAACTAACAATAACACACATTTGTCGAAGTGGTAAAAAAATGTAGCCGGAATACATGAACGTCATCCGTAAACCAGGAGGGAGGGAGGGAGTAGGGCGATTGGCACAAACATACATCAATACACACACTCACACACACACACACCACAACATTAAACAAACGTACATCAACGCACATGTAAACCATGACAGTTAACAAACACATCTATACATACACACACAAACCACAGCAATAAACAAACACATCTATACACACATGGACACACACACCACAACAATAAACAAACGTACATCAACACACACGTAAACCATGACAGTTAACAAACATACATCTATACATACACACACAAACCACAGCAATAAACAAACACATCTATACACACATGGACACACACACCACAACAATAAACAAATGTACATCTACACACGTAAACCACAACAATAAACAAACATATACGTATGCATAAACACACACAAACATAAACCCCAACAATAAACAAACATACATCTATACATACACACACAAACCACAGCAATAACAAACACATCTATACACACACAGACACACACCACAACAATAAACAAACGTACATCTACGCACATAAACCATGACAATTAACAAACCTACATCTATACATACACGCACGCACACACACAAACATAAACCACGACAATAAACAAACACATCTATACATACACACACACAAACATAAACCAGAACTATAAACAAACATACATCTCTACATACACGCACAAATATATAACACAACAATAAACAAACCTACGTCCATACATACACACACACACACAAACTACAACAAGAAACAAACATACAAACATACATACACACGCACACACACACCACAACAATAAACAAACTTACATCTACACACACGTAAACCATGACAATTAACAAACATTCATCTATACACACACACACAAACATAAACCATGACAATAAACAAACATACATCTATACATACACACACAAACATAAACCCCAACAATAAAAAAACATACATCTATACAACACACAAACATAAACAACAAGGAACATACATCTATACATACACAAACATAATTCACAGCAATAAACAAACATACATCTATAAATACTCACACAAACCACAGAAATAAACAAGCACATCTATACATACACACACAAACATAAACCACAACAATAAACAAACATACATCTATTCATACACACAAACATAAACCACAGCAAACATTGGGACTAGAATGAAACTGTGACTGGGAGAGTTTGGGGTCAGACCCGGGTTTCCTCGTCAAAGGGCTTTTTACATTTTACAGGAATAAAGAAAAAAGGTTTTCTCAATGCTTTATTAAGCTCTACCTAAATACTTGTCATATATATATATATATACTGTATAAACACATATTAGTATTAATAAAAGTAAAAGTTTAACAAAAGTAAAATTCAATTACATGTTCACTGATCACCAGATGGCCTTTGCTGTTTGCAAAGCCACAGTGCAAACACGATTGTGAAAGGTTGGGTTTTCCAATGCTGCCCTCGTAAAGGTCATGAGATAAATGTAAAGAACAGAATTGCATGTAAAAGAAGAGGCTCGCACTATGTTCTCAGCCTAAGGGTTTTAAACTGCGAGGAGATTTTAAGAACATAAGATATTAGGAATTTATGACTCTTGTCACATGTAGGTGGTCCTTATTTCCCAACAGTCGTCGTGTTTCATTCAGCTGCATATATCTCCTAATATAAATGTACCTTCCTCACAGCACACACGTATGCACAGAGTCAGTGTGTATGTAAAGTGATGTCGAAATGAGAAATAATTGCTTGTTGATTCTCACTGTAACATTTCCAGTTTCATACCACATATACTTTGAGACCTTGCAAAATTATCAATAAAATTCAATTCAATTCAATAAATGCTTTATTTATCTCCGTAGGGATATTGCTGAAGAATTTCAGTGTGTGCCAAATGACGTCAACAGAAAGAAGCTTTGTATTTAAACCAAAATGCCCTGAGCAAAGTTCATCTCCAGCAGTATTCAGTAATCAGTTTACTCATGAAAGTAACACTGCACGCATCACTGCCTCTGGAGGGACATTAAAAAACCTGGACAGAGACTCCATCCATCCATCCATCTTCCACCGCTTATCCGGGGCTGGCGTCGTGCGACTTTAAAAAAGCTGGACAGAGACTTTGCTAAGTAATTTATTTCTTACCTTTATTGTCTTTGAGTGTATTTGAGATTCACGCTTTTGCTTCACATTGACAGTGCCCTGCTTGTAATATGTTCTGGACTTTACTTTTTATTATATCTTGTATTTGATTTAAGCTCAACCGATCACATGAAATATGACAATCATATGATTTAAATGTTAGTTTTTCTGTGAGAATTCTGAGGAATATTTGTTTCACCGTCTATTGAAGGTGTGTAATGAAAGGAAACCATGTACATTTAAAGTGAAAATTTGAATGAATGAACGATTTTGGGTGTATGTATAGACATGTGTTTGTTTATTGCTGTGGTTTGTGTTCACGTGTAGGTATGTATAGATGTTTCTTTTTCGTGCTGTGGTTTATGTTTGTGTGTGTATAGATGTATGTTTGTTTATTACTGGTTGATGTTTATGTATGTATAGATGTATGTTTGTTTATTTCTGTGGTTTATGTTTGTGTGTGTATGTATAGATGTTTATTACTGTGGTTTATATTTGTGTGTGTAGGTATAGATGTATGTTTGTTTATTTTTGTTTGTTTATTTATGTGGTTTATCTTTGTGTATATGTGCATAGATGTATGATTGTTTATTGTTGTGGTTTATGTTTGTGTGTATGTATAGATGTATGTTTGTTTATTGTCGTGGTTTATGTTTGTGTGTGTGTATATGTATAGATGTATATTTGTTTATTGTTGTGGTTTATGTTTGGGTGTGTATGTATAGATGTTTGTTTATTACTGTGGTTTATATTTGTGTGTGTAGGTATAGATGTATATTTGTTTATTGTTGTGGTTTATGTTTGTGTGTGTGTATGTATAGCTGTATGTTTGTTTGCTGCTGTGCTAAAAAATTTCCTCCTCACGAGACATTAAAGGCCCATTGTATCGAATGAGACTTCATTGTTGCGCTATTCACAAGACCACACATAAACAGCTGTCCTCATTGCATTGCATTCACTTTTGTTGCTGTTTTTTTTTTCTTATTGCAGATATGGTTAATGTCATTTCATCCAAATCTATTCGTTTTTCATAACAAAGCTTAAACGCCCAGTGTTTGCAGGCATTTAATGTCTCCCTCTGTTGTTTTCCCGCAGGTGTTTGGACGGTTTGGGACCACAGCATGGTTGTGACTGTGTTCCTGCTCCTGGTCACTTTTTGTGTCCAGGGAGGAAATGGCCAAGAAGAGTCGCATAGGCCTGGCCATGTTTCGGTGGTCATTGTAGGAGGCACGGGGGATCTGGCCAAGAAGTACCTGTGGCAGGGCTTCTTTGAGCTGTACAGTAACCAGGTCAGTAGCGGAAACTCCTTTTCCTTCTATGGAGGAGGACTGTCCCCTGTAGAGAAGTCCACACCAGTTCTGTTTGAGATCCTTAAAGCAGTCAATTGCTCAAAGGATGTATCGAAGGAGCGCTGCGCTGTGGTCAAAGAGCAGTTTTTGAGGCTGGCGCAGTATCGGCAGCTCAAGACCCTGGAGGACTATCGTGATCTGTCTGAGCACATTGAGAAACAGCTGCAACAAGAGGGAATGGTAGAGGCAGGGAGGCTCTTCTACCTCTCGGTGCCAGCCTTTACATATGCAGATATTGCAGATAAGATCAACAGTAGCTGTCGACCGTCCGGCGGTTCCTGGCTGAGGGTCGTGCTGGAAAAGCCTTTTGGACACGACTACAAGAGCGCACAGGTCCTTGCAACGCAGCTGGGGAACTCACTGAAGGAAGAAGAAATGTACAGAATTGACCATTACCTTGGGAAGCAGGTAAAGGCTTCCTCACAGTATTCACCTCACCCTAGTGACTGAACCTGAAACCTTTTTAATTCATGGCGTGTCACTGTTTTATGAAAAGGTGGTCGCGAGCATACTTCCATTCAGGAAAGGAAACGCAAAGTTTCTGGATTCCATCTGGAACAAGCACCACATCGAGAGAGTGGAGGTCATAATGAAAGAGACTCTGGATGTTAAAGGTTATTTCTTAAGACTATTTTAATGTCCTGTGTGTGTGTGTGTGTGTGTGTGTGTGTGTATTTCTAAGAATTAATAGATCATCATTAACTAACATTTTTCACAGCATTCCTGTGTTTAACCACTTTTATGGTCCGTGATAACTGCTGGATACGGTTTAGGACGAATATCAGAGGGTAATTTTACACAGAAAGGGTCAGGAAACATATAACACAAAGGACTCTCTATATTTTTTAAAAATATTTGAACCAAACCACACTCTTTTCCCAACCCTAACCAATTGAAATTAAAGAAATCAAGGGTTCGTTTAAATGTACAATGACAACCTTTAACGCTGGTGACTCAGCTGATTGTAACCACCTCTTGTGATACAGAGAATATGTCCTTTGTCCACGCGCTCATGTGTCCTTCTGTCTCTGCAGGTCGTATCCCCTTCTATGATCAGTACGGAGTGATCAGCGATGTGCTGCAGAACCACTTGACGGAGGTTATGACCCTACTGACCATGAGGGTTCCAACGAACCTGAGCAACAGCGCAGAAGTTCTCCAGAAGAAGCTGAACATCTTCACTTCCCTGCTACCCCTAGGGAAGCACCAAGCTGTGATTGGCCAGTACCAGGCCTACCAACAGGAGGTCCAGAAGGAGCTGAATAAGACCAAAGATCATGTCAGTCTCACGCCAACATTTGCAGGTCAGTATTTAAAAGCACTGTGTTTATTTTGTCTTGATATAATTATGTTTAACATTACTAGGTTTGGGGCAGCTGTGGCCCAGGCAGTAGAGCGGGTCTTCCAATAACCGAAGGGTTGGTGGTTCAAATCCCACTCCCGTTCATGTGCCGTTGTATCCTCTTGCAAGATTTCACCCACCTTGCCTCCACTGCCCTTGCACTGGGAGTATCTGGGATAGACTCCAGTGACCCCCCCCCCCCCCTTTGCAGAATCACTTGATGAAGGTTATAACTCGACTGACCAAAAGACGTAGATGCGTCTCTGTTAGAAGGGTAACGCTATGGAACAGTCTAGATTAAGATGTTAAAGCGTGTTCTTCAATCAATAAATTTAAAAAGCTCTTCAAATCTTACGTTATAGAAAAATATAGAGCACTATAACAAATATAGTTTTATTACTATATCACATAAACAGTTATTAATACAGAAATAATAGAAAATATCTGCCATCTGTTATTTCCTATGAATTTGGGGAACTACTTTATTATCTTAGTTTTGAATGTTTGTTTTTTTTCTCTCTCTTTTTGTTGTTGTGTAATATGATACTGTTTATTTTTCTGTTATTTTTTCTCTTATGTATGCAAATAGGGTTAGGCATAATAAGTATTTAACTTCAGCCTAAACCCTTTCGGTCATTGTACATTTGGATCAAGCAGTGGCAGGTACTGTATTGTACTTTATTGTTTACTTAAATGACCGAATAAAATAAACTAACTAACTACTGACCATGAGGATTCAGAAAATAATGAATGAGCGACTTGGTTTACGGTGGATGGATGTGTGCGTGGATTTAAGTGAAGTCAATCATCCTTTGACTGTTTGTGTGTTTCAGCTGTTCTGGCGCACGTTGACGAGCCCCAGTATGATGACGTTCCAATTCTTTTGATCTCAGGAAAGATGTTAGACGAACGGGTGGGATATGCACGTATCCTTTTCAAAAATGAGGTCTTCTGTCTTCAGAGCCACAGCAGCATTCATTGCAAACCCAAACAGGTCGTTTTCTACTTTGGACACGGTCAGCTTCAATATCCAGCGATCCTTGTGAGTAAAAATTTATTCAAGCCAGTTTTAGTGGACAGCGAGTGGAAAGAAGTGACAGAGCATAAGGATGTCACCATTCTGGGTTTACCCGTCTCCGACTATTATGTACAAACTCCAGTAGTGCTGAAGGAAGCTTATGCAGAACTTATTTCTCACATCTTCGCTGGACGCAAGAATAACTTCATTAGTAATGAGAATCTCCTGGCGTCCTGGGACTTTTGGACACCTCTCCTCACCAGCTTAGCCAGCTCTTTTCCACGCATCTATCCTGGGGGGGCGGACAACGGAGACATGTTGGATGTCAGTGTGAAAGGGAAGGACATCCGCTACGTCAACGAGGTGGTGGTGATCAGTCCTGATCAGGTGGGCGGCCGGTCAACCAATGGCTTCCAAGTTATGCAGGATAAGTTTCGTAGCGCTGACATGGTGTCTGGCTGGATGGAAGAGCTAGTGGAGAGACTGGCCACAGATATACAGGAAACAGCGGAGGCGGCTGTCCGTGAAGGCGGGGTGTTCCATCTCGCCCTCTCTGGTGGGTCCAGCCCACTCGCCCTGTTCCAAAGACTGGCTTTGCACCACTTCTCCTTCCCCTGGACGGAAACCCACGTGTGGATGGTGGACGAGCGTTGTGTCCCACTGACTGAACTTGAGTCTAACTTCTACAGCGTGCACGAATACCTCCTGCGGCACGTGAAGATCCCCTACTACAACATCCACCCCATGCCAGTGCAGCTCAACCAGCGTTTATGTGTGGAGGAGGACAGAGGAACGCTGCTGTATGAAAGTGACATCAACACGCTGGTCAACGGCTCCAGCTTCCACTTTGTACTGTTGGGCGTGGGCTTCGATGGACACACGGCCTCCCTGTTCCCCGGGACCAACACCAACGACCACGGGAAGAGTTTAGTGGCGCTCACTGAAAGCCCAGTCAAACCCCACCAGCGCATGAGCCTCACGTTCACTGCCATTAATCAAGCCCAGAAGGTGGCGCTGTTAGCCATGGGCAGAGGCAAACATGAGCTCATCACCCAGCTGAGCCGAGTGAAGGACAACCCGGACAAGTGGCCTGTGACTGGGGTGAAGCCCTCCACAGGCAGCCTGGTCTGGTACATAGACTACGATGCACTGTTAGGATAGAGCAAACAAAAGTGTTGTTTATTTTATTTTTTTATAGCTGCTTTAAATTTGGCAGCTGGTTCACGGACAACGTGGAAGATGAAGAAATGGAAGGAGCAGGTGTTTGAGGTGGTTTAGCTCATGAACATTGACAAGAGTTGGTGCATATACCTCCAGAAATGACCCACAATTCAACTGAGGTGTCTTGAGAGCGTAGCCGTTCAACCAAAGCTCCTTGTTGTAACTGTGAGGGGAAGTCTTCCACAAACTGCCGCACTCGCATGGGAAGAAAAACCGAGGCTTTTGACGTCACTCATTTCTTACACGGACAAAAGTTTCTAAAAAAAAAAAAAACATGTCTGACAACAAGAAATATTTGGCTTCAAAGCCACACCTCCCACAAAACCTATTTTTTCCAAATAATTAAAGTCACATCCAGAACATCAAACTGATTCCTGGAAAACAACATGAAGTCAAGTCCAATTAAAGCTTTAACAACTTTAAAACACAAAATAACCTCAAATGAATGAATGAATGAATGAAAAACACCTATGGTTCTTTTGGGAACACAGCAGTAAATCCCCCTCTGTTTTGATTGTTTTGCAGTTTGTATTGTTGACCTAAAGTTAATAATGGGTGAGTTAAAAAGCACTACATTTTACACGATATTTATGAAGAGATTAAAAGCTGATCTTATGAACGTACGGTGCCTTGATGAGTTCCAGCAAACACACAGACTGAGCGACTCATTCAAACCATGACTGTGTCTCTGTGTTCAATGTATCAGATCTCAGGAAAGTGCCTATGTTTACACATATACAAAGTTCGCTGTCATCTAAATTTGTTTTATATTACTAAAGGACATTGGCCTGAAGGGTTTCCGGGTGGCTGGTAAGAAACAAGATGTATATTTTTTATGTAAGTAAAACTATGCATATAGAGTCACGGCCAAAGTTTTGCCAGTGATGTAAATTGAGTGAATTTTATGGTATTTGTATTTTTGTTTTTAAAAAACAAAAATACAAAGCAGAAAAATTCACAAAAACATTTATGTCACTGCCAAAATGTGTGTACTCTTGATAAATGTCTTAAAGGTAATGGCTTTATGTCATTTTTCCAATAAAAGGTACATTCCCAACTCGCACACATCGCAACACATTCTATTTATTCACAGTAAATGCACTGTATTCCAGTTGTAAATGCTTTAACATAAGGGGTTTTTGTAAAAGCCTGTGTGTTTATGTGAACCTTCTACCCTTCTTGGTCCAAGTCAACAGAGGATTCTTTTCCCAGCATCCCCCTCTCAAAAAAAGTTGTGGTCCTCAGAAATTACAATTACGCAATACCAAGTTTGAGTGTTACAAATGCATTTGAGGTGAATCGTTATTATTTTGAAGTGCAAATGCAGTATCTCCCGGGTACTTAAATACAGGATGTAAAAAATATATATATTTTGGTACAAATGTTTTTCCAGCAACCCTGTTTCTAAATCCAGTGTGTACTTTTGTTTGTTTGGTTTTTTTAAACATTATGAGTTATTAACATGTAAAGCAGGGGTGTCAAGCACATGGCTTGGGGGCCAAATGCAGACCGACAAAGGTTCCAATCAGGCCCGTGGGATGAATTTGTGAAATGCAAAAATTACAACTCAGATATTTACAAAAATTCTAATTCAGGTTCCACGTACAGACTGTGAAAATATTATCATATTAATCTATAGATACTTGGAATATCACAATTGTTCTGTATAAATTTTGATATTTTCACGTCATTTTTTCCTGTATTTACAATAAAACAGCATCATTTCATAAAAAAAAAACAAACCGCCTGAGTAAATATAAACAACCTGAAATGTCTGAAGAGAAGTCAGTGTCATTTTAACAATATTCCACCTGTTACTAAACGATTTTACGTATTTATTGATCCACTGTGATCTGTAAGTTGTAATGTACATGTATAAATGATAAACTGAGGTATGATGTTTAAATGACACTTGTTTTAACGTACATGTATAAATGATAAACTGAGGTGTAATGTTTAAATGACTTGTTTTTCTTCATTGTTTTAAAGGACAGTTTGTCGACGTAAACATTTCCGTCATGTGAGAACCGTTGACAGAGTTGACATTATTGATATGGAATTCTGTTATTATTGGACTGGCCCCGCCCACTTCACACTAAATTTGGCCCCTGAACTGAAATGAGTTTGACACCCCTGCTGTGGTTCCTGCTCTGTTCACTGAATCGGTTTTTCATTTGAGCTTAACTTCTCGTCGCTGATTTTTATAAGAAACACGTCCAGAACTCTGGTCCCCGTGTTGGGCCGCTGTCATCAAACGCTGGATCGACTATTTGACGCGTGTGTATATTTATTTCCCTGCTGTGAACATGAAGCCGCTGTAACCTGAGCCCTTCACACCAAGTCAAAACCAAACAGCTGCTATTGTGAAATGACCATTAAACACCAGAAGCATCTGAAGTCACTTTCTCTTCCTTCCCTCTTCCCATGGTGTCACGTTACTGCCGCCTCTGACGGGGAAACCGCATGAAATCTTAATGTGTGGAGTATTAAATGTCGGCGTGCGACAGCTGGGACGTTTTATCGCTCATTGTTGGTGCTCAGGTTCGGCCTCCTGGTCCACCACAGTCCTCCTCGCACAGTGAAAAAACCTGAAGGCAAACGTACCACAGTCATTCCTTCAAACAGAACTGTGTCTGTACTTGTCTTTAAAGAAAATAAAATAATAATAACAATACAAATAAAACACTGAATCTCACCTGTACTGAAAATAGAAGCGACAGTTAGAATGACGGACATGTAGTACAGCTCCGGTGTGGTCACGGCCTGTGGTGACACATGGACGCGTCTTATAAAGCGGCACTTTTCCTACCAAATATGAAAACTCAGAACTGCCACAAAGGTTAAAAAATAAATAAATACCAAAAAAAAGTTACATTTTTAAGTTGAGACATAGTTTTCAGACATCTATTTTGAACAAGAACTGACTCTTCCATCGGCAGGAAGAGTTTATTGGATTGTGAATTTGTGACATTTTCGTCCCTGAGTGTGTGTGTGTGTGTGCTTGTGTGTGTGTGTGTGTGTGTGTGTGTGTGTGTGTGTGTGTGTGTGTGTGTGTGTGCGCAAACGCTCCAGAGCAGATATAGCATGTGATTGACAGTCCTTCCAACATAAATCCTGCGAACACAAGACAGAGTGTGAGATGGACAGGTGGATCGGTGCAGCATTGATGTGGTCAATGTATTGATCCGTTCTGATGATGAAGGAGCTAAGCTCAAAGGTGAAGCGCTCAATCTTTGTTCCTACTCTTACCTATGGTCATGAGCTTCAAGTCATGACCCAAAGAACAAGATCTCAGAAACAAGCAGCAGAAATTAGTTTCCTCCACAGGGTGGCTGGTGCACCCTTAGAGCTAGGGGGAGGAGCTCGGGAACTAACCCTAACCCTTCGAAATAGAGGGAGGAGCTCAGGACCTAACCCTTCGAGATAGGGTAAGGAGCTCCGGACTAACCCTAACCCTTAGATATGGGGTGAGGAGCTCAGAAGCTAACCTAACCCCCCCTTAGAGATAGTGTGAGGAGCTCAGGAACTAACCCTAACCCTTAGAGATAGGATGAGGAGCTCAGGAGCTAACCTAATCCACCATTAGAGATAGGGTGAGGAGCTCAGGAGCTAACCCTAGCCCTTAGAGATAGGGTGAGGAGCTCAGGAACTAACCCTAACCCTTAAGAGATAGGGTGAGGAGCTCAGGAACTAACCCTAACCCTTAAGAGATAGGGTGAGGAGCTCAGGAGCTAACCCTAACCCTTAGAGATAGGGTGAGGAGCTCAGGAGATAACCCTAACCCAACCCTTAGAGATATGGGGAAGAGCTCAGGAGCTAACCTAACCCACCCTTAGAGATAGGGTGAGGGGCTTGGTCACTAGTGAGGAGCTTAGAGTAGAGCCACCACTCCTCCACATCCAGAGGAGTCAGCTGAAGTGGGAAAAGAGGAGGCCCTGAGGCAGACCCAGGACACGCTGGAGGGACTATGTCTCTGGGCTGGGTTAGGGTAAGGGCTGGCCTGGGAACACCTCGGGGTCCCTCCGGAAGCGCTGGAGGAAGTATCTGGAGAGAGGGAAGTCTGGGCATCCCTGCTTAGACTGCTACCCCCCCCCGACCCGGTCCCTGATCAGAGGAAGATGATGGATGGATAGATGGATGGATGAACACACTGGACCCTTTTAAGGCCCGATTGTAAACCCTGAATGCTCTAAGTTCTTTCCTCTCTTAATGTGTGATTCCACCGTGCGCCTGTGGTGGTGATGTGGTGGGAAAGCGCACGTTGTCGTTAGCAATTAAATGTGTTTTTTTTTCCTTCCTCTTTGGCAGTTGTGCGCTTCAAGAACCACACACCTGCTGATGTTTTATGGTATTTACAGTGTCTCTCTCACACATGATGTTGCTGTCAAGGTTAAAACCACGGTGCTCAGTCCAAGTCCAAATGACAGGAATCCAAACAGGTGGTAGAAAACCCAGAAGACGTGAGGAACTGGGTCAATCAGGGTGAACGTCACCGAGAAACCTGTTGAAAGACCAGTGAGAAGACGTCAAAGTACGGTGGCCAACGATAGTCAAAAAGACGAATGTGATGCAAATGAGGGGGAATCAACATGCGGCAAACACAGAAACGATGCAAAGCAACACTATGAAGGCCGACAAGAGTCAAATGTCCTGCAACGGCCGAACATGTCTCAGCCAGAGAGAGCAGCTGCAAAAACACTGATTATGCACAATTCCCAAACTCAAACAGTGTCTAAACCAGGAACAAAAGGACGAGTGTGACGCAAAAGTAAAAAACATGTCGCGAGAAACAAAAACAAATGCATAGTCACTAAACACGCTGCAAATACAGAAATGATGCGAAACAAGAAAGAACCTGCAAAGGAAAAACAGAATGGCTCAATAAAGACTCACGTGGGACGGCGAGAGAGAAAACAGCTGACTGACAGTGTTTCAAACTACTGTTATGTTTTAACCCCACCTGAAGTCCATCAAAAGCTGTTTTCCATCAATAGTTTTCCATCAGTAGGTGTTTTCCATCAATAGTTGTTTTCCATCAGTAGGTGTTTTCCATCAGTGGGTGTTTTTATCAATTGGTCTTTTCCATCAGTAGGTGTTTTCCATCAGTGGGTGTTTTCATCAATTGGTCTTTTGCATCAGTGGGTGTTTTCCATCA
>JAPTHA010000023.1:7726587-7749143 GCA_029814585.1 Gymnapogon annona | reverse complement strand
GTATTGAGATGAAACAAAGACCGAATGCAGAAAGACAGAATTGCCAAAAGTGGAATTTCTCATTTCATATATATATATATATATATATATTTATATATATATATATACTTTTTTTTAAATTAAAAGATGTTTTTGGTCATTAAGTTTCTAGGTCACATGACCTCTTGGATTCCGAGCTCGTAAACACTGCTCAGGTCACACCCTTTACATTTTAATTATAAAGTGTTAGAAAAATTTCATATAAAACGAATTGACTAATATATATATATATAAATATATATATATATTTGAAATGGAAGAGGTGTGTCTTGTGTTTTTTCCCCTCGAGCAGGGCTTTAAATTATGAGCCTTTTGGAGTCCATAGGTCACATGACCTCGAAGCCATAGTACGTTTATAGTACTGTTTACATTGTTATTCTTAAATCTGTCAAATTTTGACTTATGAAACCAGTTATTACATCAAGAGACTGCTGGTGAATTGCCATCATCTTCTTTTCCAGATATATTTGCCAAAGACTTGGAGGCCTTTGCCAGGTAACTTGTATACTTTTTTTTTTAAACTTAACTTTTTGTGTCATCACCCTGAAGTTCGCACAGTCGTGCCTAACGCAAAACCGACTGATTTCAGACACGCAAAAAGAAGCAAAGTCTCTATAGACGATGTCAAACTTGTGGCTCGTCGAAGTACCGCACTGGTGAGTTTCGTTTTATTTTTTTTTTGTATATAAAAGGATGAATACCACAGTGAAACACATTTACAACAGTCGAGAAAAAACGGCACGTGTGATGGGTCCATTTCCTTTTATTTATTTCAGTTCAACCACATACAAAACAAAAGCCAAGAACTAAACCAGGAGCAGAGGGATTTGAAAAAGAACAGCAGTGGGAAGAGGAAGAAGACAGACACTGAGGAGGAGGAGAAGAGAGAGTAACAGACTGACAGGCCTCAGCGTCACCTACTGCCCAACAAACAGTCACGTGTCTACAGGTGCCTGAGTGATGACGTCTACTTTAGGACTAGTTACTGCATAAAGCAACAATCACATGGATTAGCGGGACATTCAGATTTAGGGAAATGAGACGGGGAATTTACTTTGAAGTCGGTCATGATTTAGGTGTCAATAAAGGTGATTCATGCTACTTCAGACTCTGGTGCTGATTGGGACTGTGATAAATGACCTACCGTATGAGCACTGATACACATGACCTACCAGTATGAGCACTGAGATACATACGACCTACCATATGACTGATACATGACCTACCATATGACCACTGTGATACATGTGACCTACCAGTATGACCACTGAGATACATATGACCTACCCTATGATGACTGTGATACATGTGACCTACCAGTATGACCACTGTGCAACATGTGACCTACCAGTATGACCACTGTGATACATGACCTACCCTGACTGTAATACATAGGACCTACCAGTATAACTAACTCATTGCCTGCCATTGACGTCTATAGCCATCATTTGAGACAGGTAACGTTGGCTGATGTCTGGCAGGCAATGAGCTAATGTGCTGCACGTGACCTACCAGTATGACCACTGAGATACATGACCTACTCATGACGACTGTGATACATGACCTACCCTGACTGTGATACATAGGACCTACCAGTATGACCTGTTGAAATCTACAGATTAAAAATATTGATCGGCATATATTGAATTGAATATACCTTTATTAGTCCCTAGAGGGGAAATTTCACATATTTATTTTTTGGATTTATATATTTCATATATGATTTGGCAGCAAATACCTACAGTAAAAAGCATCTAAAAAAGTTCAATCAAGCCAAGACTCGGCAATATGTCATCTGTTGGAAAAGCCAAATACAAGACAGGACTGTTTGAGGGGTTGATGCCATATTGCCAAAGTGGATTGACACTGAATTGGAAGAAGAAAAAAAAAAAGAAAAAAAAAAACAGACACCTGGTGGGAATGAAAAGGGATCATTGACTCAAAAAGCTATTAAAGCAAAAAGACAGGTACTACCCCATGTCATGTCTGAGAAGGCCACACACTGTAAGTGTCGCAAACTTCCATCTTCGTCCTTCAGAACAGACTTCAGTCAGGGTTCAAACGGAGACCTCGACCAGCAGAGCCCAAGGTCCCTAGATATGTGAATCGAATTAGATTTGTATTGTTTATTCCACAGACTTGACTCAAAAGAGTAATATCAACTAAGCATCTATTCAAATGAACTTTATTAAGAGAACTCCCTTCATTTGACAGCTTTTCAAACACCCAAGAGCTACTGGGAACCATTGGACACACCACCACCACCACTCCACGTTCTCACACCATCATTCGCGTCCCCCAGCGTCTTCACAGCAGGTGTCACACATCAATACACACGTACAGATCAGTAACATGAAAGCACACACACATTCAAATCCCATAATAGGAGCAATACAAATATTCATCACGACATTCCACTACATCTTGATATTTCTGCACTTGTTCGACATACTTTAAGAGTAAAGGGGGGGAAAAACTTGCAAAGATTAAAATAAACAAAAAAAACCCAAACAAAAACAAACCAACACTTCTTGAAGTACTACTTAAAAGAAGGTCCGTGTTAGGGGAGGTGCTCGTAGCATCTGCAGCTTCCACTCACACACTCAGAAAGCAGTCAAATTGGGCTCTTTCACCGCACAACCAGTCCGTTTCACGCGTCTCTCCGTTCGCTCACTCACTGCTTCACTCTTCGCCACAAGCCATCCTCAATCGCACTCATCAGTTCTTAAAAATGTCAGTTGCGCAGTTCTTTCCATGTTTTTTTTTTGTTTTTTAAAAGTGGATAAAAGTGAAAACACCCACCGTCTCTTAGAACATGCGGAGTGAGGCCGTTCTTTGATGGCATAGCATTTACAGGTGGGAAGAGGGAGAGTGATACCGATTTCATCCCAACAATGCTGCCAAAGAGGAGCTTCCTCACGGGAAAATGGAAGAGAGGTGAACTGCAGAAGAGATTTCAATGAAGGCTTTTTTTCCACAGAACTTGACTGCAAATAAAGTTGCACTTTAAGAGAAAAAAAAAAAACATTTACGTTTCAACCAGATTCTTCCCAATGCAAGATTGCCTTTTAAAGGAGACCAAAGTCCAGATAATAAAATAATGGTGAAGCACAAACATTCATGCGTCTTCAATGATGATTATGTCACGTTTCACAATACATGCATTAGAGAATCCAGTTGAAATGGATACACACAAACAAACGAGACATCAAAAATAGCACTTTAAGTCGCACATCCTGGTAAACAATTCACTTCAACACTTTCTAAATTAAATCTTTAGCAGTTTTTTTTTTCTCCAAATGTACAAAACATCTTCCACAAAATGTTAAGTATTCAGATACGCATTAACACAAGAAATAAAACTTTGAAAAGACTTATCTTTCTCACAATACTTACCAGACGAACACCTAACTCACATCCCCCACCCGGATGACTTTGACTCCATACTAGACCCAAACCCTGAGTTAAACCCACTACCACTGGTTGTGGAGTTTGACCCTGTCCCCCATCCAAGGCTGGCTGAGCTGGTGCCATAGTTGCTGTTTCCTGTACTGTAGGACTGACTCTGGTCCCTACTAGAGGTAGAGGTAGAAGTGCTTCCTGAAGTCGAAGTCTGCTGCTGGCTAGCTAGCATACCCATCATCCCCCAACTACTCTGCAGAGCAGCCTGAGCCGCCGCCATCATAGCAGGGTTCAGGTTGAAGGAACTAAAATTAGCCAGGTTACTGTTGGTGCTGCTCCCCATACCACTACGGCTGTTACCAAATGCTTGGGCACCAAAACCATTCCCAAACCGTGAACGGTCAAACTGCCTATTGCCGTGTTTGGGCTCAGCATTTGAAATGTGAACGCTGACACCTTTGACAATTAGGTCCTCGCCACACAGGGCCTGGGCAACCTGTGGGGGACAGACAGGCAACACAAGTCAGACATAAATATCCGACACCAAGAAAGAGCCGCTGCCTACATGTATCATACTATACCTGATCATCTGCAAATGTGACAAAAGCAAAAGCTCGGAATGGTTTGGGGATGAAGACATCTGTAACTTCTCCATACTGCATAAAGAACTGACGCAGATCATCAGTCGTCATGTCTTCTGTGCAACGACCTACAAACACTTTTCGGCTCCTCATTGGCTCATCTGGACCTTGCTGTAAAATACAAGTTTAAAAAAAGAGCAGATTAAAAAACAGCTTACGACATTAACACGGTCATGCTCCATTCCCATAATATACAGAGGAACCCATGGACATTGCCAGATTCACCTTCGAGTTAGGGAGCTTGCAGTCACACCACCTCCCGTCAATCATGTGTCTTTGAGAGACCACCTTTTCTTGTGCCTCATACTCTGTGAACCTCACGAAGCCAAAACCCTTAGAGTTTCCGGTCTTGGCATCTCGCTTTACCTGTGTGATACCAAGCAACAATGGAATGTCACTGCATACAACCCATACTCTATAAGTGCAATGCTTCAGAAAACTTTCCATTTTTACCTGAACCATGATCACTTCTCCAAATGTGCCAAAGTAGTCCTTGAGGTCCTGCTCACTTGTTTTCCATGGCAGACCCAGCACGATCAGGTCAGACGTCTTCATATCCCCTCTCTTCATTTTCACAGCAGAGGAGGCATCTATTTCATCCATCTTCCGTTTGTTATCTAAGGAGCATGGGTCAGAGAGACGGTCTTATCATTAGTATGTTTTTTTTTTAAATAGAGTCCAAGACCAGAAGCCATACAATAGTTGTGTAATTCTCTTATATGATAAGTTCTTTCAGCTTTTTCCCTTCCGGGGTCACAACAGCAAATTCAATTTGGCATATTTGATTTGGCAGGAGTTCTTACGTTGGATGCTGTCCTTCTTGACAACCCTTGTTATTACCCGGGCTTGGGACTGGGACAGTCTACAGTTCTAAGCAGCAACGTGAAGTGTCTCGCCCTAAGACCCACTGGATGCTCATCCTAGGAATCAAACCCAGGTCCCCTATGCACTTTACCAACTGAGCTATCCAGCCGCCCTGGGTGTAATATGGGTGTAATCCTCTTTTACATGGGTTTTCAAGTATCTTCAAGGTTTTCAAGTATTTTTTCTTTACTCAACAATACCTTTACATTGATGTAAAGGTACTTTCACTGTTTATAGTACTGTTTTACATTGATGTGTGGTATTTTCACTGTTTATAGTACTGTTTACACTGATGTGTAGTATTTTCACTGTTTACAGTACTGTTTACATTGTTACTGTCCATCTTGTTTATTTCTTATTTATAATGACTCAATTTTTTTGTAGTCACCTTGCACTGGAGCCACTTATGGCTTTGGATTCACTTCAGCAATCTTGCACTTCTGTATTTTCCATATTTATTTTGGGTTATCAGTTGCCAATCTATTATTTCGTTACCAGATTCATTGTGTGTGTGTGTGTGTCTGTGTAATGACAAACGAAGTCTAAGTATAACCAACGTCTAGAACACTAGCATTGTTTGGCTTTCATTCTCCGTTTGTGGGCGTGGCCAAACAGCATCTTCTATTTCCAGAACATCATGAATTATAAATAAATGCTCCCTTGCCCTACCTGAAGAACAAAGTGTTTCTTTACATAGGTGTGCACAAAGGGTCGGCCAGGCTCACCTTTCGGATAGTTCACCACATACACCAGGTTTCCCCATCCGGTCTCCGGTGCGTGCAGGATCCCCTCCACCAGCCGCACTCCTCTCATGCACTGGGACACCGGACTCCGAAACCGCAGGCCGCACGCCCCTGGAAACTGCGCCGAGACGGTTGAAAGCAACACGGTGCCGTCATCCTCGGAGGGGATCTCCATGGGTTCCTCGTTCTCCTCCTCCGCCACGCGGATGTACACCTCAGCCATGTTCGCACCCAAACAGTCTATCGTCGCGTGTCAAAACAATGCTAAAGTTAGCAGTTAGCTCGCCTGCTATACACACACACACACACAAGTACGGCTAGCTTTAGCTTACGCTGCTAACGGCACTGAATGAGTCAGGCTTAGTACGTACAAAAAGAGACAAGCGCGTCTTAAATCGAGTTTTTTTTTAAAAAAAAACGTGATGCCGGGCTTCGCTTTAAAGCTGAACTAAAACAGTTTGATTGAGAATACGCGTAAACACTCTTCAGACGTCGGTCTCACTGTTCCTTTGTTCGTAGGATCCAATGTCTCGGTCGTCAAACACCGGGACAACAGTAAAAAAAAATGTGGCGCTTAATAAAAACTGCGTACGATGACCTATCCAAAAAAGGAAAAAAAAGACTAAGTACAAAAGTGCACAAGCCGGATAAAGAATAATTACACGACTTAGACAGAACAAGTGTAGTTAGTTGTCCTGAAGGCAAAGTAATAAATACAGATCAGAGAAATACTTTCTGTTCCACGAGGCACAGTCTTAAGCCCTGCACGCGCAGCCTCCAGCAATGGCATTATCTAAACGAAGGCGGAAGTACGTCATTAGTTTGGACGGTTACATTTTGCTGGGGGGGTGAAAAATTGCTGCTTTTGTCCTTTGTTAAAACAGCCATCATATCATTTGTAAAGATACTATCATTTAGCAGTGTAATAAAGGAATAACATTCTCTATAAGGTATTTAAAAAGTGTATATGTTCAGGAAATATTTATTTTACAGTGCATGCTATATAACCACCCCCCTACGGCGCCAAACGCAGAAGCTTCCGTTGCTACGCTGGCTGCTATGAAGAGACGGGAAGATGGCGGTTGGTTGGGTGGCAACCGTTATTTAATACTATGGGTTGGAAATAATGGGGAATTTGGCATGGATCTGACAGCAAGTAAATAGCTAGGACACCAATTCTAATGAAGACGATTTCTTTCGGCTTTTTCCCTTCCGGGGTCGCCACAGCGAATCAAATTCGCATGTTTGATTTGGCAGTTGTTTTTTTTACGTCGGATGCCCTTCCTGACACAACCCATTGGATGGTGATTCCGAGAATCGAACCCGGGTCACTTCTAATACCTTTGCTTAAAATGCCGTGATCATTGACTAATTTAATTACTGTAATTAATTTGTTATAATTGCCCCGATCACAAATTACACCTTGAAAAGCATCACTTGTTGCTAGAGCTGATTATATGACTGAAAACACAACTCTGTCTCTTATTTGGATTTAGGGATCTCTCTCATCCTTCTTCTAAATAAAATAAAATAAATTTTAAAAAACCAAAACGTTAAACTGAAAAAAGTGAAAATAAAAGTAGAATAGTAATAGTAAAATAGTGATTTAAAAAGGAAAAATAAAAAAGGGAAATAAAAATATTAATGAAAGAATGATTTCATAAAGAAAACAATTGACAAAGAAAAAATCTATTTTCTTAATTTTTATTTTATTGATTTTTTTGGATTTTAGATTTTTCTTTTTCCTATGTATTTTTTCCCTTTTTTTGCAATTTGAACTTTTATATTTTTTCTTTTTTATTGCTTCTTCTGTTTGGTTTCTTTTTTAAAAAAAACATATTTTTTCTTGTTAAAAAGGTTCTTTTTCATTTCAATTTCTTTTCTTATTTAACTTAAGAAATATTCTTTATCTTTTTTCAAAAAAGTGTGCACTTGAAACAAAAAGTATTCTTGAAAAACTTTAATTAAAAGTAAATAGAATAAAAACAATAAAGAAAAACTAAGAAGGAAAAAACCAAATATGAAAAGAAAAAAACTGTAAAAAAATAAAAAGGTAAAAGAATTTTAAAAATTTAAAAAGTAAAAGAAATTTCAAAATGTTAATATAAAAAATGAAAAATAACTTTTTTTTAACCAATACAAATTGTTTTTAAAAAGACAAGATCATTTTGGTAAACAAAAAGCAAAAAATAATTATTTTGGAAAAAAGAAAGAAAATGTAATTCTTTAGAAAATCATGAAGAAAAAAATGAATATAAAATTGAAAAAAGATATATAAAAAAACACAACCAAAATTAACTATACATGCAATAGAAAAAGGATGACGGAAAGAAATATTTTAAAAATATATATTTTTTGAAAATCAACACAAAATACACCCTTTTTGGAAAAACTGAAATTTTTAAATGAAATTTAATAAATTAAAATTAAATTGATTTTTAAAAATATTTTTGCCATAAAGGTATATTTTTGTTTCTTTTTTCCTGTTTTCTCAAAGAAATTTATGCATCTTTTTTTGCTCAAGGTTTTAGAATTTAGAATTTTCCAAAATTTGTTTTTATTGTTTTCATTTTTCAAAAAGGTTTTTTAGATTCTGGTTTAAACAATTAAGTTTCTAAAAATCATTTTTTAATTTTTGAAAAAAATATTTTAGATTTTATTTCATTTAAGATTTTATTCATTTCCATTTTTCAAAAAGAATGCTTAAACATTTGAAAATGTTTCAATTTTAAATTTTTTTGAGCACGTACTACATCCTTTACCATTAGACCTCCAAGGAGTGTTGATTTATGTTGAGCTGAAAGGTACACAACATCTTGAAGCACCCCTGGAAACATCTAGAAGTGAGAGAGTGACCTTATACAAGAACAATTTGTAACCAGATTTGAAAATGGGTCAAAATGACCCTTTTTGGACCCGATGAATGTTCAAACATTGTTGCAATTGTTTTTTGTTTTACTTTTTGTATGTTTAAACTATTTTTACCTTTGTATTTTTAATAACTTAAAAAAAACGCATGTAAAACTATATATTTCTTTTTAGATTAAAATTCTATTTTTTTTACTTTTTGGATTAGTTTTTACTTTATTTTTAATATTTTAAAACATTTTGTATTTCAGTGTTCTCAAAAAATGTAAAAAACTTCCAACTTTTAAAAAACCTCCACTTTTGTAATTTTGTCAATTTCTTTAAATAAAAAAAAATTAAATATTTTTTCCTTAAATGAAAGAATTCATTTCCTTTTTTAATTGTCCTTTATTTTTAATTAATTTTTTTTAAAGTTGCCATTTCTTATTAACTTTTAAAAATTATACATTTTCTAAGTTTGTCTTTTAAACTTTACTTTTTTTGCCTTTTTACTTTACTTTTTGCATTAAAACAATTTTAAAAGGTGACTAAATGTTCAAACTAAACATCAGTGTCTAACATCCCAAGAAGTTTTTGATTAGACTCAAGAGCAGAAGAGATCTCAAACAGCTTTTTATTACATTTTTCAATCAATAACAGTACAATTTAGTACAGTATCTATCTTGCATCCAGCTCACCGTGGAACACCAACAGACTGAAATGAAATACAAAAAGTGAAAAGGTACATAAGGGTGCAGAGCTCTATAATATTAATGGAAAGAGAAAAGGGAATCCATCTCAGTTGAATTGCATTTTCACTTGTGGCCACACACGAATACATCACATTTATTGTACATCATCGCAGAAAAAAAAAAGAAAAGTGAAAATATGTCACAACTTTAACAAAAGTGCTTCTGTATACAGTGAAATGTTGTCATTCAGATGCTCTGATTTTCAATTTAAGACCAAGGAAGAAAAAAAAAAAAAGTACAAAAGTTTTAGTATGGACAGTATGCGAGGACGTCTTTGTTCCATTGAGTGTGAAGATTTAAAAGGAGAGAAAGGACTTGTCAAGGATAAAATTCTCACAATGATTGTTATAATTATTACAAAATTGGCATCAATAGAACTGGTAAGCATAATTTACACTAAGTATGCAGTCAATATTAAGTCTTTCTCCATTCTTGCTCACTCTGGTGCATAGCGTTACCAGTATTAGTATATGATGTATGCAGAGTTGGAGCCAAAAAAAAATTGGCTTTTATTAAGTTCAATCAATAGGTTACTCTCCTTTTCAGAAAAAAAAACAAAAAACAGAAAAACAAAAAAAAGGATTTTTGCACCATTGAAAGCAAGTCTACAGCATGCACATCTAAATTAACTCATGGCAGACAAAATTAAATGTCTTAACTTAAAACATCAGACCATTATTTTCAGACATTGATTTGTACATTTCATTCACAGAGTTGCAACTGCAGTCCCAAGCAAAAGGAAGTGTCTATTTAGTCAGGTGAGGTGTTTCACTCAAAGTGGATACTAAACACAACCCCCCCTCCCCATCCATATAATAAAATCCAGCCATGCCCCAATTATCTCAGCACCTACCCCGGTGCCCCGCCCCTCGCCTACCCCCCACCCCACCCCCCCACCCACCCAAGTCAAAGGCATGTACAAGAATTAAGGGGGTTAACTGGATAAGTTACTGGTAATAACTCCTTTTGTACTGGAATGAGCATTCATAACTTATAGCATGTGCTTGGTTAGTTAACATAGTATTAGTCGAGAGGCAAAGCTTCTTCATGTGCAAAAGGCTGTGATGAAACAAAAACAGCGAGTATATAAATACATCATGGACATTTTGAAAGCTGCTCGTGTAATATGATCCAAGCTTTTACTTCTGCGTGTTTTTCTCTCATCTGTTATATGATTTAAACTGAATTAGAAAGACGAGCTGTAATCCAAAACATATCTAAAACCACTAAAGAAATATGACAAAAAGAAAGCCATCGAGAATAACAAACCATCAGAATAGAATTCTTTAAAAAAAAAAAAAAGTTAAATAATTTGTACAATTACACTCCAACATTTGCTTTCAAGACGCACACATTTGCATGGGATGATAGTGTTGTTTTTCTCTTTCAAGGTAACATAAAATGGTCCGAGAAGGAATGCACAAGGTTCTGATTTGATACCACAGGAGATCCTTTAACTAGGTGATAAACAATTGTGCTCTTCTTTGTGTAGGAAAGGCATTGGTTTCCCTTCGTTTTTGTGGTGTCCGAGTCTGTTTAAACAGTGTTGAAGAAGATGCTGTGAACATTCTGAAGTTGTAATGGTCTTCCAGTCAACTTTGGAGTTAAAAGAACATCTAAGGAACAGAAGATATTAAAGTCAAAATTGAACAAACCTGACTGAATGGAACATGAGTCATCCCTTTGCCGAGGCCAATCCAACACAAACTCATGACTCTGATCTGAATATGGTGTGAAAACACACCCAGGCTCAGATTTGGGGGCTTTTTTTTGGGGGGCGGGGGGCTGTTGTCACATCTATCACACCTGACGTTTCAAGCGTGCGCAGGAGGAGGTGCGTTACATCTATTGGCAGGTTCTCTCCTGCATCCACAAGCAGAGCTCTGGACTTCATCAAACACACCATTTTTCAACAAGTCTTAAACTGGTTTGTGTGCATTATAATCTCCTACAAAATGCTGCATGTTTAAAAAAAAAAAACAATTAAAATCAGATCAAACTTCAGTAGGTGTGACGTGTGACCTGGATGGAACCACCTCTGCCAAAAAAAAAAAAAAAACCCTGTCTCTAAGTCACTGTTGAGTCTAGATTTCTCACGCCATCTGAACAAAAGCTGTCCAAGTTCAAAAAGGAGCCTTATCTGAGTAGCGTTAAGTAAAGCCTTTGTCAGCCTGATAACAGTGTTACCTCCAAGTGGATGAAAATGTCAACATGAGACGCATTAATTGGTTCTACAATAGGTTTATGGCGTTAAGAGGCATCGTACATGTGCAGACCAGCATTTCATTTCGTAAGCATAAAAACACTTTCTTAAACCTGCAAGGAAGCAGAAATAGCTTTGACAACATCCAAGATTTAAAAAAAAAAAAAAAAAAAGTAAAAGAAAAGAGAACCTTCAGGCTTCAATTCCAGATCTTCAGAAAACTGTCCCAGGATCCTGTTGCGACTGCCATGCCATCGTCAGTAACCCCCAGGCAGCTCACACGGTTGTCATGCCCGGCCAACACACCTGCAGACGCAAAAAAAACCCACATCTCATCTTCAACGCAGGGATAGATTATGTATCCAGGGGATCTACAGGTTTAAGGAAGCTCAATTTAAGACTTTAAGACCTTTTTAAGGTCCCTTTAATCAAATTTAAGACCTTTCATCTGCGAGATAAAAAGTGTGACCACGTTGCAAATATTTCTGTTCATATTTAATGGAATTGATGAAAAATAACAAACATCAAGATCACAACTCTGTAACAGAACATTCACAATTTGGAACAGCAATCTTTAAACAAATATGAGTAGTGCATGTAGCCCCTCCCCCCACAACCCAACCAATATGAAACAGTGCATGTAGCCCCTCCCCCCACAACCCAACGACTGCTGTTGGTTCTGCTCCGTTGTGTTAAATACACAGCAGTAATTACAATGTACCAGATACTTTACAAAGATTTCACTGTACAATCTAAGAAAATATAGTGCAATTTTGTTTATTGTGTTTGTGTCATTTTTAAGACATTTGAAGTGAGGATTTAAGGATTAATTATCATTTTTAAGGATAAGGCCTTTATTTTGGACTTTTTGAGGACCTGCAGACACCCATCAGTCAGGTTTATTTGAACCTGACTGAATTGCGTTGACTATAAAGACTCTGTTTTACTGACCAGCGCGGTCGGCTTTTAGTGTGTCCCACACGTTACAGTTGAAGTCGTCATATCCAGCCAGAAGAAGACGGCCGCTCTTGGAGAAAGCAACAGAAGTGATGCCACATATGATGTTGTCGTGAGAGTAGATCATTAGTTCCTGATCAGCGCGCAGGTCAAACAGCCTGCAGGTGGCGTCATCAGAGCCCGTGGCGAAGGCGTTGCCGTTAGGGAAGAACTGAAATGACACAAGACGCACCATCAATGTACAAGAGCAACACACACAGCCCAGTTACACACACGTGTACAAGTACTACTGCAGACAACTTACACAGATGGCATTGATGTCAGACTCATGCCCGGTAAACGTCTGTCTGCACATGCCCTCTCGGACATCCCAGAGTTTCGCAGAAGCATCACAAGCACCAGAGACAAATAACCGGGAGTCGGGGGCCAACGACAGACTCATGACGTCGCCTGTGTGTCCGGCGAATGTGGTCGTCTGCTGGCCGGTCTCGATGTCCCAAAGTGCACTGGAAACAATCAGTAACCATGCTTAAGCTACATGGAAAATTTGCCAGCGCAACACATTGGTTCAGCTCTCAATGCCCTAGCAGGGCTTATAGGACTGAGGTGGCGTGAGGTCAGCATACGTCTGTCTGTGACTCACAAGGTTCACTTATTTATGTGTCTTTGTTGCTTTTTTTGTTTTGTGGTTTGTCTGTTGTCTCTGATTATGTCATTGTGTGCATTTTGTCTGTGGTCTCCGATCATGTCACTGAGTGTGTGTTTTGTCTGTTGCCTCCGATCCTGTCATTGTGTTTTGTCTGTTGTCTCCGATCATCTCATTGTGTGTTTTGTCTGTTGTCTCTGATCCTCTCATTGTGTGTTTTGTCTGTGGTCTCCGATCATGTCACTGAGTGTGTGTTTTGTCTGTTGCCTCCGATCCTCTCATTGTGTGTTTTGTCTGTTGCCTTCGATCCTCTCATTGTGTGTTTTGTCTGTTGTCTCTGATCCTCTCATTGTGTGTTTTGGCTCGTCTCTGATCCTGTCGCTGTGTGTTGTGAATGTCGTCTTGTAGTGTATGAATGGAACTGTAAAATGTATTGTCTTATGGGATTTTTCTTTTTTTTTAAATTGAGAAAACAGTTTGTCATTTCAAACGTCTGCTACATTTCAACATTTTAACCTTCATTTGAGAAGTGACCTTTATAATACTAGTTATATGTAGTTAAATTTTTGTACTTACCAAGTGGTGTCTCCAGAGCTTGTAACAATCTGGTTGTCATCGAGAAAGCGACAACATGACAGGTATCCTGATATTGAACAACACAAGGGAAGGTAACGAGCATTAATGGATGACAATGTGTTTAACTACAGCAACTCATGCTTTATTCACACATCACTGCAGGCTTCATTCAAAATAAGCTTTATTCTCTTCAGTGTCCATCAGTCCAAGGCTTTACACTTGATTTAAGAGTGATTCTTCACCTGTGTGTCCGGCGAGCTCACGGCTCACACGTACATTCCCCTCGCGAGTTTTCAGGTTGTAAATGGAGCAGATGTTGTCTAAGCCACCACAGGCCACGTAATTTCCTGAAGGTGCATATGCACAAGTCATGACCCAGGAGGATCGAAGTGGAATGGCATGAACCTGAAACGAAGAAGCACAGATCCATTCATTTATATGAAAAACCACACTTTTCTACAGAAATTCACTCATTCTATTTAAAGTAGACCTATGTCGTTTCACCTCTTAAGTATGTACAAAAAATACAATAGAAATCCTATGGTTTTTCTATTCTGGTAATATATTACCAAAAAAAAAAAATCACAAGCAGAATTAATCCCGTTCTCCACTAGGCTGATGTATTACTGTACATCAATTCTAAATTAACTGTTACTATGAAACTCACTTCACTGTTGAACCCACAAAAAACAAAACCCTGGACTCAAGTAACAACAAATGAGACCAGAGCTCTGAATGTACTGTTTAGACCCTAGACACCATCCTGTATAATGATGCCTGTATCATTTTCATTTGGATGGAAACATGATAGTACATATCGATCAGTAAGCTGCTGCTACTGAGGGCAGAATGGAGCTGTTCCATTTAATGAGGACTGGAACTAGCAGTGTTTCTATTTGAGTCCCGATATGCATTAAAGTATCCCATATACAATTCTGACCTCAATCTTGGTCTGCAATCTTAACGGCAGATTTACAGACACACCAGATGAATGACCCTTCCATCTTTAACTCTCAGTTGATTTTGATGCCACCTGTATCGTGTTTAACATAAACATTTGTGTCACCAAAAATAGCACTTGGGTATAAAAATAAGAACTAGTCATAGCCTTTGATTTGTGTGCTTGTTAGGGCCAAATGAGTCATTAGGCACACACACCGCACACCACTTCCACCATCACCAACATCTCAGCCCAGAGGCAGTGGCCACAAATGCCTCTCTCAGCTGATACGCAACCATTTGAAATATGTTCCAAATGGATGCAGTGTCGGTCGGCACAGTTAGCAGTTCCCTTGCTAACTCTAATATAACTGAGAATATGTGCCTCAATGCAAACAATACAAAAAGGTTGATCAAAAAGCATTGTCCCATATCACCAACGCATGCTGAATTCATCTGCAATAGCTTCAAAACGCTGCCATTTACTCGACTGCACCTGTGTGGAAATCCCAGAATACTACTGTTGTTACGCAAAAGGCACATTGTGCAGACTGTAGGGAATTGTAAAGCACAGAGTGAAATGGACTCCTTGTTTATTATTTCTCCAAGTGGCAAACATTTTAGAAAAAGGAAATTCTGACATTTTACTAAATCCAAAAAGGGCCAACACCAATGTTAGACACTATAATTGGGCAAAGTTCAAAGACAGTCACTTTTTTTATTAACAATCTGATCAATTATTATTTGTCCTTAAGGCACACCGTGTGACCAGTGTGGTCGGCTCTAATATGCAAGACAACATTTTAACAGTGACTCAATGACAAAAGGCTCTAAATGCATCTCTGGTTCAACGAATAATACACAAGTTTGCATAAAAACATCATCAGAACTTACCTTATTTGTGGTATAGCTGTCCCAAATAATTAGTTTGCCATCTTGAGAGGCACTGACCAACAGCCTACAAAACAAAATACAACAAAATTAATACTACTACTAATACAGTCACGATTCTTGGTGTGATCTAGAATCCTAATACAAAAACTGACCAAAAGTAATTATACAGAAATGCTGGCTGGCTCATCTAAATGTTACACTTGGTTAATTATTGAACATTGAATCATTAGTGAACAGCAGCTTGAAAAACAACAAAAACTCTCGTCAATAGTGGCATTTAGCATACCTGGAATCTGTTCCCCAGTGCATGGCATAGATTTTAGCCAAATGACCCCGCAGCGTTCGTCTTGTACGCATTTGGATTCGGCCAACAGGGTCAATATTAGCTGTGATCTACAAAACATTTAAGCCCACAGATTAATTTATGATCAAACGATTTTCAGCAACAGAAAAATCACAAAGTTAAAAGTTACCTGTGATAATGTGGCATCTGCGCATGCTTTCCTGGCATCCTGGGGGGGGGGGGCAAACAAGTACTGTAAGCTGGAATTCTCTATCTCACACTTCCAGACACTTGTGGAAAATAAAAATGAATGTATAGAAAAACAACTCTTACTCACTCTGATCTGATTTTTGAGCTGCTCTGCCTCTTGGCGTAACTGGTCCAGTTCACTCATTTTACTTAACTTTTTCAATTACCTTACTCCAGCTACTGGGGCACTTGTTGATCTGAAGACACAGAGATAAAGAAAAACATTAATTAGTCACAAATATCACACTCCTTTAAATTTCAAGGTCAGACTGTCAACTGCTGCCAAAAGTGGGTTTGTCCACACATCCAACCACCCCCAACCAATCTCTTCAAGGTAAAGGTGTTGTTCAATCAGCTGTGTATCAGTGTAAACTAAAATGATCAACCTGCAATGAACGGTTTTGTCTTTTCTACCTCCATGTCACCATCATCATCCTGACCTACTGGTCTCTCAGACAAATCCTGTTGAGGCACAACATTCTAGTGACCCGAAAAGTCATTATCCTGTTGACCCCAATCCCTGAGATACTAAGAATTTTACCCAACAGATCAACAGGCCACTGAAAATAATGCAGAACCTTGAGGCACACCCAAAGTTAATTTAACAATTATTTGAAAAAGGAGGCCATGATTTCGTTGCATTTCACGAGTCTACTGTTGACAGATCATCATTTGCATCGGATGCCCTTCCTGACACAATCCCACTGAACACTCCCTCCCATGAATCGAATATATATAGAAAATAAAATATTTAGAAAGACAAAAGCATGTTAGAAAATGATGCAAAATTCACATCAACATCAAACATGATTTGGTGCAAATAAAGGGATTGAATTCAATAACTACTGAATTAATACAATACAAACGATACCTGAGAGGCTATTTAGCGGCAAAGGGGATTGAAAGTTACCAGAAAACTTATACTCAACATAATATGAACACTCTGAAAATACATTTGGCCACTGCATCTTCAACTAACACTTTTACTTACAATAAATCTGCCATGGACTGTGATTAATATGGAGTATCCGCACTTTGAAAATCCAAAATGTTTACTGTTTATCTTTTTTTTAATCTTAACTTATTAAAACAAAATGTAGCTTAATCCTTTCCTACGAGTTGCATGTTATATAGCCAAGTTTACTTAGAAACTCATAAATGAGTTAAAATAGTGCTCTAAAATCTCAGTTACAGCTATGATAGTTGGAAATATTAATGACTTGTGTGCAAAGATGTTAAAGCAGTGAGGCAAGATAGATTATTTATCCAACAAATAAATATAAGCGCAAGCGTATTTTGATAACGGACCTTGCTGTGCAAGACAAAAAACCACAAGAGGCTGATGTCAAAAATCAAGATCTCTGTTTCCAATGTTCTGACCTCAGATTTATTTATCATTGACCTCTACAGATGTTGCTTACAGTTGCGGAGTTCCTCTGCCTCATCACTTCTCCTTTCCAAGCGCCTGATCAGGGTCAGCTGACTGCATGATAAACAATGAGCTGTGGCAAACAGCCTGGAGTAGCAGCTCACTGGCTGTTCTTTGGTCCCTTAAGGGGAGTCTGTGCCTGCTACTCTCCCAAGTCAGAGGTGTCGCCAACAATTAACATTCAAGTCTGAAATTAAACCTCTGTGCAGTAACTACAGTAAGCCTACATCTGTTCTCGGAGGACAAGCCAGTTGATCTGTGCTACTAAATGATGATTATGCAATGTTTCACAGGTCTAAAGCTGGATCATCGAA
Source organism: Gymnapogon annona (assembly GCA_029814585.1). Classification (NCBI taxonomy): domain Eukaryota; kingdom Metazoa; phylum Chordata; class Actinopteri; order Kurtiformes; family Apogonidae; genus Gymnapogon; species Gymnapogon annona. The sequence goes on along the minus strand of JAPTHA010000023.1, from coordinate 7,731,365 downwards.
AGAGCCATAACCAGCAATATCACTGTGCAACTCTATAATCCTAAAAGCTCAAATCCTAAGTCAATGGCTCTCTAATCCGAACCACGTCCACTAACAAACAGCTGGCACACCCATCCCAGGCATTAGAAATATGTTTTCCTCAATCATAACAGGATGAATTTAATCTTAATTCTTTTACACAAACATGCTTAAAGTAAGTGCCTAGATTTCCACACAGCTGTGGTTATAACATGCTTAACCCAGTCATTTTACTTTCCCAGTACGACCAGACAATACGACCCAATGCCATTCATGGTTCAAGAAGAGCAGATCAATTCTATTCTCAATGTGAAACTTTGAAAACTTTGAAAGATAGCATGAACATTGTTGACAGACATTTTCTCCAAGCACAGGAATTCCCCACACAGCGCGTGTGTTGGTTGTACTGACAGTTGACTCAGTCACTGTGTGCAGTTCTGTGATTTGTCTACTACTGTACGACTGCTTTGCATTGTGTTTGAATAGCTGCCGAACGGCAGTTTTACTCAAATTAGTTTAGGTGACTAGAGACTCTGCCCGTGGCTGTCCGTTAGTGTTTAAGTAGGCCCACTCGCATCCGTAAAACAAACGCATAAATCGCACAACGATAATACCGACTCTCACTGATGGAAATCTGAGGAGATGCAGCTAACGCCATCTTGCAGACTGCCGTTAGTTAGCATGTTAGCATGTGCTAGCAGGGTCGACCGGGTGTAGGCCTGCAGGCAGGGCAGAGCTACCCATCGAGATGACAGGATACTCTGCCTTACCGTGTTAGTAGCCACTACACTGATGACTTTGAAAACAATCTGGTAGAAGGCTTCAATCGCCCCGGTGCGAGACTAGCTGAATTTCTAACCAGATTGACCCAACAACTGGTAGCATCCACTGCAAAACGGCGTCAACCACAGCCACTTCCCAGGGAGACTCTTCCGCAATTACACCCAGAGCTATGGAGCCAAAGCGGGTGAACCTACAAACTCGCTCCAACCTCGGCCCTGGTGGAAATCCACTTACCTACATACAGACAATCTCGTTAAACTCGACGGTGCCCGGTTGATTCCGTTAGGTCGAGAAGGGGAATGTGTATCCGGGCTGTTCTGTAACACCGGAGTGGACCGGAGCCTTTTACAAACTGCAAGGTCGGGCCTGTGTTGACTCCACTGACCAACATATGCAGTGACAATATCAATGTGGGTTATTCTTTGTCAACCCACCGAGGATGACCGTCAACCGTCCGTCGCCACAGACCTGTCACTTTACTAACTTTAGCGAAAGGCGACGCACCGGCCCGGTCGTTCCGTTGCAGAGGCAGTGACATGCTAACTTATAAGTAAGGCTTTAAAAAAATAGGGTGTTAACGCAGTTACTCTCTGCATTGCAATTTAACATACAATATAATGGGTGCAGTCGTGAAATTGGCCATTACTGATACCGGCTGCTGTGTTATTACCAATAAGCGATGCAGTTAATTTGTTTACCGGACGTTTATTGTTTCAGCCCAACCCAGTGTGTCATCATCAACTGCCAGCAACATATTAAACATTTACAGGCAAACGCACACCAATACCAACAGGCAAGCCTACAAAATAAAAAAAGGATTTACCACCACTAAGTGCCATAGATGCCACATTTGGACTATTAAGTACCCGGTGCTTTAAGTACTGTACTTTAGGCCGAGGAGCCCCTCCGTGGGCCATCACCGACACCGAGCCTCACAGTCGAACGTGAACGTTGCTTCATCGGCAGTCAAGAGGCTTTGGCTAACGTTCCCGATAGTTAAGAGTAATCGGACTCTGCACACGCTCCGGGCGGACACAGATAAGTTCGGAGCATTGCGTTTATCGGCTCCAAACAGGGACCGTCGGTGCCCACCGTTGCAGACACTCGTAATTCGGTTGTATGAAAATAGCCAACTTGACGTTAGCAGGGCGCAGCTAACTCCACGGCTAGCAAAATTAGCTTTCGCTACCCCACCCCCGGGCTGTTCCAATTCCGCCACAATTCTCCCGCTAATGGCATTAACCGGCGCTGCAAAAAAAAAAACGTACGCGAGGTTTTTTTCCCCCGTTTGTGTTTAAGCTTACCTGATTTAATTCGCGTCCGTTTTTGCGTTTTGGCATTGACTGGAAAACAAGGCGGCGTAACTCTCCGATCCACGCATCAACGAGCACCACAGCGCTAGCTCTCCAACTAGCTAGCCCGCTAGCGTCACTTTTCCGAGGAGCAGCCCTTCCCGAACGCAGGCTACGGCGACGGAGCTCGACAACCTCAGTCGAGCAAGTGGAGAGGGGCGGGGGTGGGGGAATCACACCCACCAGCTCCGTACTACAGACACTACCCCAGGCAGACAAATGAAAAAAAAAAAGCTAATCTTTCAAGTCACTATACTTCACTGAACGAGCTAATACCGTCTCCCTTTCAGCTAAGTTTAACATCTGCCCTTTCCGTAGTAAGACTGCGCTCCGGCCATCGAACGATGAGATGGGCGCGGTGACCCTGCAGTCGGCGCCGGGAAACCCCGCCGCTGCAGCAGCCGATGGGGAGACAAACCTCGGTTGGTGTGTTTATCCACAGCTGGATGTGTTTTTTGTTTGTTTTTTTTTATACACTGTTAAAAGACAATCTCAGCCATACTTAAATGTGCGGGGTTTTTTTTATGAGAAACGCTCGACCGCTGCGGGTTTGCTTTTTTTGACGGGCTGCCGTGACTGACAGGCGGCGTCAAGTGGACGGAGTCCGGGCCCGGTGTGGATCCACAACGGAGAGAGTGTCCTCCGCGATCACAGCGGTGTTCTCTTGCAAATCCACAACAATAACAAAAAGACCCCGTGGATCATTAGAGAGCAGTGTGGTCTACAAGAAGCGTGTGCAGGCTATATGGAACGGGTGGAGAAAAGTGTCAGGTGTGATGTGTGATAGAAGAGTTTCAGCTAAAATGAAAAGAAAGGTGTGTAAAACTGTGGTGAGACCAGCCATGTTGTACGGACTAGAGACAGTCTTCTTTTGGCTTTTCCCTTCAGGGGTCACCACAGCGAATCGCTTGCCTCCACCTGACTCTGTCTTCTGAATCCTCTACTCTCACACAAACTACCTTCATATCCTCTTTCACTACGCCCATAAACCTCCTCTTTGGTCTTCCTCTAAACCTCTTGCCTGACACTTCAAGACTCATCATCCTTCTACCAATATATTCACTCTCTCTCCTACGGACATGTCCAAACCATCCCAGGCTGACCTCTGACCTTATCTCCAAAACCTCTAACATGTGCTGTCCCTCTGATGTACTGGTTCCTAATCCTATCCATCCTGGTCACTCTCAAAGAGAACCTCTGCATCTTCATCTCTGCTCCCTCCAGTTCTGCCTCCTGTCTTTTCCTCAGTGCCACTGTCTCTAGTCCATACAACATGGCTGCTCTCACCACAGTTTTATACACATTTCCTTTCATTTGAGCTGAAATTCTTCTATCACACATCACACCTGACACTTTTCTCCACCCATTCCATCCTGCCTGCACACACTTCTTCACCTCTTTTCCACTCTCTCCATTGCTCTGGACCAGGGGTGTCAAACTCATTTCACTCGGGCCACATTCAGGTAGCCTTGATCTGAAGTGGTGCCGAACCAATAAAATAATACCATAGTAATGTATGAATAATGTCAACTCCAAACTTTCCTCTTATGTTTTTAGAGTGAAATTAGTCAAATTATATGATGAAAATGTTCACATCTAAAAACTTTCTTTTAAAGAAACGTGAATAAACATGAACAAACTGAAAAGTGTATTTTTTAACAATATTATACTTCAGTTTAACATTTACACATGTACAGTACATTATAATTGATGCAATATTTAATAACAGGCTGAATATTTTTAAATTGCACCGACTTCTTTTAAGTCTTTTCAGGTTGTTCATAATTGTTCAGGTTATTCCAATTTTTTGTTAAATACTACTTTGTTTTACTGTAAATACACAATCAAATTAGGAGTTGTGAGTATTTTTTAGGTTATGTTGTATTGTGTTGTATGTATTGTTCGTGTTTTATTGGTCTGACCAACATGAGTCTGAATGTGGAACGTGAACTAATATTATTGTTAATATCTTCAGTATCAACATCATTTCAGCATTGCACAGATTCTTCTGAAGGGCCAGACTGGACCCTTTGGCGGGCCGGATTTGGCCCCCGGGCCACATGTTTGACACCTGTGCTCTGGACTGTTGACTAGAGACAGTGGCACTATCCACAACAATAACAAAAGACACTGTGGATCATTAGAGAGCAGTGTAGTCTACACAGATGACAGTTTACGGACCTGGTTCCTTCCTGATGATCAGCACATAATCCAGCTGTTTATCTCACATCTGCAAAGCTGATCATCGCATATACACTGCATTGCCAAAAGTATTTGCTCACCTTTGACTCACATATGAATTTAAGTGACACCTCATTCCTAATCCACAGGGTTCAATATGAGGTGGCTCCACCCTTTGCAACTATAACAGCTTCAACTCTTCTGGGAAGGCAACATGTCCACAAGGTTTAGGAGTGTGTTTTTAGGGAATTTTTGACCATTCTTCCAGAAGCGCATTTATGAGGTCACACACTGATGTTGGAGGATGTTGCTGTTTACATTGATACGTGGCGCGTCCACTGGTTGTAGTGCTGTTTATAGTGCTGGTTACTGTCTATACAGCGTCTACACTGATATATATTACTTTCACTGTTTATAGTACTGTTTACACTGATATATAGTAGT
>JAPTHA010000023.1:7289994-7302215 GCA_029814585.1 Gymnapogon annona | reverse complement strand
ATAGTTATACCCTTGTTATATAGTAATATACAGTTCTATAGTTATACCCTTATTGTTATATAGTAATATACAGTTCTTTAGTTATGCAGTTCTATAGTTATACCCTTATTGTTATATAGTAATATACAGTTCTTTAGTTATGCAGTTCTATAGTTATATAGTAAAATACAAAGACATCATCAGTTATATAGTAATATACCATTATATACAGTTCTGTAGTTAGTTTTAGATGTAAACATTTTCATTGTGTAATTTTACTTTATTCACTCTAAAGATAAATGTTCAAAGTTGACATTTATATATTATTATGGTATTATTAGACTGGTTCGGCCCACTTCAGATGAAATTTACCTGGATGTGGCCCTGAAGTGAAATGAATTTGACACCCCTGCACTATGACCTTTAGTTACTCAACACAAGACAAACGACCACAACTCAATCCACAAAACCAGTGCAAGTCAATTATTATAGAACACTTAAAACCAAATTGTTTTGGGCACATCTTTTGTCTAATAATTCATTCCAATCAGGTAAGTAACTATACTTGTATATTAATTTAATTGTATTTATAAATTAAATATACTATATATATATATTTTTTGCATCTCATCTTACTAGAAAACATACTGCGAGTGTCAACATATTGTGAAAGACATGTTTACTGCTATTGAACACATGAACAGTTGTTGACGTCAAACTCATCTGTCACTGCTGACTTTAAAATGTAAAACGTTTTTGTGTTAAAGTGTCAAAGGGTATTTTTAACTATAAAAACAACAGAAAATAGAACAAAATCAAACCACAAACCAAAACATATAGTTGTGTTGGTTCATGTCCCGTCCACTTTATTGTTATAATACAATGTCCTAAAGTAAATGTAGAAAAAGACAGAAACCAACATCTTATAAAGAGATAGTTTAATGTTAAATACAAATATAAAAAAGACAAATAAAGACACGATGTTTCTACCAGCTACATATTTACAATTTGAAGTCCAACTGCCGCTCTTGCTGGGAGTTGTGCTGCCCCCTGTTGCTCATTCTGCTTCACTCTGCCTTCCTCTCTCTCTCTCTCACCCTCTCTCTCTCTCTCTCCTCTCACATCAGTCGTCAATAGTCGGGAGCCAGAACGCCTGAAAGTCAACAAACAAAACCATCAGTGTTGACATCAGGTCAAAAACACTGTCTGGGTTTGTGTGAAGATTAATCTGTTAGAGTTGTTTTCTGTTTTACATGTTTATTTTTGCAAAACACAAATGAGCTAAATCAGTCAACACATGTGAAGTCATACTATTTCGTCCTCGATATCCAACACCATGAAAAACACTCATTTTGTAACATCACATTCCAATCAGGCGCCTCTTGAACTAAACTCCCCTTCAAAACATCGTGGACTCACCATGTTGGAACAGGCACTTGCAAATGTCATGAACTTTGGGTTGAATTGCAGACACGTGATTGGCCCTGTGTGTTTCCCATCCAATAAAGCCACCTTCATGCCACTCTCTGCGTTCCACACGTGGATCTTTCCGTCCTCAGAGCCTGTGAGAACAGAAGCACAATGGGAACACGCTCATGTACAAGCACCGCCATCTGCCAACACGTGTCACTGGAGTTGACCTCTTACATCGGGTACAAATGTCAGCGCTGGATCTTCTACGACTACATTCAACACCGGGGTGAAAAACAACACACCGGGTCAATGTTACTCACCGATCATGACAAACTGGGAGTCAGGGGTGAACGACGCCTCCAGTGTTACACCTTTATTGTTGTTGTAGCCCTGAGGACGAAAATGCATCCGTCAATAATTCATATAAGTTTATTAGAAGCGACAGTAAACAATGACTCACAGAGAAACACAGCAGACTGTTTTGGCAACTTCAACACGAATATCCTGTTTATTTCAAACACCCGATTGTATGGTTTCATCCTCTTGATATAGTTCACACTATATCTGCATTTGGCCTTGACATAATAAATGCTTGCACCGACTTTAAGCAAGTAGGAGATATCTCTTACCCCAAAGGAATGTAGCACAGCGCCCTTAAAAGCATCCAAGATCCGAAGAGCTCCACCATTGGTTGAAAGAAGAATGAGTTTTCCATCATTACTAAACTTGAGACCTGTCCATTCACACGTCCGGTCATACTGGAGTTTGAAGGTCGCAAATGGACCCTGACCAAGAAAAGTGTTGTGAAAAATCACTAAATATGAGAAACATACACCAAATATACTTAGGAAATATTCTAACTCGTTTACACTAGTGTATCACTCACCTTGTCGAAAGATCGAAGATCATAAAGCTTTACCATCTCTGAATTAATTCCAGCTGCAAAAATGAGTCCCTCGGGATCAAAGGAGCAGACGGGTTTCCCCTGAAGGTGCATCAGACCCTAAAATTGATAAGATAGAACTTTATTGATCCCACCACGGGGAAATTTCTGTGTCACAGCAGCCAAATACACAGAGCAGAAATAAGAGCAGACATATACATGAGTTTAATTCTTGTATGACATACACAGTATGCTTTTGTACTACATTCACAGTATACATTTGTGGATGTGTTACGGCATGTGTCGATAAATACATAAGCAGTCACGCATGATATACGTAGATCCATACATGTACATTCCTAGATACACTTCATGCCGAAGGTTTGGACACACCTTCTCATTCAATGCGTTTTCTTTATTTTCATGACTGTTTCCATTGTAGATTCTCACTGAAGGCATCAAAATTATGAATGAACACATGTGGAGTTATGTAATGAACAAAAAAAGGTGAAATAACTGAAAACACATTTTATATTCTAGTTTCTTCCAAATAGCCACCCTTTGCTCTGATCACTTTTTTACACTCTGTGCATTCTCTGGACGAGCTTCAAGAGGTCGTCACCTGAAATGGTTTTCACTAATTATCACTACTAGGGTCAATTAGTGGAATTTCTTGCTTCATCAATAGGGTTGGGACCATCAGTTGTGTTGTGCAGAAGTTAGGTTAGTAAACAGCCCACAGCCCTATTGGACAACTGTTCAAATTCATATTATTTTATTATTATTATAGATTTATTATTTTGATGCCTTCAGTGAGAATCTACAATGTAAATAGTTATGAAAATAAAGAAAACACGTACATACCTATACACACTGCATTTACATGCGTGCATACTCATACATCCACACACACATATACCATGCATACCTTCAGTGTGAAGAAGTATGTGTAAGTATAAGTGTGTGTGTCGACAAGTTGTTATCAGTGTTATCCCAGTGTCAATGTGTCATTGAGGACGTCACAAGTGTCTGCCTCATCTACGCATGTTTTAAATAAGAAAGGGGACACTTACCTGACAGTTGGGGGACCTTAGATCCCATAGTCTGATAGTTTTATCTAACGAGCCAGAAATAAATGTGTCATCCACTGGAGACATGGACAAAGATGTAACCCTAGAAGTGGAAAAACAAAGACAATATTAAAAACAGGAAATCTTATCAAAAATGTTCAACACAAAATGCTGACTACGAAAACTATTCCTCACCTTTTGTTGTGCCCAGGAAAGTAGCGGATGTATTTGTTATCATGTAGTGAGAGGTATCGGATAGTATCTTCAAGAATGACAACACACCGTTAGTCAAGTGAAATTACCAATCCATGAATCAGATGCAGAATAAACAAGGTTGTTAGAGGCAACATTTTACGCTGAGTGTACTCAACCGTGGGCAAGGCAGTCACTTGTACAGTTAGCTCCTGTATGGGGCAGAATCACAGACCCTCAAACTGTACAAACAACTACCTCAGGCCAAAGTGAGTAATATTTCCTTCATCGTCGAGCCACAGAGGACAGCAGCAGGAACATCATGTACACGACGACCACTTGGAAATGTGCCACTCACTACTTACACACATACTCAGTCGACACAATCTCTTCTTATTACACTACTTGTGAGTCTTATCATACTCTGATATCAAAATGAAGAAAAAGAATAAAAAAATCAATGTTCATGAATTGCTTGTGAATCCAGAGATTCCGCCATTCTTGCTGAAAGCCGGACTAAGCAACATCTTGGACAGATATGAAAGACAATTAAACAGATTCTAGTGCTGAAATTACACAGGAAAAGATCCTATATATGTCCCTGTGTGCAGTTTTTGGGAACATTTTGAGTAAAGCCAATCAGCGAATAACTTGCTCGATTCACTCTGAACGGTTCTACTGCCAAATGAAACCTCACAGCTAGTCATAAAATCCGAGATAAACTACAGTCACTGGACATTGGACTGTACAGCGTATCCACCAGCTCACAAGGACTTCTGCTTGATGTGGGTTTCTATTCTTGGCCAAAGATGACTGGTAATGTGTACATTAGTTGCGTTTTTGAAATTTCTTGTCTTTTAATCTTCATACTGATTGAACATCACTTAATGCAGCTTTATAAATAATCAAGGGCACAACCTCAACGCAAAACAGGGTAAATACTAGACGTAACATGGAAAAGATTGTATTCAATTGTTCAGGATTGTCAAATCAAGACATTCAAACAACATTACACAAACAAAAACTCTATCCTAGGTTGTTCAGGAAAAAAACACTTACAGATTAGTTATGCATCAACATACCATCAATTTTGTTGGAACTGTAGACCACCGTGTTTGCAGCATGTGTGTACCTGATCAGATCCACTCCATACTTTTTACTATAGAGTGTCCTCTTGGGTCTGTCAATGATAGAACAGGTAGAAATGCAGAAAACTCGATCAATAAAAGAAATGCAAAGAAAATTTGAATGATCATAATTATAGCTACATAATACGGGAAGACTATTGCAATCAAATTAGACACGTCAATAATATGCGCACGTTTATATACTGTAATCCCTTCGTTTCATACAATCGGTGCACAGTACCAACACACTGCAGCAGGCCTCGCTAACTAGCATAGCAAGTAGCTAACGTCAAAAACAATACAATAAAAATGACAGAAACAGCTCTTACTTTCCCTCTTGGCAGTCGTACAAGACTAAGGAATCGTCGTCGCTACTGGAAATTATTGTTTCGCCGTTTGAACTGAAATCGAAACAATTAATTTTGTCTGAGTTCTCTCGAAAAACCTTAGCAACCCTGAAACTCCGCAGCACATTGTCCGTTAGCTTCATGATGTTAGCGTCTGTATCTGAGGGCAGACACACTCTCGCTAAGCTTACAAATTTCAATCGCAGTGTTGTCTGTTGCTTTTTTTAACTGAAATGTTATTCTTAAAAACAGTATCGATGAAGAAAGCAACGAAAAGTCCGCCTGATAACACTTCTGCTGAACGTTAGTCAGGAAGGAAGGAGAAGTACCGCCTTCCTCTACTGCCGGTGACGCGCATATTCATCACCTGTTACGCGCAAAGGTTCGAAACCACGCGATATCATGTAATTATCGCGACGTTATCGGTTTGTTTACGAAGGTAATACACAGCTTTATTCAACGCACCAAAAAGAAAACAGAAGACCGGTGATTTTTTTCTTTCTTCTGAAACACAACATAAAGGATCATAAACGACACCATGAGTGGAATTAAACATTTCTTTTGCAGAATATACTCTGTCCTAGTCTAACCGTTAAGTTAGACTTGAATTGTAGGTTTGGTGAATGGAGTGAACATGTGCTAATTGTATTTCACCCTCTTTCAGGTAAATCTTGTTCTGACATACTCGACTGTCCCTTCACTTTCTGCTTAAATCCAACACTGACGTTGAAACTGCCATTTAAGCTAGCACTACAGTACCTGTAAAGTTTGTTTGTCCTTGTTCTGTTTGCTTCTATGTTTTGTTTCAGTCACTAAAATGAGAAAGGTGGAGAGAGAGAAAAGAACGTCACAACCTCGCAGAAATGAAAGTCTTGAAGTACGAACCAATATTTCTTTATTAAATTTGCTATTTATGTGACGTCATGGGAAAGACATACTAACGTATTCTTGATACGTTTTACACAACACTTCATTACATCTAAAGAATTCATACTCTCACAATAAAGGCTCCGAGACTCTCAGAGGAAAGTTACTCGTTATTACAATTCACAGTTTCACATTATATTAAAAAAATTCAGCTATGTATTTCCAGATATTGACGTGTTGGATAATGCCAGGGTCCAATATACTGCACAACTAGCAGCCTACTTTGTAGATACAATACATCTGGATGCTAAGCTTGTCTGAGTATGTGATCAATTTGATCTTACCTGAGTACTTCTTCCATCTCTGGACAAACTAACGTGAAATTCTGAGTCATTTAATGTCAGTACAGGATCAGAAGGGCAGACTGGTAACCTGAGACAACCTACACTTATTTACCGTAGGAAACTATCTCCTCGTATTTGCTATTAGTTTATGTTAATAGACATAATAATCAATCTATATATGAAATGCTTGTGTTGTTGCTTCATGCTGAAGGGATAGTTCATCATTGCACTGCTGTCAACCCGATGTGGATACAGTCCTTTGGTCAGTTCAGGTCAATCATTACACATAGGGTACACAACTCCACAGTCACCGGTCAGATTTTTGCTGTGCTATCGAACTTCTGAACTGAAGCGTACATAGTCGACTGATTATCTGTCTGGCAGCAGGAATCTTTAAGTTTCCTAATCCTTTTTGCAATCTTCGCAGGTAGGTAGCCTTTAAGGCTTGAAAAACAATTGTTTTACACAGGCTTATCTGACTGCGTAGCACATTTAAAGCAATTCTTGTTATATTAATAAGGCTTTGTAGATCTCAAAACTACACTATTGCAGTGCGAAAGATAAATGACAAAGGACAATTCAACGAGGGAACGGTTAGAAACAGTGGATGATTATTAAAATTTTTTTCCCTTTATATCCAAGTAGGATCTCTTGTGTCTTATATTCTTATAATTCTATTCTTGATGTAGAATAAATTGTGGACAAAAGTTTATTGAAGGCCAACAAAAGTTTAGAACATGATATATAGATTAGATTAGATTAGATATACCTTTATTTGTCCCACTCGGGGAAATTCCATATTTTTTATTTATATTAAAATTTTGTATTTTTTTAATATACTTCATTTTTGAGGATGTTCTGTGTCTTTTCAGAAATAAACATAGTGTAGTAGTAGTTCCACCTAATCCTAATGGATTATAGTTCTTTCAGTATAATTGTAAATGTCAAAGTCTGATAATCATGAATAACTGAATTTGTGATTAACCATGTGACTTTTCATCTTTCACATGGGAAGTTTAAGTAGCCTTCCACCAAAATTCAATGAAAAATATCCAAATTACATATTTAATGTGGTCGCATCCTTGAATTGTAGGTTTGGTGAATGGAGTGAACATGTGCTAATTGTATTTCACCCTCTTTCAGGTAAATCTTGTTCTGACATACTCGACTGTCCATGGCACGTGTTCTCTCCTTATGTCGGCCTAAATCTTTTCTGGCCCTGGTATGGAGGAGGAAACCTATGTTCTGCAAAATGTCACTGGACACACGAGCACGTGAGGTGTTTGCAGCTGCAGTGCAGGCTGTGCAGCCTGACACTGTGGTCCGCCAGAGTATTGAACGCAAAGAGGATTCAGTTATTATCGATGGGCACAAGTACAAACTTCAAAACAACCTTCACTTGGTGGGTTTTGGTAAAGCTGTACTAGGTATGGCTGCTGAGGTAGAGAGGATTTTGGGGGATCACTTAGTGAAAGGAGTCATAAGTGTACCAAATGGAATTCAGCAGACGCTACAGCAGCATGGGAAAAAGTAAGTAAAAGCCTCCAGATACATAGAATTAAAATAAGTCCTTTTTATTTACTTACCCTTTGAGCATTTCCATTTTATGGACATGTACACTTCTACTTTATTCAGTACTTAATTAAAATTTTATAGATGTAAGAATCATGATATAAAGGATCATATAGGGCTGCTGTGTACACCCGACATCATACACTCGACATTCATCATAAAGGATGAATCTATCCAACTATGGCTCTTATCCAATCTTATCCAACTATGAAAGACGAACACATTAGTACACTGGTAATTGTAATTTGATAATATATTGTAGGTTATATTCTCAAAATGACCATTCTGTACTTTTAATTGTCCTGCTTTGGAAAAATTGTGGTTCTAATCATGCTAAACCACTTTTGGTGAAGGTTTGAAGTGCTGTTACTTGGAATAATTTAAACTGTGGTATTGCTTATAACTTGTGTAAGGACATAAGCATAAGATGACAGAATGTCTCACTCCCTCCACAGTCATCTATTGTTAAAAGAGAACAGTCGCATTGAAGTCATCGAAGGAGCCAAACACAACTTGCCTGATGCCGATGCCCAGGAAGCAGCTGAAAGAATCAAGCAACTAGCCAGTGAACTGACGGAGAAAGACTTACTCCTCGTGCTCATTTCAGGTAACGCCATCATCTCCCATCTTACGATTGACTCGCTAGAAAATCATACCTTAGTGTAGTAGCATATATGTACAGTAATATATCTGCTACTCAATGTTGTGCAAAATCTGAAAGGTTCAAAATATGCACTGTGTCAACTTCCCATTGCTTAAAGTGGGCTTTTTCAACTCTGGTCCTCCAGGCACAGTGTCCTGCATGTTTTAAATGTTTCCCTCTCCTCTTCGGTCAAACCTGGTTGAGTTATTGATCGGCTCATCGCTAAACTCTTCAGAAGCCTGATAACGATGCAACAACTTCCAGGCGTGATGGAAGAGGGAAACACCTAAAACGTGCAGGATACCGTGCCTTGAGGACCAGGGTTGGCAATCCCATTGGTGAAAGAACATCTTTGGAATTATTTTTACCAGCCTTGAGTTTTAGATGCTTTTTTTCTCCATTCGGTTGGATCATTTATTGGTCCAGTGCCACAATCTTGATATTGTGATCAGTCTGATACTGGCCAAAGTTTTGTCTATGTGAGAAAAACCGAAAACTTTAAGCCGGCACGGTTCATTTGCCTGTAGGTGGGGGTTCTGCACTACTACCTGCACCTGTCCCTCCCATCTCTTTGCACGAGAAGTTGGATGTTACCCGCAGACTTGCTGCTGCTGGTGCCACTATACAAGAGCTGAACACTGTCCGCCGTGCCCTGTCTTCATTAAAGGGTGGAGGACTCGCACATTTTGCTCACCCAGCTCAGGTAACATTCACTTTAACTAGATATATATTTTAGATAAAGTTATTTTTTTTTACTGTCATTTGAATTTCATCCCAAGTATTTCCACATATGAGACTAGGCTTAGACTTAAGACTTCCTTTATTGTCATTGCACAGACGCACACAGTAGGTCTGGCGATGAAATATTGTTGCTTGGCAACTGAAACGGCCCAAATACAAAACTTCTAAAGCCACGAGTGGCTGCAATGCAAGATAATATCATAAATCTGTGTTTATACACATATATACATACACAAATACACACACATATATATATACTGCATATATACCTACATACACAACTAGTGCACAAAGTGCTCTAGGTATATACAGTACATGTAATATACACACAACTACATGGTAAATATAAATAAGGAATATAAATAATATGAACAGCCTATCTTGTTCTCTCTTCCGGCTTTACAGGTGGTGGGACTTGTATTATCTGATGTGATTGGGGATCCATTAGATCTGATAGCCAGTGGGCCCACGGTATACAGCGAAGTGTGGCCTGAGGAAGTTGTGTCCATCCTTCAGCGTTACAGCATGTTTACTTCTCTACCAGACTCCGTGAAAGAAGTCCTGGGGAGACCAAGTCCAAGATGGGAAAAGAAGAGTGAAGAATCCAACGCTGGAGCAAATGTTTTCAATACTGTGATTGGCTCCAACACGGTCGCCCTTAAATATGCAAGTCGCCGAGCTCGAGAGTTGGGTCTGCGGCCTGTTGTGCTTTCCCCCGGAGTGTGTGGGGACGTGAAGCTGGTGTCTCGTCTGTACGGCCTCCTGGCCCATTTCGGTTGCTCTCGAAAGGAGCCTCCTCCTGAAATAGCTGCTGAGATGCTGAGGCTGGGACCAGACGTGGGAGTTGAGACCTGGGACCTGTGCCGAACAATGCAAGTGTTGGACGAGGGGAGAGCAGAAGGATGGGGGGCCACATGTCTCTTAGCCGGAGGTGAACCCACTGTGGAGCTCACAGGTAAAGGTCGGGGTGGACGGAACCAGGAGCTGGCTCTGCGAGTGGGTGTGGAGTTGAGAAACCTAGAACATCCGCCCAAAGGTCCAGTGTTTCTGAGCGGTGGGACTGACGGTCAGGACGGACCCACCGAGGCGGCAGGGGCCGTCACTGATGGGGGGTTATGGGAAGAAGCTCAAGCACAGGAGCTGGACGTCAACAACTTCCTCATCAACAACGATTCTTACACTTTCTTCTCCAGTCTTTCTGCTGGGCAGCACCTCCTGGTCCCTGGTTTAACTTGTACTAATGTGATGGATGTGCACATCCTGCTTATTCCACCTCTCCCCATGAACATCGACAGACTGCTGTGAACCAAACTGCACTTAGAGATGTCTGGATTCAATGGCCCGTTTTACCCACTGAAGTTCAAATGAAGCTAAAACCTAAGGCTCTGGATAATAATACTTTGTCTGCCATTTCATTTAGTATTTTTGTAGTAAATGTTTTCTGTAACATGACGTCATTGTCTTTCCCATCGTTGTTAATTCTTTTGGGAGGGAACAAAAGGTAGAATCCCAGCCAAAGCCACGGTGGTCTTGGTGCTCGTATCAAAACAATTAAAATAAAAATATTAAAATCATGCATTAATGAAATTTTCCAGCTTTGTAACTTTCTTTCAAATGTTATCTTGTGTATTTGGTTTTTGTTTTGACAAATGAGTTAAGAAACTACAATAATCAGGTGAATAAAACATACAGCAGTATCCTTACTAAATGAACTGAATGATTTTGTTTTTGAGAGACAATTTCACATAAAAATTTGTATAGAAATAACCAAGTTTATTTGCTTTTCCCCAACTTAAAATGATCTGACACCACACTGCAACCCACTCATGTTCTGCAGAATCACATGGGGCCTGGACTGTTAAAACAATATATCGTAGAGATTCTAATTAGACATAATCAATCACACCAGAGCACAATGTAGTTATTTTCAGGTTCAGTCTCTTTCAGTTAAACTCTTAACCACTCCACAGTCAATAGCTTTTCAGACTTCAAACTTTGTATTCATATTTCTGTTAAGACAGAAACTGCCACAGATAACCTCACACTGGGATTTCATATATTATACTGTTCTGAAAAATAAATTGGTCTTTTGATAATGTGCATCATTTATGAAACGGCAAATCTGAAGGATAGGCCGTTAATGACATACAATGTGTCATTAACAAACTCAGCATTTCAATGAGATTCTGGAGGGTCATGATGTGAGCAATGATGACCAAACATTCAGATTAAGTGTAATTACATTTACTTTCTCATACAAATAGTCATGGATTAAAAACTCTTTACGCACCCAACTCTCAACTGCAAACGTCTGGGGCTTTTGTTTTTCATAAATTACTGTAGTTTATTAAAAGATATGAAAACATTTCCATTATCCATAGAGTAAGGATAAGGTTTTGTCCATCTGACAAAGTGCGGAATGTGTACCGTCTGGTTCTCCTCGGTGACCAGTGCTGACGGCCTGTACACGTCTCATAGATGTCAGTGGTACCAGTGGGGACACTGGTGGTACACTGGGCATTCTCCAGAAGATCAATCAGTCTTATGTGTGTTGATGATGTTTTTCAGACCACTGGAAACTGAAGGCGTCGTGATGAATAATTTGTCTCTCACTTGGATAAAGTCCGTCAATCATGTCCTGTCAATCCCGATGAGTCTTCGATTTAACTCCTGCTGTCCTTTCCCTGCAAAGCATAAAATTTCATTCAATGTTAATACACACTTTAAAAAAAACGCAAGCCATGCTGAACTCAAATTTATATATATATATATAAAATTTTCCTTTCGGCTCTTCCCTTCAGTGGTCGCCACAGCCAATCACTTGCCTCCATCTAACCCCGTCTTCTGAATCCTCCACTCTCAGACAAACTACCTTCACATCCTTTCACTGCGTTCATAAACCTCCTCGCTGGTCTTCATATTCATATATATATATACACACACACACACAACAGACCAAAAGTTTAGACACACCTCATTCAATGCATTTTCTTTATTTTCATGACTATTTCCATTGTAGATTCTCACTGAAGGCATCAAAACT
>JAPTHA010000023.1:7275628-7287278 GCA_029814585.1 Gymnapogon annona | reverse complement strand
CTGCACATCAGTGTAAACAGTACTATAAACAGTGAAAATGCTATATATCAGTGTAGACAGTACTATAAACAGTACTATAAACAGTGAAAGTACCACATATCAATGTAAACAGCACTATAAATAGAGAGAATACTGCACATCAATGTAAACAGCACTATAAACAGTGCAAATACTACATATCAGTGTAAACCGGAGACATTACTATAAACAGTGAAAGTACCACGTATCAATGTCAAACAGTACTATAAACAGTGAAAATACTTCACAAGTCCATATTCATAAAAGCAAATTTGGCAACAGAAACACCCTATTTAAAGTGTTCTTTCATGAACTTCAACAATATGTTAAAACCATCCAGCACTCGACAAATGCCAAAGCCTTGAAGACTCCTAAAATCTCAAAACTCTTCGATTATATTTGCGACGAATTTTACTTTTTTTTTTACCCTGGATATATTTCTCTCTTTATTTTCTGGTACTTTATTTACTTATTTTATTTTCTTGCTCATCTTTTTCACTACTATTATTATTTTGTTTTCATCTACTACATTTGATTTATGTATGTATGGATGTTCTTTCGACACTTACTGACCCTTGGCATAGTTCTGTTCTTCGTGTACTTGTCACTTAATAAAGTTCTAAAAAAAAAAAATTGTCCATTACACACCAACAATTAAGTTAATTTTTAGGGTCTTTTAAATGTTCACTGAATAACATAAAGGAAATGCACATACAATTTTACACAACACATATCCAACCAACTTATTTTAACCTATAATAGCCTACATAAAACACATACACAGGACTCAAAAACATTATTTCATTATTACCCTTATTTCTTTATTGACCCAGTATACAAATGACATCTGTTCCAAATTAACCGGTGCCACCAACATTAATTGCTCATTTTGACCTAAGAAAATACATTAATAAAATTGGAGTGTGAATCCATAATTTACTTTATTCCCAATCATAGAAAAAAACAATAAAAGCAACAAAAAAAAAAATCACATTTATTAATTTATATGGCGGTTCATTAAAGTGCACCCTATTTAATATTTCAGAATCCTCTTTGTTGCGTTTTGTACAGAATTGTGTTTGTGGACTGAATTCAGTACACAATAATCTTTTCTCACGAATGTTCTTACATTGTTGAACTCAGATGGTGTCTGTTGTTTTGTACATATTTATTATATTACTTTAAGGGCTGCACTTTCAGTTATGTTGTTTTGTACTGGACAATGACAATATAGACATTCCATTCCACATTGTCTGTTGCCTCTTGTTGTGGTAATGGATTTTCAATAAAATTTATTTTAAAAAACTGATTAGATTAGATTAGACTCATGCTCACACTCACATTATAATTCTGTTATCCACTCGACATCCATTGCAGCCTGGTAGTTTTTCCTTGCCCTGGGGGGGGGGTTATACCAGGGGATGTTGTTACCGAGTGCCATCTGTGGTCATGTGAAGCCCTTTGAGACCTAGTGTGTGAATAAGGGCTATATAAATAAAATTTGATTGATTGATTGATTGATTAGATTAGATACCTTTATTAGTCCCCTACGGGGAAATTTCAGGTTACAGCAGCACATATAAGACAAGACACACACAGAGAGATACTGCAAATATGATGAAAAATAAGAGTAAATCCTAACAATATAAATATATAAATAGAAATAAGAAAAGAAAAAAAAGGATGCAGTGCAACAGTAAAGATCAATAAAGAGACATTGTCAGATATATAGTAATATACAGTTGTATAGTTATACTCTATAGTTATACCCTTATTGTTACATAGTAATATACAGACAGTTATATGTAGAGAGAGTTATATAGTAATATACTGTTGTGTAATAATTATCGTAATTAATATTTATAATAATAAATAATAATTAACGGTACTAGCGTTAACAGTACTGGCACCAGCATTGTCCATGGACAAAATAATAATGATAATAACAACAATATTCACTGATAATTAAGTAACGATAGCAATTATATAATAATCATAGTCATAGTCAAATATATGGGTCTACAAAGAAAGAGAAGAAGGGCAGCAATTCTGATTGTAGATTACAATATGTAAGTTTATTTTCAATATCTAAATGTTACAATAACAGTACTGTTTGGTGGGATATAAGTTAATGAATATGTTAATGAATATGAAAATATTCTATATGCAATTCACTTCTATCACTGACACAATACAGGAAAGGATACGAACAGGATTTTAACAGATTTCATTTAGGGCAGATACTCAAGGATATCTTCCCTGATATTTATCTTAATTAAAGGATAAGTTTGTTGCTACATTTAACATCAAAATCGACTGTTGCTGAGATTAGTGTCCAAACATGCCTCGGAGGCGGGACCAGGGGTGCCTGCTGGAATGTGATTGGTTATTTTGAGGCTACGTCACAGATTCCGGATGTCGGCTGTGGTGGGGTAAATTTGTTTTCTGCTGCTCATTCTTCTTGACAGCTTGTTTGCTACCGGTTTGCTGAGCGATGTCAAAGTGAATGTAGCAAATCATATTTTCAGCTGAGCCTTTCGACGGTACAAAAACATCGTAAGTTTGACTCTTTATTTTGCCCGTCTCATCTTAGTTAACCACAATTGCCTAAATGCTTACTGTTAAAAGCCAAGGCCATGAAATTGATCTGTGTTCGCTTTTGCTAGCAGGCAAAGCTAGCAATTTAACTACAGCCAACATTCTTACTAAGTTGTGTCGAAATTTACTGTCAAACAGTCCTGAGAGTGAAAAGGTGACATTGGCTGTAATATATCCGAGTCGGACCAGCTTATGCTGGGTTTTGTTAATAACCTCATCAACTTACTAGCAGACGTTAGCTGCCTAGCTGCGACGGTCAAGCAGTACTTGACTGTCCACGTCTTAGCGAGTGTCTTCAGTGTGCTGTGTGTTCTGTTATCGAGCTTAAATTCCAGAGTTTACTGGGTATCTGGTGAGTTGTCAATGTGCTCTGAAACCAGTTTTCCTCCCACAATCATGTGACTTGGCCACTGGTCCAGTATCAGTGGCTCTATTCATAAGAGTCTTAAGATGCGTGTTGTCTCAAGTTGTAGCTGTAACTACAGAAATGCATAGCTGGAATTGTCATTTTTGAAGATATCATGCACTATCCCGCATTGTTCGTGTGATTCAAGCATGTTTTGTTTTCACATTCAGTGATTGGGATGGTATCATGGAGAGAGACAATCATCAAGAAGGAGAGGTGCAGGGTCTGAATATTTGTGATCCACCCAATGAGAGCAACCCATCAGGTAAATAAAAAGCATTATTATTGTTGTTATATAACTTGACTCCAATTCACCAGTTTCTTTTCTTAATAAATGTCAGTTCCTAGTGTATTTAAAACATTGTTTTTCTACTCTTTTTTTTTTTTTTTTTTTTTACCTCAGCCGATACCTTGGCAACTTCTCTCTCCCTCTTGGGGAATCACATGTTTCCTGATCCAACAGAGAGAAATGACACAGGTAACAAAGATGACCCTGCGCAGTCACTCCTGTCAGAGGAGCAACATCTGGATGCAGAACCTCATCCTCACCAGGTAGCGAACATAGAGACTGAAGAGACGGGATGCTCTGATAACTCTGAATGTCAGAACAACACGTCTAACGGTGAGGATGCTGCTATCGAGAATGACCAGAGTGACTCTGGAGAATTTGTTGTAACAATGTTGGCCAAGGCCAAGCTGGAGGAGCAAGGTTTAGGTGTGAAGGGAAGATCATCGCCATTGCTGGAGGCAGGTACCCAGGAATCTCCTGCATTTATTTCTCATCGCGAAGAAGATGTGACAGCAGACAGCTGGCGGCAGCATAGGAAGCATGTGTTTGTGCTAAGTGAAGCAGGAAAACCAATCTATTCTCGATACGGCAGTGAAGAGGCTCTTTCATCCACAATGGGTGTGATGATGGCATTGGTGTCTTTTGTCCAAAGTGGAGATAACATCATCCGCTCAGTCTATTCAGGTGAGAGCTTTGGGCATCCTTCAAGATTGAATTTTGTCTGTGATGATTTTTCTTCCTTCTCCACAGTTTTTAGATCTTTATTATCACTCTGGCCACTGGGAAAGCCAGGAGGCGGTCTGACATTTTCAGTTCAAATTAATCAGTGTAAAAGAAATGTTTGCAGAGCAATCAGAAAAAAAAAACTCCAATATTTTTTTTACATTTTAAACACAGATCCACTCAGAGATGGTGGACTTATGAGTACTGCTAGTATTCACTGTTGACTTGTGCAGGAAACATGTACAGTATTACCACTAACATAACTGGCTGCGCACTTTGAATACCCTTCAGCTAAATATTGTGTCAAATTCACCAACAGTTGCATTCGCTCAGTTTCGTTTTCATATTCACTTTTAAAAAGTTTTTGTATCATATCAACACATTTTAATTCACTATATGTTAAGTTCAAATTGCTCTCCCAATTGAAAATTTGCTAAAAGATTATAAGCTAAGGGATTGAAAACCAGCTCTCCTAGGGACTAGCCAACAACATTATATTCTTTCTGAATCCACCTTTCTGAACAACGAATGCAAATTGTTTTCGTCATATCAGAGATACGATGTTCCACGTTTCAATCCATTCTGAATGAATGTCTCTTTTCACCAGGTATTGCTAAAATTTTATTTGGAGTTTAATTCCAAATAAAGAGTGTTAAAGGGTCTTGAACATTGTCGCTTGTGATTGTTAAGTTATGTTGCTTTGTTTCATGCCTTTGGCAGGAGAATTGTGAATTTTCTTGACAATTTGTCATATGCACACTTTGAATGAATTATTTAATTGTCCTTTTCTCTAGATTTGATCTCATATACTATCACTTAAGCCTTATTTTATTTTTTTATACATAGAGTACAGCTGAGGAAAATGTTGAACCGTTTGAAGGAATTGGACACTGCAGAGTAAATTAAGCTTATATTCTGCTTGTTTTTTTGCCTTTGTCTTTTAAGGATATTTGACACGCTAACTTTATATTTGTAGACCTGTACTGAAATGTAGAAGGAAGTGCCAGTTGAAAAAAGTCTTCCTTTGAAATATCTCTGAACAGTGGAAAATAATGTACGAATGGTGATGAAATGACATCTTTTAGCTTCATGCAGCTGGATGGTGATGATTATCACATGATGTAAAATATTCAGTGGTGAATTGAATATACCTTTTAGTCCCCAGAGGGGAAATTTCAAAGCAGCAGCTTAATACAAAGAGTAGGAAAAAACAACAGAGCAGAACAGATACACAACAAACTGAAATCCTGCACAACACGGACAACAAAGACAAAGACATTATACATGATTGAAGTTCCAGAGATGATAACGATAACGAGGGGCTGAATGCGTCCTTCGGAGAAAAAAACGGCAGTGAAAAGGTCCACAGCCACCATTAGTATAGCGCTCTCAGCTGCCAACTGCTAACGCAATCCACATCCGAAGATCACTCACTCACATTATCATTAGCTGTGATAATCGTGATCAGGAGATTATACAATCATTATAACGGCAAATGCATGTTTGAATTTGAGACTATTTCTGTTATGTTGCATATGAAACAGCTGTCATTTAGAAAAGAAATGTGTATATGTACTATATGTGTGTGTGTGTGTGTATATATATATAAATATATATATATATATATTATATATGTGTGTGTGTACTTGTGCAAAAGGTTTATCATTATTATTATTGAAATGTTATCATAAAAGGCCAATGAACACATTTTAAATCTGTTAGCGTTGGATATTGTGTATGATTCCTAACATATGTCTTTACTTTTTTTCTATCAGAACAACACACTGTGGTGTTCTTACAAAAAGGGCCCCTGGTTCTGGTGTGCGTCTCCAGCAGTCGTCAGTCTGAGCAGCAGCTGCGTGGAGAACTTCTATACGTGTACTATCAGATCATTAGTATGCTCACCCAGGCTAGTATCTCCCGCATTTTTGAACACAAGAAAAACTACGACCTGAGGAGGCTACTGGCTGGCTCCGAGAAGATCTTGGACGGCCTTCTCAACCTGGTGGATTCAGACCCCAGCTTCCTGCTGGTGGCGGTGCACTGCTTGCCCCTGGCTTCCTCTCTCAGGGACTCCATCAGCCAGATTCTGCAGAAAGCCATCACCCCGAACCTGGTCTTCTCTATCCTCATCGCCAAGAACCAGCTGCTCACCATCGTCCAGGAAAAGACTGTGATCGAGGACGCTCGGCTGGAGCCGTCTGACGTCCACCTCTTGCTGAACCTCATCGGAGCCTCCTCTGCTTTTCAGGCGGGGGAGATCTGGACCCCCATCTGTCTGCCTCTCTTTAACCCTGACTGTTACTTTTATGCGTACATCTCCTACCTGGACCCTCCGCAATGCACTGTCTGCTTGCTGCTGCTGTCAACAGACAAAGAGGCGTTCTACGCTGTGGCCGAGTGCAAAAGGAAGATCGAGGAGGCCATGGAGGCTCAGAACTCCCTGAGCCTCATCGCCAAAGCCCAGTCGTACAGCGTGAGCCAGGTGGGCGTCTCGGACCTCAGACACTTCATGTACAAGCCCTTTGATGTGCCAGACAACTATCGCCAGCTCAGTCAATTCACCAGGTGTGTATACGTCGTCTTCCCCCTAAAACTACGGGACGGCAAACTGTCCTGCTGCTACGTACTGGGGTTCATTTAGAAAAAAAAAGGGTTTGCTCCCTTCATTCTGAAAATGAGAGCGCACTGGTCAAGTAGAAACAACTGTGTAGAATACATGGAAAAATAAAAGGTTATTTATTTTTATTTATTTAATTTTTTTTGCAGCAACATTTATTCTGCAACATTTAAACCTGATCCCAGCACCATAGGGATGCCGTCGGAAACATACACCCAAAGGACAAACCTCCTGCCCCCAGTCCACGCATTACTGTATTGGTCTACATATTGTTTTGTGTTTAATATATCGAACCAAAACTTTTTATTAATATGAATGCCATTGTTTGTGTTTGTTTCGCAACACCAAAAATAAAATGGCATAATAATGTTGAATACATTCAAATGACAAGAGTACCTTGATATGAGCTGAACTGGAATCAGTCATTGTCATATAAGTCAACATATATTCAAGTCAAGTCAGCTTTATTGTCCAATATGTCATACATGTCAGACCTACTGTATAGCACAAAGTAAATTACAGTCCCCACGGACCCACGGTGCAAATAGACATAAGTACAGTAACTAAAAATAAAGAAAATCACTATAAATGGAAAAACTGGAGAGTACAAAACATGGTCACAGAAAAGTGCAGGGCCTTATATAATTATTCAAACAATTGGTGCATTTTACTAATATTAATACTAAATGCACTTTTAATTGCAGTGTAAATCCCTAACATTGAATTGTCCTGACCCAAAGGGTTTTTAGCTGTCCCCCCCCCTCCCCTGTGCTGAAAAGGTGGGTCAATCGATCTGAATAGATGTCACTGTATTCTTGTTACCACGTGTTAAATGACGTTCCTCTCCATGACTTTCCTCAATGCTGTTGTTGCTTTGTCCAGCCCAGAGATGGAGGCTCCGTACAGCAGTGAAGAGGAGAAAATGCGACTGCTTGACCTTTACCGTTACATGCACAGTCGCATCCACAGCACCTCACGACCCCTGAAGCTCATCTACCACGTCGCGGAGAGAGAAACCCTGCTGGCCTGGGTAGGTCAGCCGTCATTACTGGGCCACAGTTCAACCTCCAACAAAAACATTTGGAAGCATTTAGTCATTCATTCATTCATTCATCTTCTAAAACTCGCTTTCTCCAGTTCATGCGCTGTTGTGTCCTTGGGAAAGACACTTCACCCACCTTGCCTCTAGTGTGCATGAATGTGTGTGAAGCAATAGATATACAAAGTATAAATCAGGGGTGTCAAACTCATTTCACTCAGGGGCCACATTCAGGTACATTTGATCTGAAGTGGGCCGAACCAGTAAAATAATACCATAATAATGTATAAATAATGTCAACTCCAACTTTTCTCTGTTTTTTGAGTGAAATAAGTCAAAATATTTTAAGTCAAAAAATTTTGCATATAAAGGCTATATTCAAAAGCTGTATTTCCTGAAATAAAACACAGCTTGTTGTTTTGGTATTTTTTTCCTCTCTGGAGTGAACATCTTAAAATTGTGCATAATATTATTATCATTCTTATTATTTTTAATTTTGGCAAAAATTATGTTTTTACATGAAACAAAAAGAAAAATATTTATGCAAAATAAAAATAAATGTAAAAATGTTTAAAAAACGAAAATGAAAACATTTTAGGAAACTAAAAATAATTAAACATCTTTTTTGA
Organism: Gymnapogon annona; assembly: GCA_029814585.1. Lineage (NCBI taxonomy): Eukaryota > Metazoa > Chordata > Actinopteri > Kurtiformes > Apogonidae > Gymnapogon > Gymnapogon annona. Next base: position 7,278,956 of record JAPTHA010000023.1, on the reverse strand, counting down.
CAATTAAAAATTATCTTAAAACTAACAAAAAAAATATTTTTTTTTGTTTTTAGGAAAAACTAAAATACAAAAGTTATATTGTTGGAAAAATTAAAATTCTAAAAACTATAAACTAAAATGACAAAAGAAGTAAAATTATTCAACAATTATTTTGAAAAATAATTTAATTTTTAAATGAAAGAAAAAGTATACAAAAATGTTAGGAAAATGACAATAGATGTAAAAATATTTTTAAAAGGTGAAAAACATTTTTTTTTTTTAAAGATAATAATCCTGTGGGCCAGTTTTGCTCCTCAGGTCGCATGTTTGACACTCCTGCTGTATTTATTTATTTGTTATTTTCTAATATTTTACTTTTTATTTATTTATATTTATCTACAAGTAAGTTACTATTTATTAGCGTATTACTATTACTAAATTACTATTTTATTAGATTGTTAGATTTGCTTGCTTTTAAGATGTTTTCCAGTTGTCGGACAGACGTTCGTGTTAAATGTGGTTACTATGTAAAGTAGATCATCTCTGACCCATGAGGGAAGGATTTGTAAATTCATAATTGTCCAACTCGGCAAACCAAAACGGTTTGCTGAGTTGTGTATTCAGCAAACCGTTTTGGATAAGGATACATAGCTTCGAGGAAGTAAAAAGTGTTTATTTCCTCCGAAGGTGGAAGGACACCTTAATCCTGCTTATTAAAAGAACTGCGACTCATTGTTGAATTAAGACGCATCAATGGTCCCGTTTCGCCGCCGTCACTCACTTGTGTTCCTTCCACTCAGGTCACCAGCAAGTTCGAGCTCTACACCTGCTTCAGTCCTCTGGTGACTAAGGCCTGCGCCATCACCGCCATCACTAAGCTGTTACGCTGGATCAAGAAGGAGGAGGAGCGTCTGTTCATCAGATACCCGCCCAAGTACTCGACCACGCCCAACCCCAGCAAGAGCTCCCGAAGTGGAAAACCAGACCAGCAGGACTCCACAGACAACGGCTTCCTGTCTCTCCTATAGGACGCTCAGGGTCCAGCGGAGGCTCCTCCCCCTCCAGCGCTAGTTCATACACTGGTTCCAAGATGGTTTTCCGACCCTCTTTTTGACAGACATTGACGACTGCTCTCAAACACTACATGCGACACTATTTAAGGAGGAACCTTCTCAAATCTAGTATTACTTGACTTTGAACGAGGAAAGCGTGTGATTGCGTCACTGCTCGTCCATCAAGAGACCGTTCAGGGCACAACGGATTCAGAACCCTAATGTTTTAAATCAGACTGGTAGAAGAGAATCAGAAGGATATTTAAATGTTTTTATATCTTTTATTACTGCATTTTCCTCACGGGCAGTGAATGTATCCCCCTGAAGACAGTTGGTTTGAATATACTCTCACTATTCATTGTTTCTCTGTCGTGCGAATGAAGAAGGGGGTGGGGGTCGAGGGGGGGGAATCCCCTCGTTGAGTTTCTTTCAGACTAGTTCTTACTGGTCAGTTTGAAGACGTAAATTATTTCAATGTTACACGTGAGGTAACGTACTCTAAAAAAGGATGTACGTTGTTTGGGACGCAGTACAACTGGAACATGAGCAACTGGAAGTGGCAGGACAGGGACAGGGACGGGCCGCCATGCGTCAGCGTCAGCCACACACACCCGCGTTCATCAGATGAGTCCTCGGTCCCGTCAGCTGGTGTTAAGGTCACAAACACACTCACATCAATCAATCACAAAGCAGGAGGAAGGAAAATCCAGCTGCTTACATTTGACACGCTCTTTGTCGTCGTGTTTTCGTCCCTTGAAGTGCGACCCGTCGTCTTCTCTTAAGATAAAGGAGACTCCACTCGGCTCATCCAGTGTTTTCCCGCAAGGGATTCTGGGAAAGTTGTCGTCCCACACCTTAGTTTTAGTGCGTTCAGGCAATTTTTTTTTTTTTTTTTTGGATGCTAGTTTTTTTGTAAAGCTGGTCTATGAACAGTGGTTTCATCCGTTGGTCCTCTGATGAACTAAAGTCTTAAGATGATGTCTCTAGTCGTCATGGAGTCAATCCTCAGCTGCAGAAGACCGTCGTCGTCTTCATTAGAGCGAGGTGTTTCATGGAAGCCAGTGAAGATTCTTTACCTAACGTCTGCCAGAAAACATAGTGTTATAAATGCTTGGTTTTACAGGTCGATCAATTAACATCAGTAGAGTCTTTGGCAGAGGGAGAATATCTCTGGCAGCAAAAAAAAAAAAAAAAAATAGAAATGTAATTGTAATACATTGCAGTGCACACTACAGGTACAAATGTAAACTTGAGTCTAGATCTCGACACACACCAGGACAAGAGTTTCTAGTCACCAATAAAAAATGTAGTCTGAGCTTTTCTGCCATGAAAATAATAATAATAATTTAAAAAAAGCTGGTTTTGTAAAATGAAGTGACAGTTATTTTCAGGAGACATGACGTGTCAGGATTCTGTGAAGTGTGGTTCAGTAAAAATAAAGTTTTACATTTAACCTCCGCTCGTACTGACGTGGTGCTAATAATGTGTGTGTGAGTTTCTTTGTTAAAACTGAAGGCATCGTTTAACCCAAAAGGACAGTGTGTGTCTTCTTAAATAAAAATACCATGAACCACGCGGGGATCAAAGCTGTGGGGGTCACATGGTTACTCATCGCTTGATGAGATGGAACTTTTTGTTGTGTATCCTGTGATGAACTAGTATATTTATGACCTTATATTTTAGACCTTCATGTACCATTAACTTTTAAAGACCTGTATCTATTTTTGGAGTAACTTTCAAAAGGATTTTTTTGTAATCTCTGTATTGAACTTTTCCAATCAGTGTCAGCATCAGTTGTTATAATATTCTCGGCATTTTGCATCATTCTGTGAAAATTAGGTATTTTCCTATGAATAAATTCAAATGTTAGATGAAAAGGAAATGGAAAAAAATATCTAAACTTGTTCTTTTGAAATCGGGTATTTTCCAATCAATGAACTGAAATGTTAGATGAAAAGGAAAAGTAAAAAATAATTAAACTTGAAAAGAGAAAGGCAAAATGAAAAAAAAAGCGAATAAAGATTATAAAAAAAAGAAACACATTTTTTGGGAAAATTGCCAAACAAAGAAAATAGTTTAAAACATGAAAAACAAATATATTTAAAATATTTAAATGTTAAATAATAAATTATTAATTAATAAATATTATTACATTACTATTGAATAATAATTATTAATTAATAATAATAATTAATAATTATTAATTAATTATTATTAGAAAAATAAAAATTCTCCCTCCAAATTTTTAAAAACAAAAAACAAACTTTTTTGAAAAAAAAAAACCTATAGAACCATTT
>JAPTHA010000023.1:7245730-7255815 GCA_029814585.1 Gymnapogon annona | reverse complement strand
CTATCTATCTATCTATCTATCTATCTATCTATCTATCTATCTATCTATCTATCTATCTATCTATCTATCTACACACATATATATACATATACTATAGAAGACTCTTCATATATATTTATATATATGAACAGTCTTCAATATAATATAATATAACAACGGACTGATGACTTCTTTCAGCTTTTTCCCTTCCGGGGTCACCACAGCGAATCCAATTCGCTTGTTTGATTTTGGCAAGAGTTTTTACGCCGGATGCCCTTCCTGACACAACCCACTGGACACTCTTACCGGGGATGGAACCCGGTATACCCCATTGCACCAGCCCTTTGCCTTACCAACTGAGCTATCCAGCTGGGATAATACAGTATAATAACCTATTAATGATATAATAATAATGATAATAATAACTCATTTATTCATTTATCTTCCAAATCCGCTGCATCCTTTGATAATAATATCTGATTCTGAAATTTCCCCAAGTGGGAAAAATAAAGGTATATCTAAGCTAATGTAATAAGTACCTATAACCCATATATATATACAACACAATTGTTAACTACCATAAAGTGACTAACTGAACATAAATTTTTACAAAAATCAAAGGTATCTGTTGCATATATGAGTCAGGTGATTATGTAATACCTTTGAAAAACAAAACTATAAAAATAAATCACCAAAGGTCTTGATCATAGTCACTGCTTGCTCTCTTGCATTCTTGATTCAGTGATCAACTACAAATATGGAGATGGTACCTTATATTATATTGGTACAAATCTGTAGGAATAACTGCTAATTTAAATCATTTTTAATAATTTCCAGGATCTCAATAAGAAATAGAGTTCTTCTGTGTATTCCCCTGGTAATTTGTGGAGACACTATCAGTTCAGACTTCATCGTAAAGTGGCAAAAAAAGCATGAAAATCCTATTTGCTTGGATATCAGAAAAACTGGATTTGAGTCCTATTTTGTATTTCAGTTACTAAATTGACTAATTTACTTTTAGCTATATTTTTTTTTACTCATCTAGAAACAGATTTGATCAATTCATTTGTAAGTCAACGGTGTCTCGGTCATCAGTAACATATGGCATAGGTTTTAGAGACCATCTTCTATGTGTTGATTCAACTGACGTAAGACATAGATTAGATTTTAGATTAGACCCCTTTATTTGTCCCACTCTGGGAAATTTCAATTTCTCTTTTTTATCTGTAACAAGAAATGTTTTCAGAAATACTGAGCATCAAACACCTTTTAGTGAGTAAGGATAGTTTTATTCATTAGTTTATTCATTAGTTTCAATTTTCTCTATTGAAAACAATAGTATTCAATTGCAACTATTGTATTATATGCATTGTATGTAATTATTATATGTATTATATGTATATAATTGTATTGTATGTATTGTACGTATGTATTATTATAGGACTATTATATCTGTGTACATCTGTATATTTTTCCACAGCAATGGGAGGACCTTCATTAAATCATCTATAAAACACCCACACACAAAGACGGCTACATGTAAATATGTAATGAATGACGCTATGTTCCTACATTATCAGCATATTCTTACTTTGTAGATAACTGAATAATTGGCAAAGTTATATTGCCCATTTCTCATTTATTTAATCTATTTTTTCTCTTTTTATCATTTCTTTTTCTCAAAGTTATATGTTTATACTGGAAAGGACCACCAAGCCCCCTCCCTTAAAAATTCTCCCACTTTCTCCGCCCACTGGAACTTTCTTGGCTATACCATCACATTAGAATCTGAAAAACAGATCACACTGTACTCACTGAATGAACTCCATCTGAAGTCTGAGGTGGGAACAGAGCAGAACATCGTGGATTCTTTAAGGTATTGTGGACATCCACTGTATATTTTCATCACCAGCTGTCCATTTTAAAACTTCAACTTGTTTATATGATGAATTATAGGTTTTTTGTGCAAAGATTTACTTGTGTTTTAGAGAATCCTTTTTTTTTTTTTCCAGTGCAAAGCTGCAACTACTACTCACAGTCTTTTCAACACTTCGTGGACACCATTTGAGAGATTCAAGATGCCGTTTGGCTTCTTTGTCTTGTTTTGTCTTTTTTACCTGGATAAGGGCATGTGCGCTGCAGGTAAGATGCTCTTTTATTATGGATTTGTACTGGCGCAGAAGTGTCAGTCAGACACTCGACCACAGCTATTCCAAATAGTTCATTTGGATACCAGTTCAATGTCCTTCAGTTGAAATGTTCCCTGTATGTTTGTCTAAGCCGATTGACAATAATAAAACTTCAAAAAGGGTGTAGATAATTCAAAGCCTGACCCGGGCATTTGATTTGTTTATTCAGTGTAGTGTAGTGGCAGCGTCCTTTTTTGTTTTGTTTTTTTCCTTTGCCAACTTCTTCGTGTTTACTCTACTGGATTTGGTGGAAATTTCTCTGGCTTGAAGAGACATAAATACATAAACTGTCAGATCAACTCAGTATCAAAGTGTAGCACCACATCCTGTCCAATTCTTGTAGAAAAACAGAAAAGGAAGCGAGTCAGTTGACACTACAGCAACAAAACCAGTAATAAATCAACTCTTTAAACCAAACAAAGGTCCTGTGTCTCATTGAGGCCAAACAGTGACAGGACTTTGAAGAGCTTGTCTACGTGTCATCTTTTGAAAAGGACGATCTGATGGATGTCAGGATCGCCCCGTGGCGACGGATCCCCGAGGCCTTGGCCTGAATTGGTGCTTTTGATACTCTTTGACTTCCCTCCCATCTCTCAGTGCCGGGGCTTTGAGACTCTTTGAATTAACACATTGCTCTAAATAGATGTTGGTGTGCAAAGGCGTGCAAACAGGAGAGGAGACCGGCCAGATCTCTGGGATACCGGAAACCAGTGGTGTCAGCAAGGTCCAAACAACCCCACATTCACCTCAGACGTTTGCCATGAGAGCTGTCTGCATGTCAGACTACAGTCCAAAGATGAGCAGTGCACAAAGGGGGCTTTGATTCAGCTACGAGTGGACATCCACCGTGAAACAATAGTGCATCCCCTTTATTTCCTCCACCAGCGCTGTGCCTAATGAGAACTTAACCTGCAGCGAAATGTACGTGCGCAACAGGGTGATCAGATGGTGATCAGATTTGTCATATTTGACTATTAGAGAATCCCTCCCCCCTGCAAAAAATGCATTAATTAATCTAAAAAATAGACTATTTCTTTTACATTTTTAAAAATTATTTGAAGCTGGTGAACTTTCAACAATAAGACACATTTTCATCATATCCTGTCAAATATTTCTGACTGTATATCCATAGTAAAATTTGGAGTAATAACATAATGGAATTTCCCAGAGTGGGACAAATAAAGGTATATCTAATCTAATCTAATCTAATCTAATCTAATCTAATCTAATCTAATCTAATCTAATCTATATGCATTGTATCTTAACATTAATGCTTCGTGTTTCTTTCCTCCAACATCAGTGGAATCGGAGCTCAGAATCACCACCATAAAGGTAGTTCAAATATTTCCCAGAGCTTTCAGTAACCGTGTGTGTGCAAGTGTAAAAAGAAAATGCTTGACATATTATCATTCGCCATATTCCCTCGTAGCAAGAACCATATACAATGCCCAAAGACTCACAGCTGGAAGGCTTCTGCATGGACCTGCTGTCTGAAGTCGCCAAGAAAGTGGGCTTTAAGTACCAAGTCCACCTGGTGAAGGATGGTAGCTACGGCAGACAGGACGACAACGGAAACTGGAATGGGATGATTGGAGAGATCGTGAGAGGGGTGAGTACACACAGAACGCTAACACTTGGAGGATGTAAAGGTCACAGAGCCACTCTGCAGAGGCTGCATTTGCATACGTTACATGAAAACCTACATGTTACTGAGATTGTCCAGTGTGCGTGTCCTGTATGTCAGCTGTATATTCATGCATTCGTGACAGGAAGCAGACCTCGCAATTGCTCCGCTGACTCTGACTGCAGCTCGAGAGAAAGCTGTGGGGATGACCAAACCGTTCATGCAGACAGGAATCAGCTTCCTGCTGAGGAAAGACGTCTCAGAGGGAGCAGGCTTTTCTGATTTCCTGACCCCTTTTACTGCAGAGACCTGGGTCTGCATCCTGGTCGCCTATCTGGCCACTGCAGTTTGCATCTTTATAGCTTCAAGGTTGGTGGAAATTCTAATTCTGATTGACTGAACAAATGCTTTTGGAGTCAAATGTTAAAATACCGTCCATCATTTTAAATAATTTTTTTCTTTTCGATCCCAGCAGTGAAATCTTTTTTTAGCAGTGCGACATTGATGATTAATCTTTTTATGCAAATGCAGAGTCAGCCCATGTGAGTGGAATCAGCCTCGGAGTGAGCAGAACAGATTCAGCCTCCTCAACAGCTTGTGGTGCACAGCTGGAGCTCTGACTTTACAAGGTTAACGGCAAAAAACGACCAACAAAACCCAAGAGAACGGAGGAATTTCAGAGCTTCGTGAATTCCCCCTAAATGTTCCCTCCCTAAAACCTTCACTGTGCTTTATGTAATTCATTTTTTCCGTCCTTTTGTCAGGCGCTGGGCCTCATCCAAAAGCTCTCTCAGGACGTGTTGTCATTTGCAGCTGGTGGTTTTTCACCATTGTCCTCCTGGCGTGTTATTTCTCCAACCTCAGCTCCTCTAATGCACCTCAGTCCAGTCAGCAGATAGTCAAAGGGTTCGAGGACTTGGCTAATCAGGACACCACTCAGTATGGCTGTTTGTCTGGATCATCCACTCTCGCATTCTTTAAGGTGGAAAACGTCCACTGTTTAGATTCAACCTGACATGTTTATTCATCAGATCAGCCGTCTCATTCCACACCACTGTCTGCATTTATATACTATGTATTTTCTCTTCTCGTCTTTGTGTAGAATTCAAATAACCCAGTTTACCGCAGAATCTATGAGCACATGGAGAGAACTAAGAGTCTGGTCTCCAGCATGGACGAAGGGGTACAGCGTGCTAAAGATGGGAACTTTGCATTCATCGGAGAGTCGGTTTCCCTGGACTTGGCTGTTGCGCGTCAGTGTGAGCTGGTCAGAGCACATGAAGTTATTGGAATGAGGGGATACAGTATCGCCACGTCCCTGGGTGAGGCTGCTCATTTTCAAGAATTTATGCAAGAATAAAAAAAGTAACCACATAAAAAGTTCTGTTGCTATTTTGAATCACGTCGGATCAATACCCTTTAGGCTCCCCAATCATAAAGAACCTCAGCGTGGCCATCTTACAACTGAGTGAAGCCGGAGAGCTGGCGTACCTGCGGAGCAAGTGGTGGGCCAGCAGTTGCTTAGCGGACAAGGCCAAGTCTGGGGCTGTGCAGCCACACAGCCTCAAAGGGATGTTTCTGGTTCTTTCTCTGGGTCTCGGGCTGGGATTACTGCTGGCTGTTCTGGAGCTCACCTCCAGGAGCCGCAGCACAGCGCTGGAACAGAAGGTACGCACAAAGGGCTGCGGCCAATGGGAAAGTCTGACCCCCCTCTGTTTGTCTGACAGCATTTTAAACATGTCTGTGCGAGATGTTGTACAACACTGGAAACTTATCACAGTTTAAAACAGCACTAGCCGTGCAACTTCACACATAATATATCAGCAATGTTCACTGACCTCACAACCTATTCCTGCAATGAAACGGCTTGTGTGAGAATAAGCTGAATGTATTTGTTGAAGTTTTGTATCTTAATCTGTTCTTGTCGTAGAAATCCTGCTGCACTGTGCTGACTGAGGAACTGAGTCTACGCTTTAAGAACAGCGACTCCAACAAACCCCAGGAAGCTGCAGATAAAGACACAGAAAAAGCATAAGAGTATTGTCGTGCAAACTTTTAACAGATAGTTTTAACCACTTTGACAGTTTGTTTGGGAATTTATTCATCCATTCGTCAGAGATATAAACTTTTAGTTGTAGGTTGTTTTTTTAATAAATCACTCATATATTTACACATGAAAAGTAAAAATTTTATTAGCAAATAGTGATGGATACTTAAGACTCACTAACGTTACTGCACTTGCCTGCACCGTGCTGTACAATTGGCAACGACACGTTATTTTTTCAACATTTTAAAAGCTATTTCATGCAGTGGTTTTGTAAACATTCCAGCTGTGCACACGCAGCAGTGTGGACTGAAAACATCGCAACAGACCTTCTGTAATAAACTGTCTACTTGTGCATCTTGTTGATGTCTTCCCCATTTGTTTACACTATCTGTCCACCCACACGTTGTCTTTGCAGCTGGTTTTACTCCTCTTCTGAGGGCCTTGCTTGTTGCATCTTGCTTGTTAATCTGTGGGGAAGGAGAGCACAAACACAAACGGTGACTTCACACAAAACATCCAAGAGGCAGTTGCAGACATTTGGATGTTACAGTTGTGAACCTAAATCGCCGGCGATTCAAAAACTGACCTTCTAGAAAAAAAAGCGGCGATTTACAGCGGATCTCTTTCATCCTCTGGTCAAAAAGAGCCTTCATCTCCCTCTGTAAAGTGCCTTCGTGTTGGTGTGGAGTGTCTGGTACGCAGGTGGGTACGAACTCCAGGCTGTCAGTGCTGCCGTCGCTGCTGTCTGATGTGCTGTCTGACAGGCACAGGCCATTGGGTATTGGCCTCACCTGGTCGCTGTAGCTGCCGTACTGGAGTTTCTGCCATGTTTGCCTGTGGACAGCGGGCTTTCGGTTCACCATCGGTGTCTGAGGAGACACCGTCGCCTGTTTTCGAGGGCAACTGTGCGAGCGAGGCTTCACCCGCACTGGAGTGGATGGTCGGGGTACGGCCGGTGCCTCCAAAGTCCGTCTCATCCTGGCAGGAGATGCTGGCGGAATAAGTGGGATTTCGGGCCTGGGGGGAGGGGGTAGCTCCAGTTTAGACTCAGGTTCAGGCTCAGGTTCAGATTGAGGAACAGGTTCAGGGTCACATTCAGGTCCAGCCCCAAGTCCAGGCCCAGGCTGAGGTCCAGACCCAGGCCCAGGCTGAGGTCCAGGCTCAGGCTCAGCATCCGTTTCAGGTTGAGGTTCAGGCTTGGGCCCCAGTTCACACACCAGTTCAAGTTCAGGCTCAGGGACTGAATTAGTGTGATTGTGCTTTTGCTTCTCAAGTACCTTTGCATCATGTGACTCCAGGTCTGTCGGTGGCTCCTCTGAGAGTTCAGGGAACTCCGGTTCGCTAGTCCCAACCGTCTTCTGTTCAACACAGTTTAATTCTGGTGATTCAGATTCACTCTCAAACTCTTCCAGAACTGGATTAAAGCTGACAAGAGCGGGGCTATCAGGACAAGAAGCCAGGGATGAGGTCTCGATGTCCAAACTGTCAGTTCTGGCATACGGAGGAGCAGAAGGGGAGTCGATGGAGGCCATGCGGCTGAGGACACCTCTCTTTGGTTTTGGTGGTTCGTGGATTTTAACTCTGTGTGCTCGTCTCACAGGTTCACTCATGGCTCCTTTGTGAATGGCTGCTTTGACCGCTGGCCCTTGTATCACAGGAGGGATATCTCCGTTCCTGCTGTCCTGAGACATGCTGTCCATGTCCTTAAACAAGTGCATCGTGCGTCCGTCTTCTGATGACAGGACTGAAAATTCCACAGACGGGTTTCTTTGGTTTCCTTTCATATGTTTCTGTGCTGCTTTCTGGAAGTGTTTCCGCGCCGCGTTTACAGCATTCGAAGGTTTATTCTGTTCAATGAAAAGCAAAGATTTTGGACATTGACCATTTTAGGTTAAAACTTGACAGGTGAATTTACGACGAAGTAACGTACCTTTCCTGAGAAATCAATAATGGCCACGTGAACAAAGATGGAAGACTCTGCCATCCCCTCCAGGTACACATGACGATAACCTGCAAAAACCATCTCATACTGGAGTCTGTTCATGCCAGCTTTAACTCAATTTGCATTTCTGCAGAATAAAGTTCAAACTATGACAGGAAATTGAGGTTTATTTGTACCTGGCATCATGCTCTTGAATGCTACAGTCCTCTGTCCAATGAAATCTCGTCCGATGGGGTCGTGGTCCCACACTTCAAAACGCACCAGAGCCACTTGTGGCATCTGAATGTTGAAGACCAGAGTCTCCTCCCACATTGGGTTGAAACCTGCGCAACAGCAGAGGTGAGGCTACAACGGACTCAACGGAAAACATTCAACGGGCTGCATGTCATATGTAGTTTGTGTCTGTACCATTATCGTCCACTACTCTGGTCTGCTGCTTGGAACAGTCAGCTGGTAGACCAATGATCTCCACCTCTACAAAAGGATCGATGATCTACAAGCATAGTTTCAGAGTTTCAGAAGAAGATATCTGCATTTGAAAGGATATTTACTGACGTTCTGTTGAGATTATGTCTTAAACGTGTAGCAGTACCTCTCCCCGATCCCCAAACATTGAGTCTTTAGGTTTTGGAAGTTGCTGTCCACTGATGATTTTCAGCACTAACTGGGTCTTTCTGTGTCCTGGTAGAGGATCCTGTGACATTGGATTAAAGGCACCTGAGGATAAGCATGATTAAAAATGTAAAAAACAAAACAAAACAGGGATTTAAACTGCTCATTCTGCACAATCTTCACATGTACACACCTTTACATAAGCACTTAGGCCTCAATAAATATCCACAGTTCCCATTGCTGGCAAACTTGGCTCGGTTGAGTTCCAGCATGCGTCCTTCTGTTTGATAATTCATCGCCACTGAAATCAAACATTTAAATATACCTTTACTTGTCCCACTCGGGGAAATTTATGTTTGGACCTGAGTATACAGCTGCTACAACACCAAACAGACTTCTTCCAGTGATTATGTAGAGATAGCGCTGGAGTGTCTGCCAGGCGTACCCATATGGCATCCTGCATCCCAGTACGGCTGTGGGTTGAAGTTGCTGGAGTCCACTCTGTAGTTGGAGGGGTAGACTCTTAGGAGCTGACGCTGGTTGAAACGGACCAACTCCTCCGGCTTCAGCTGTAAGATCTGGTTCATGACCGTCTCATTGAGGGACGATACTTGCCAACTGTTGGTATATGCTACCGGACAGAAACAACACACCATCAAGAAGTTTGGAACCGTGAGACGATGTCTATTATGAAATATGACACAACTGTAATTAACAGTGGTGGACCGTCAAGGCCAGCAAGGCCTTCTCTGCTGGCCTAAACATAATCAGGAATATATGTTTTTTAATATGTATTTTTTTCCACAAATATGTATTAAATTATTCCCCATGGTCTATACTCTTCATTTCATAGCTTTCTTTGTATTCATTTGTTACAGGAAACTGTTTGACGTAAGCTTCAAATGGGATATTGAGCGGGATTAAATAAGCTCTGCTTCTTCTCACTCCTTTTCAGATGTGTGTAATGGCTCTCCACATGTGTGGTGTATTTTTGTTTAATGTTATAAATGCTCCTGCAAAGGCACTATGACCTTTGATACCTGATTTATATTTTGCGTGTGTCTGAAACAAATAAAGTCATCAATTCATTCATTCGTTCAATGTAGAATCAATGGCGTCTTTACCTTGTGTTTCTATGTCGTGCACACGCACAGATTTTGTGTACTTGACCAGGTCCGACAGAGCCCGAGACAATCTCATTGTTTTCCTTTTCCTGGAGGGAGACACGTTGAGTTAAAAGTGTACCCAGTGACAACCACAGCATGAGGTCAAAGGGCCCAGTTCAACGGGTGGCTCGTACTTTGGATGGTAAACGATCTGTGTCCTTTCTCTGCTGCTGCTGAAGTCGGATTCTCCGTCTGAAACCACCTTGTTTTTTCTCTGTATTTTCTTTTTCCTCTGAAAAATCAAAGTATTCCCTTTGGATGTTCAGACTTATATTGTTCCTAAGGAGTTGTACAGATGGAGGAGGCAGTAAAAAACAGATGAAATACCTTTCGTTTAAAGCTTCTCATGATTGATCTGCCGAACCGTCTTTTCTTTTTAGGCTGATTCGCAGAGGTGCCAGTAGTCCCATCCTGAAACAGTGAAATACAATAAGTAAGTAAGTAAGTCAGTCAGTCAGTCAGTCAGTCAGTCAGTCAGTCAGTCAGTCAGTCAGTCAGTCAGTCAATCAATCAATCAATCAATCAA